>CM045731.1:42882500-43067500 GCA_024760905.1 Plotosus lineatus
ACAGTGAGAGACGACTTAAATATTACTTAAAGAGGAAACACTCAAGCAAGAAGACAAACACAGTAACTACTGGTGACGAAGGGAAAACACAAGAGACATTAAGCAATGGGAACTTAGGTGCAGGTAACTGGTCAAGCGTGGAGCTGGAGCCAGGAGCAAGAGAGAACACAGGGAAGCAAAGATGTGAAGCGAGACAATCTTCTGGCACTGAGGAGAACACGTTGCTTGTCTTTATTGCGTAGTAGATTAGGAAGTGGAATCAGGTGTGTGTGCTGCAATCAGCCCGCATAGGTCAGTCACGGCCCTCCACCGGAACCTACAGTGCTGGAGAGAGTTAGAACAGAGTTAGAAGAGCCGCCACATTCAAAATGCCCTCAAACACAGACCATAACATGTATGTTAAAGTGGCTGTTTTAAACAATTTTTTCCTCACCAGGGTCAGTTTTTCCCCATGTGTGAGTTACGCTGCGATCCATTGTACCCATAAGTCACAAACTTTCAGCAGTCAAAGTTGTGATCAGAGTAAAATGGGATGGTCATTCAACATAAAATTTAGAAAATCATGAACTTGGGCAATATCCAATTTGATGAACATTATTCCACTTATTTGCACCCAGTTAATCTTAATTAAATACACCTTATTACAGCCACCTCACAGCAAGAAGGCCTGGGTTCCTGTTTCTGTGTGGAGTTTGCATGTTCTCCCTGTGCTTGTGTAGGTTTTCTCCAGGCACTCTGATTTCCTCCCACAGTCAAAAGAAAATGCACACTAGGCTAACTGGCTGTTTCAAATTGTTTCTGGGTCTGATTGTGACTGAATAGTTGTGTGCTTGTTGGGGCTGCAATAGCCTGGAGAAGTGTTCAGGGTGAGTCTTTCCCAGAGTCGACTGAGATGGCTGCCAGCCTTCCCACAAACCTATTTAGGACTAAACAGCTGAGAAAATGAATGAATAAAAGTTTTGATTCAGTGACTACTAATGTTCTTATAAACATAAATACCAGTGAAAATTTTCGGACACACAGGTAACTGCATCCAAACTTTTGACTGCCCATCCAGAAGCCAAATAGTTGTTAAACAGTCATTGAACATTTGGATGAAACTGTTTGCAAGCGTTATCCAAACGATGAACAAACAGCACAAACATTAGGTGAGGAAAATCTCCATTTGCATGCAAACGTTATATGAACATTCACAAACAAGCATTGGCCATACAAACAAGGTGCAAACGTTAAATGAACAGCTGATATTGCAAATGTCTGTTCAACGTTTATATGCAAACATCACTTTTATGGGCTGGATTTTTTTTCTTCTTTGTTGGGGGGCTTTCAGGTTCCAGAGTGGGGTGGGCTCAATAGTTCATGCTGCTATCTGCACTTCATAAATCACTTTATCATCGTTGTTCTGGGTAATTTTATCAGTTAATCGTTATGAATAAATGAAAATACATAGTATATACTTTGAATTTTTTTATTATTATTACAAGTAACTGCCACTAATAACACCGGTACTTATAGCATTACAGTCAAAATATGTATATACATATAAAATGATAATACAATTACAGGAAACTTAGAAAAACAAAAATATATCACGGTGCTAAATTATTCATTTTTGCAAAGCTGCTAAAATTTAAGGACGCTAAATTAAGTTAATATATCGTAATTTTAATAATAAAAAACAAAAGGACTTATGGAACCAATATTCAGAAAGATTTTCATCAAAGTAAAGTACATATTAAACTAACAACAAAAAAAGCAATAAACGAGGCACTTAATCCTTCTTGGACACATAATCTTTGTCAATGTGTGAGTCATCAGCCTCCTCTGAAAATTCATCACCGTTTTCATTGGTGGTAAACATAGAGCAGGCATGGCATCGTGGCCGTTGAGGTGTTTTATTTGCCGAGGATTGAAGACAATTGTTCAACTGCACTCCTGAAGAGCTTTCACTGTCGGATGTTTCACCGTCTGAAGTTTCAGTTCTGTTGCTGGAATCCGATGACTGGCTGTCTTCTGTATGAAGTAACTCCGGATGCTGTTGGAGGTATTTTTCACTTCCGCTCTTGTCTGGCAACTCCATACAATGTCTGATATGGCACTCACAATAGTGTCCTTGTCGAAACTGTAGCTGCTGCAAGCAGGTGACATGACAGCTTTGTAAATGTTAGGCATGACACTAACAAAGCTGCTCCTCTTGCTACCTGACTTACCCTGGCTGCTGAAAAATTGCCACAGGTATGCAGGAGCAATTGGATGTAGACATGTCCTGACCACAGCGTAAATAGTCTTTTCGAGAGTTGTTTTGGGCACCAATGCAGAAAGAATGTTTGTCAAAGCATTCCACGTCCTCTTCACTTAATTATCATCCCCACTGAACTTGCTGTTGGCTTAGATCAGCTGCAAAATACGAATGGAATTATATTTAATGTGTAAACTGGTACAGAACAATGTTGTATTTAAAATCAATGAATTTACAGACCTTATCCATGCATTCAACATATTATCGTAAAAATGTACAATGGTGCACATATGAAAACAAATATGGCAGTAGATCAATTAAAGTAATGTGTATCAATAAAAATTTAACACAAAAAATTGACTAATCACAGTCAATGCTAAGCTGTCATAATAAGCAAGATCTAATGGAGTATATATTTTAGTCTACTGTGCTCAGCAGCTATTAACTATGTATCTGCAATTTGGATCAAGAGAGCTAATTAAGCTAATAATCTTATAACCATACCGTTAATCTGTGAAAGCTTATTAATCAATTTATATTGGACAATGTGTGATTACAGCAGGTACTATCAACATAACACTCACATCTTCAAGCGATGTTTGTATGGGAAAAGTAATGACCTCCAGACACTGCACATAGTTGGTTTTGGCCCGTACCTCTGGGGTTGAGCTGGCCATGCCCCAAGGTTTGCCCCTTGGTTGTAGTAAGTGTTGGGGCAGCCTCAGGTACACCCTTAAGGTGGCTGAAGAGTAAGTTAATCTTATATTCCAAGATCTTGAGGCACTGGGAGTGCTTGTGTAGACAATTTATCACTTCATTCTGTCTTTCCAGAACCAATAAACAGAAAATTGTTACTTAATTACTCGTGAAATTATTGACACTGTAAATTAAAATTAGAATTGGGTTAACAATCAATAACATTGTATATAAAAAGAAATTTCTGCAAGAGTAATTTTATCATTGTAGACTCTGTTATGATCAATATCAAATGCTGTAATATATTTTATAGTTCATAACATACAGTGATAGCATAATAATTAAGCAATTTACTGGTGTAAATTCTTGGCGAACTGTGTGTGTGTGTGTGTGTGTGTATGTGTGTGTGTGTGTGTGTGTGTGTGTGTGTGTGTGTGTGTGTGTGTGTGTGTGTACAACAGCTGGATGTGAGCAGTTTTCATTGCTACATTTTTGGTCATAATACTATTACAGCAGTATGCAATTTCCTAATCTTTTTAACCCTAATTCTAATATAAACTTTTTTCATATCTAAAAAGTAGGCCTAGTTTGGAATATACATTGCACAAGTTAAGTTTCTAGACACTTTCACCAATTGTCTTCAGGGTGTGTGGAGAGGAATCGTCACCATTGTCATGACGATGTATGAGTGACTTTGGTAGCAAATCTGATATCTTTTCAGCAAAGGAATCTGCAAGTCGACGACGAAAATTGACTTGTGGAGCATCTTCATTATCCTGGGTGTCTGCAGGGTTTTTGGATGCTGAAATAAGCCGGGAATATTTGAACTACAATTCACAATAAATATACAGAAATGCTACTTAACTGTAAATTTGTAGGCACTTCAGAGTCATATTTTATTTATAGTTCATATTCTTATGAAAAATATTATGGTTAAATTCATTAAAAAATAACATGTCAATGGTATATATGTCAATAATGTATATTTGAATCACTTTTGTCATATCTAACAAAAAACAATACTGGTAATATATTAATTATTAATAAAGTAGAACATACTTTAGTGTTATAGCAATATATTTATTAGAATTGGCTAATTTAGTAAATTAACTTTAATTGCTTCGTTGCTTTAATGAAGCCCACCCACAGTTCTGAATTTTAAAAAAAACACTATACCTATTATGGAAATTGAAGGGGGTGGTGCTGGTGGAGTTGGCTGCTGGGCATCATGGGTGATACTGGTAGCCACTGTATCCTGTAGGTAAGAACTAGCTGCTCAAGACTCAAGATTCAAGATTCTTTATTGCCATTCGTGCTTTTACACTCACAGGAATTTCTTGTGTGGATGTGCAAAGAGTCCGTTATGGATAAGAAAGAAAAACAGAAAGGCTCAGAACAGGCAAAAAACACATACAGTACTTCTATAGAATATGTACCAATGTCCTATGTATAGAAAGGACCTTACACAGGCCCAGCATACAGTACTTAATTTAGTAAAATATTATATTATATTATATTATATTATATTATATTACAGTGATAATAGTAATAATAATAGTAGTAGTAGTAGTAGTAGTAGTAGTAATAATAATAATAATAATAATAATAATAATAATAATACACTGTAATAGGTAAGAATAAATAAATACAAATAATAAGACGATGATAATAATAATAATAATAATAATAATAATAATAATAATAATAATAATAATAAGGATGATACAATAAATAAGTAAGTCAGTAGCTGTATCTTGCTTTCCTGGCCAGCTGCGTCACTTCCTCACCGCAAACTGTAATAGGTTATGATTACCCTGAAGATGAACCAGGTGCATTATTATCTGGAAGTACTCTTTCAGGAGAAACTTGGCGAATAGAAACGGGTTAACATAGGCATTTGCATCAGAGGTACTGCTTCTAGCTCTGTGTTTCAATTAAATGGTTGCTGGAGCTGAAGGTGTTGTTGTGCAGCCTGTAGGTTTTAGTGTCAGTCTTCTCTGTCAAAGTCAGCAAATGCACTGGCCTTTCCCCTGCACGGACAAGCATGGTCAATTGTTCACTTTCTTTTCATTTTTTTTACCTTCGTGTTTTCGTTTGCTTTTAGATCAGCAGTAATACTATCCAAACCTCAGGGATTTCATCATTGTCCATTGTTGTGATACCCTCATACTTCTCCAGAGCTGAATGACACTTGTGTCACTTTTGCAAAACTTCCAATTTCACCCCTTTGTGTTCTTCCCAAGTGTCAAAATTGGGTTCTGTTTAATTGCTCACTAACATGCAAAATGTTGATGATGTGGCATCTTTGGTTTCCTCGACTGGCCACCAACATTTGTATTCTATCTTGGTGGTGCCATCCGCCATCTTCTTTTTGTAAGTGTTCACACATGAAAGCGAAACATTTTGCAAAATGACGCCTTGTCACTGGCAGGAAAATACGACCTTGTAGTTTGTCTAGGCATATAGCTTCTGTATATTTTCAAATAAGTCCAAGATTTTTTATTTTCTGTTCATGCCATTTGGATAAAAACAGTCATATATATATATATATATATATATATATATATATATATATATATATATATATATATATATATATATATATATAGTTTTACATTTCAGTGCATTTTCTTAGACTATATGGAAACAAACTAACCAGTTAAATAAATATATTTCAGATGCACAACTAAAAATGCTATAAGCAGCCTATATAATCCTACTAACAATCTTATTCGAGATTGCTCATCTAAAATTTGTTGTAAACATCCAACAAATTAAAGTTTTTACAGAAACAAATGGCATTCACACAGCCCAAACGTTATATAACTGTTTGAAAATGAACAAAATGCAAAAAACTTCCAATGAATAGTTAGATGCCATTTGTGAATGTTCGGTTCTGGCTGGATGGTACTGTATGTACACACACACACACACACACACACACACACACACACACACACACACGCACACACACAGAGAGAGAGAGAGAGAGAGAGAGAGAGCATTAAATCACTTTAGTCTAAAGTACACACTGACAGTGTAGTAATATTTCATTAAAATGAAATGATATGAATCAGCATAAAGCTATTTAAAAACATTGCCAATTAAGGATGTAATCCAACTTGATCTGGCAGCCATAGCAGAAATACTGGTCTGAAATCAGTAATACAGTGAGGCAGCAGCCTTCAGAAATTGAACACACAGCACATGTAACTTTACCACATCTGGGTGACAGTGTATCAAAACGAAATTATTAAATGTTCAAAGGAGAAAGCGAGAGAACAGTAGGGGGAGGGAATATAACACAAGTGGGGATGCTGGCAGGATTAACCATGACAGCACAACTAAAAATGATAGCCAGAAGGTAACACAGATATGAGGGCACCCCAGGACAGAACGCAGCAAGCCAATCCACCGTTACTCGCATGAACATGTGAGAGCGGCATGGCCACAAAATTCACACATTGGATTCAATGAATCCTTCAAATTTGTAGCTTTACCTGTGAAATAATGTAAAAGTAATTTTTGACGAAACAAATAGATGTATAGTCGTAAAGACACAGACTATGCCTGAGTCCCAAACACTACCTTCCATGAGTGTGAGGTTTTGTAAGTGTAAGCTCTGCCACCTCTTGTAGGCTTCACCATTCAAGGTACCAAAAAATGATCAAAATAAGCACCGGACCAGATGAGAGCAAACTTTCACTCAGGTACCGCAGAGTGAGACTTACTCACTCACCGACTTAATTTACTCACTTACTCAATTGTCAAATTGTTTAATCCTACCAGGTTTGCAGGGAGGCTGAGTCCTATCTCAGCCAACACTGGGCAAAGATGGGGTACACAATGAACAGTTTGAAACACACACACACACACACACACACACACACACACACACACACACACACACACACACACACACACACACACACACACACACAAAAGTCAATTTGGAATAGCCAGTAAGCCTAATGTGTCTGACTTTGGACTGTAGGGGGAAATTGGAGTACCCGGATGAAACTCAAGCAAACACAGAGAGAACAAGCAAACTACACATAGGCACACTCAAGCCTGGGAATCAAACCAAGAACCCCTTCAGACATGGTAATCACTATGCCACAGTATCGCCTCATGTGAGACCATTCACTGCTTAATAAGTCAATAACAATATTTTTTGTCAGTGCTAAATTTAACTGGTAACTATTGTTCTATAAATAAGACAGAGAAATGGTATCCTATTTTCTGGTTCTAGTAAGAACTCTTACCACTACATTCTGGACTAACTGGAGTTTGGAGACATACTGGAACATTTAGACAGCAAAACATTCCAATCATCACACCTAGAGGTAACAAATGCTAGAGCTATATTTCTGCATCATGTAATGATGTTACATTTTTATCTTAACAATATTTTTTAATGAGTAAAGATCATGTCAATAATATTATCTACTAAAAAACCGAAAAGATAGTACGAGGCTAATAATCACACCAGGGCCCAACTCAAAGAGGAGACATGGTTCTGTCCTACCAAGGACCCACCACTTGTGGGTGAGGTAAGGTGCATTGTGAGCTTGGTGGCCATTGAAGACGTGGGTTCTGCCAGACCGAGCCTTGGCTCTGTCTGTCTTGACTCTGGCTCTTGGACATGGAATGTCACCTGAATTGAGAAGGGCCTGAACTGGTGCATGGGGTGGAGAGATACCAACTAGATACAGTCAAATTCACATCGTTACAAAGCTTGTTCTTTGGAACCACTCAAGTCAGGATGGAATGGGCCTTATTCTACTGTATTCTGGAGTTACTCATGGGACAGGTGGTGAGCCCCAATCTTGGTGCCCACATAGTGGTAGCCTCCCTCTACCTTCGTGTGGGAGACAGGTCCTGACTGTGCTTATGCCAAATACCGAATAATGTCTCAGCGTATCCACCCTTTTTGGCAATCAGCAGTTGGTGGTGAGCAGGCTCCGATGGTGTGGCAGGCCACCGTTCAGGCCTGGGAACATTTTCAGAGTTAGGGTCTCCTGGGAATATTTTCAGAGTCTCTTGTCAGAAGGTACTTCACTTTTCACCTAATCCCACCAACATGCCTTCTGTGGAGGAGGAAGACCCTGATGGTTCTTGTGAGAGTCTACCCATCGCTTCGGCTAAGGTTGCCAAGCTAATAAAAAAAGCTTTGGATAATGTCTCTCAGGCAGTCTCTCATCTTGTGGAGAGTGATCTTGAAATACTGGGCCTGTTGCTATGAACTATTTGGGCTCTTTTCCTTAGGCAGTTCTGTGGGGTGTGCTGTGGGAATGCGGTGTATCGGACCCATTGTTATGGGCCATTAGGTCTCTGTGTCGCCGGAGCCAGAGCTTGGTCTGCATTGCAAACAACAGGATAAAATTAATTTCCAATGAGGGTTGGAGTCTGCCAATGTTGTCCTTTGTCACCGGTTCTGTTCATAATTTTTATGGATAGAATTTCTAGGCACAGCTAGTTTGAGAGGTTCTGGTATGGTGGTCAAACAGTATTGTCTCTGCCTTTTGCAGATGATGTAGTCATTTTGGCTTCATCAAGCCAGTACCTCCAGCTATTGGAGCAAGTCACGCATGAGTGCGAAATGGCCGAGATGAGAATCAACATGTCCAAGTCCGAGGCCATGGTTCTCAGCCAATAAATAGTGAAATGTGCCCTCCGGATCTAGAATGAGATCTTGCTACAAGTTGAAGTGCTTAAGTATATCTGGGTCTGGTTCATGATTAAGTTAAGGATGGAACAGGAGATCAATATGCGGATCGGTATATCCTCTGCTGTAAAGCAGAGCTTGTACAGGTTCATTGTGGTGAAGAGGGAGCTGGGCTGAAAGGCAAAGCTTTCATTTTACCAGTCGATCTATGTTCCAACCTTCACCTATGGTCACGAGCTTTGAGTAGTGACTGAAAGAACAAGATAGTGTATACAAAAAGCTGAAATTAGCTTCCTTCACAGGGTAGCAAGGCACTCCCTCAGAGATAAGGTGAGAAGCTTGGCTAGAATTTCTGTTTCATCACATTAAGAGAAATGCCTGTTGAGGTGATTCAAGCATCTGTTTAGAATGCCTCCTAAACACCGTCCTGGTTTGGTATTTAAGGGAATGTACAACCAGGAAGAGATCGGGGGTTCAACCCAGAACACGCTGGAGGGACTATGTCTCTTGGCTGATCTACAAATGCCTAGGTGTTCTCCAGAAGAGCTGAAGGAAGTAGCTGGGGAAAGGGAGGCCTGGACCTCAGTGCTTAGGCTGCTGCGACCCAATCATTAATATAGCAGATGAAGAAGAAGATGATGATGAATTGAATAAGAAATAAAGATAATAGACAGATGTATGCACACAATTATCCTATATGTAGAAAAGAACAGTGCGGTGATAGAAAAGTACTAATTGCTTTTACAAACTGACAACAATTAGTCAAATAACACTACATAAATATAATGTAATGATGTAATAATTAATTTTATTTAATATTTTATAAGGTAGCATGGTGGCTTAGTGGTCAACACTTCTACCTAAGAGCAAAAAGAAGGTCTATGTCCAGCGAGGGAATTTGAATGTGTTCCCTGTGCTCATATGAGTTTCCTCTGGATGCTCTGGTTTTCTCACACCACAAGGTAAGTAATATATCTAGTACAACATTTTTAATGAGGAATCAAGTGAAAGTTTTACACTTGCACCCAGTTATAATAGGATAAAGAATGAAGCACTGACACTGTAGAATCCATTAATAAATGTGAAATAAATGTGTTGTTAAAGGCAAGATATGATTAGGGATCTTTCTTTCTTTTATGATTTTGATGAACATTTGTCATACAAGTATTAATAATGTAAAACCTAAGTATACCTGTTCTGACAGTGAGAAGACAAACACATGTCACTTCAAGAAGTTCATTACTGGACACAGCATGATATTTTGTTTCACTGAGAGGAATTTAGATATAAACAAGAGAAACAAACCCGCACACACAGTTACAAAGTTTCTGCAGATCCACGCCAGACCAGCAGCTCCAACATTACCTCTAATCTCCTTGGAGGTGATCTGCCACAGTAGTCAATCAGTCATTGCAGGGAGAAAACCAACCTTGCACCAGAACTCACACTCCCTTTCTCTGACGGGGTGTGTGTGTGTGTGTGTGTGTGTGTGTGTGTGTGTGTGTGTGTGTGTGTGTGTCATATTTTGAAATCACAATATTCAAACAGCTTCTATTTTATTTAGTCTTTTAATCAGGCCTAATTATCATCCCATAATTGTCATTTAGTTTTTAACATTTACATTTTTCCGTCACCGTGTCCGCACCTGTGTCATAAAACAATGGGTTCAGTCTTCATGCAAGCTTTCTTTGCCTACTGTAACCTTGCTTACATATCACATCACATTCTCAGTGTCAGAGTGTTTTTTCCATGCAGTGTTATTTAAAGGTTACTGCCGTAACCTTATTATCACAGTTGACCAGTTAAAGAAAGAGTCTTGCTTGTCAGCAAGCAAAATGAGGAAAGCAGGCGAGAAGATGGGGAGGTGCGAAAAAAGAAAAAAAAGAAGAGTATAGTGAGAAGGCAAGAGAAAAGGGCAGTCTCAGTGGTGGTGTGTTCTGGCAGGTGTGTTTCTCCTATTACCGCATACTGGCAGCATGTTTGTGTCAGAGATCTAGAGGCTACAAAAACCATTCACTTCTCAACTGAAAAGGGCAAGCTGCCTTCAGTCAGTGCAAAGAATGTGGCACGCACACATGCACACACACACACACACACACACACACACACACACACACACACACACACAGTTCTCTCCAAGTGTGTCAGGAAGGGAAAGGGTGAGAACGAAACTGGTAGGGTGCAAGGTGACTTAATTAGAAACTAAATTATGAAAGTGAGATGGAGAGAAAGCGAAAGAGGTGAAAAGGGGAGCTTGAATATTGGTCACTTCAGCACAGAGAGGACTTGCTGTATGAGGAAAATGTTTTTTTAATAATAGCCTTGTGCCTTGGAGCATAGTAAATTTTAATGACTGATAGAAAACCAATTATCGATGGTGCTATATTGCAACCAGACTGCTGACCTTTCCAGAGGCACTGTGAAAAATGGCATTCGAGCTGAAATGTTGATGCCTTCCCCTCCCTTTCTTCCTTTCCTCACTTACCCGCTCAGATTTTTATACTCGATATTTCCTCCTTTATACGCATGTCACCGTAATATGGTGCTAATGAATTCAGTTGTTAAACTCAGTTGTTTATTAGTTCTTCACTTCTTTCTTTCAGACCATTTAATCTGCTAAACCCTGGCATGATTGTTTTTGTCTGTTCTTCAGTGTAATGTGGACATGGTATTAATATATATATATATATATATATATATATATATATATATATATATATATATATATATATATATATATATATAAACTGACACAACTAAAGGCACATGAATAATGTCAGGAAACAGAGTGGCAGGATAAGAGCACAATTAAATGGATGATGAGACAGTAAGACAGGTGACGAAATGACGAAGCATGCACTGTGTGTGTGTGTGTGTGTGTGTGTGTGTGTGTGTGTGTGTGTGTGAGTGCCAGAGAGAGAGAGTGAGAGAGAGAGAGAGAGAGAGAGAGAGAGCGACAGAGACAGAGAGGGGGGAAAAACTTAAACACTCTAAACGGTCTGTAGAGTTTCGATTTTCTGACAGAAGCTGTAATAAAAGAAGCACTGGTCTCACCTGCTTGGAGGAACAGACATCTATCCCTTGGGCTGTGAGTGCTAAAGGTTTAACCACACACATACATGTGCAAGGGGCAGTGGTGGTCTAGTGGTCTAAGGCGCCGGATCGCTGATCCAAAGGTTGGGGGTTCGAGTCCCACTCTCCACAAGGTTGTCACTGTCCCCCCAGTGCAGCTAACTGGGTTATCAAAGGCCGGCGATGTCTCTCACTGTCTATAGTGTGAGGCATGTAAAAGAACCATTGCTGACTTTCGACAAGAGTAGGCTGCAAAGCCGTCAGCGTGTTTCCGCCCTGCGATGGCCTGGCGAGCTATCCAGGGTGTACTCTGCCCTCGCCCTGAGTTGGCTGGGATGGGCACCAGCCTACCCGCGACCCTAATTAGGATGAAGCAGTTACAGAAAATGAACTTAACTGAACGTACATGTGCATGCAAACACACACACACACACACCTTACTATCCTTGTAAGACCCTTCCACTGACACAGCTAATGAATGCTCTGCCACACCGTATCATGCAATCACGGTGGATGTGACACAAGACGGTGGATGTGCTGAGTAAGTGCAGAGCTGATTTGTTCCTTTTTAAGAAGCTGCACAATTTAAAAATGAGAAATATCATGTTTCATACTAATCATTAAAAAAATGGCATTACTGTGACATGAGGGGGCAAGGTGGCATAGGGGTTAGTATGTCTTGCCTTACAGCAAGAGGGTTCTTGGTTTAAGACATTATCTTGGTGAAGGTGTATGTGTGAATTTTGCATGTTTTCTATGACTACTCTGGTTTCCTCCCACAGTCCAAAGACATGCACATTAAGCTATTTTGACTATTTAAAATTTCCAGAGGTGTCAGTATAAATAGTTATGTGTGTTAGACCTTCACAGAACTGGTGAGTAGTTCAAGGTGTACCACGCATGCCACGCCCTGAGTTGACTGACAACTAATGATTAACGAGTGCAAAACCGTTAATAATCAAGGGCCTACTGTATATACATATACATATACATATATATATATATAAATAACGCAGCTATGAGGGGGGCACAAGCCAGTTTTCTTTTTCACGCTGGTCCCAAGTCCGTATAAATGCAGAGGGTTTTTGCAATGCGAGTCATAAAAACGAATTTCATACTGGTCGGGTTGAGGCCCGGGTTAACAACGATCGCCATCAGTGCTGTTAACCAACAGGGTGCTGATAGAAACTGGACTACTGTTGGTCGAAGAAGGAGAGGCGGGAGACATGTCCGTAGACAGAGAGAGAAGAGAAAAGGCACGAGTCTAGGACTGAGAGTAAGGACTTTGAATGTTGAAATTATGACAGGAAAAGGTAGAGAGCTGGCTGACATGATGCAGAAGAGGAAGGTGGACATACTGTGTGTTCAGTAGACCAGGTGGAAAGGTAGCAAGGCTAGAAGCTTAGGATCAGGGTTTAAGCTGTTTTTTTCATGGTGTGGATGGAAAGAGACATGGATCAGGAGTTATTTTGAAGGATGGGTTTGTCAGGAATGTTCTAGAAGTGAAAAGAGTGATGAGTGTCAAGTTAGAAATTGAAGGTGGGATGTTCAATGTTGTTAGTGCTTATGCCCCACTATCAGGATGTGAGCTAGAAGAGAAGGAGAGATTCTGGAGTGAGTTAGATGAAGCGATGCAGAATACCCCAGAGGCAAAAGAGTGGTCATTGGTGCAGACTTCAATGGACATGTTGGTGCAGGCAACAGAGGGGACGAGGAAGTGATAAGCAGGTTTGGTATCCAGAACAGGAACACAGAAGGACAGATGATAGATTTTACAAAAAGGATGGAAATGGCTGTGGTAAATACTTTCTTCAAGAAGAGACAGGAGCATAGGGTGACTTATAAAAGCGGAGGTAGGAGTACACAGGTGGACTACATCTAGTGTAGGCGATGTAATTTGAAGGAAGTCAGTGACTGCAAAGTAGCAGTGGGTGAGAGTGTTACCAAACAGCATAGGATGGTGGTGTACAGGATGACGCTAATGGTGAGGAAGGTGAAAAAGACAAAGTGGAGGAAGCTGAAAAAGGAAGAGAACATATATATGTTGTCTTCATGAAGGAGTTGAAACAGGCTTTGTGTGGTCAAGAAGTGCTTCCAGTTGACTGGATAACTACAGCTAATGTGATCAGGAAGAGTTCTTGGTGTGTCCTCTGAAGGGAGAGAAGATAAGGAGACTTGGTGGTGGAACGAGGAAGTGCAGGAGTGGGTACAAAAGAAGAGGTTAGCTAAGAAGAAGTGGGACATTGAGAGGACTGAAGAGAGTAAACAGGAGTACAGGGAGACACAGCGTAAGGCCAAGGTAGTGGTGTCAAAGGCCAAACAGAGGGCGTATGATGACTTGTATGATAGGTTGAAAAGTAAGGAGGGAGAAATTTATACAGGTTGGAACAGCAGAGAAATAGAGATGGGAAAGACATGAATCAAGTTAGAGCGATTAAGGACAGAGTGGGTGGAGGTATGGAAGTGTCTAGGAGAGGTAGCAGTAGATTTTCTGACAAGAACATTCAACAAGGTCTTAGAGAGTGAGAGGATGCCGGAGGAATGGAGGAGAATTGTGCTGGTGCCCATTGTTAAGAACAAGGATGACGTGTAGAGTTGTGGCAACTACAGAAGGATAAAGTTGATGAGCCATACGATGAAGTTATGGGAAAGAATAGCGGAAGCTAGACTAATGGCAGAGGTCAGCATTTGTGAACAACAATTTGGTTTCATGCCAAGGAAGAGCACCACAGATGCAGTGTTTGCCTTGAGAATGTTAATAGAGAAGTACAGAGAAGGTCAGAGGGAGCTGCATGGTGTCTTTGTGGATCAAGAGAAATCATATGACTGGGTGACAAGGGAGGAACTGTGGTATTGCATGAGGAAGTCTGGAGTGGCAGAGAAGTATGCTAGAGTGGTGCAGGACATGTATGAGAGATGTAAGACAGTGGTGAGGTGTGCTGTCAGTGTGACAGAAGAATGTCTCTGTTTCTAAACCAGAAGCACTGAGGACAAGACAGGAGGCAGAGCTGGAGGTAGCAGAGATGAAAACGTTGAGGTTCTCCTTGGGAGTAACGAGGCTGGATAGGATCAGGAATGAGCACATCAGAGGGACAGCACATGTCAGGTTTTTGGAGACAAAGTCAGAGAGGCTAGATTGAGATGTTTTGGACATTTACAGAGAGGGATAGTGAATATATCGGCAGTAGGATGCTGAGGTTGGAACTACCAGGCAGAAGGCCTAGAGGAAGACCAAACAGAAGATTTATGGATGTGGTGAAGGAGGACATGAAGGTAATTGGTGTAAGAGTAGAAGGTGCAGAGGATAGGGTGAAATGGAGGCAGATGATTCCCTGTGGTGACCCCTGAAGGGAACAGCCAAAAGGAAAAGAAGAATAGAAGAATATATATATATATATATATATATATATATATATATATATATATATATATGTTTGTGAACCATATCAACCCATCTACTCTGCCCTCAGATACATATACACTTGAATATAGGCCAGTCTACAAAGTTGTTCCCTTCTTTTCTTTTATTGTTTGTTAATTTATACTATTTATGTATCTATTTATTTAATTACTTATATAATATATATGTATGTGTGTATGTTTGTATTTGTATCTATTTTTGCACCCTTACCTATGGTACCTCAAGAGCCTGTAACAGTGAATTTCTCCATTGTGAGATTAATAAAGCTGTAGCTTATCTTATCTTATATATATATATATATATATATATATATATATATATATATATATATATATATATATATATATATATATATATATATATATATATATATATATATATATATATATATATATATATATATATATAACCCAGAGTCAGCTGAGATGGGCGCTTAAAGTTATTGTGTATGAGCTATTACTATAGAAACTATAGAAAACGAGCATATTAATATCAACCGGAACTATTTCATAAGTAAATGAGATATCTGATTTGAGTATTCAGCTGTGGTTGGAAAATTGGGCACTCTTGCATGCATTAGTAGGATTACTAGGATCAGTAGGATAGGTAGATACAGTGGTTTGTCCGTCTACGTCATACCAAGAAGGCCATTCCCGGGTCGGGGCGTTTCTGTGTAGAGTTTGCATGTTCTCCCCGTATTAGAGTGGGTCTCCTCCAGGAACTCCACTTTCCTCTCACAGTCTAACAACATGCAAAGTAGAATAATTGGCTGTTTCAAATCAGCATAACGTGTGAGTGTGAATGGTTGCATGAGTGAGTGAGTTGTTCAGGGTGTACCATGCACTCATCCAGAGTCAGATGGCGCCAGTCTCCACATGACCCTAATTAGGATTAAAAGCTTAGAAAATGAAATGTGTACACACACACACACACACACACACACACACACACGTGAGCGTGATTTTAATATATAATGCTCTGTATTTGAGTACTGATCTGAACAGATTAAAAATAAGACTCTCTTCTGAATAAAAGTATTAAAAAGTAATGAACACTAACCTTTCCCCTTCACTTTAACTATTCATATCCTTTTGCTACAATGAAATACATATGTAAATGAATCTTTTTTATGAATTTGCAGTGATGAGTCCATATTGGGAATTCCAATTGAGAAGTTCAGTATGATTGAACTATTTCTCTGAAACATTATTCTTCTACAGGCCATGCACATTGTGACAATGCCTCATTAAAAAACACACCGATTAGCTTCGCGCTCCACTAGCTTGTGACAAGCAAATGGTCTGTCAAGATGACCAACTGCTGTGGAAACAATAGAACCTTTCACTTCTCAGTTCAGTTCAGATTTTTTCTTGACAACCACTCTTTTTTTCCTTTCTCTCCAAGTCACCCCAGGGTTTGAAAGAAATGCTTCACTACACCACAAGTAGGATATTTTACAGGGTGAAATTAATGAGGGTGCCATTGTATGATTGTATTGTCCTTGGCGAACAGTAAAACGGATATTGTGGCTTTTTGTCTTCCCGAGTGCATTGTGACTGAGACAGGAAAGCCATTTATCAATACAGTAAATGCTCACATTCAAAAATGAACAAGTCTCGGTCAATAGGGGAACACTAGGAAATTGGATTGCAGATACCAGCCTACAGACATAAACGTTAGTGGTCTCATTCGATTAAACTGCATGTCCCCTACCAGCCTCAAAGTCACTTTATACAGTGTACATAGACACCTTTTCTTTTCCTCACTCATTTTTTAATGCTATAGTTTTAATCTAAAAAATGTGAAGCTAAAGGTGGTAGTTGCATGAAAAATAAACTGCATAAGATGGCACAAGAAAGAACCTGATGAAGAACCAAACTCAATAATATATTGAAAGAATGTTTAGTATGAACGTATTGTCAGTAACCGTCCTGGGATGGTTACAAGACATGACATTTTTATAATTACAGCAGCAGTTTCTAGGTGCCGATCTACGATGGCAGTGGCTCTAAGACTACAAAGGAAGTGTTGTTTTCACTAAAATTTCATTTTATGGTTGCAATAATTTCTTGCCAGTCAAATATCATGACCCCCCCCCCCCCACACACACACACACACACATATTCTTATTGCAGCATGATCCATTGAAGCACAGCTTCAAGTGAATTTTCTATTGGACAAAACTTCCTACCATTGGAAGCTCAGCTTCTTTAGTATTTATCTGAGCAGTAGTCAGGACAGTATACAGTCATGTGAAAAAATTAGGACACCCCTTTAAATAATCAATTCTTTATTAAGAAATGTTCACATTACAATGTCCAATCATGTTTTTATTTATGGAAAAGGAAGTGAATTAATTGTAATTAAACATAAATTAGCATATCTGTTTACTAATCAAACAAATGTTATGAACAGCAATGCATATTTCCATGGAGGAAATAATTAGGACACCCTACCCCCTAATAAGTGCTACCACCTTTGGCTGAAATAACTTCAGTGAGACATACTTGTAGCCATTTACCTGTCTCTGACATGGATCTGAGGAAAGGTTGCCCAGTCCTCAATGCAGAATTATTTCAGCTGTAAGATGTTTGACTGCAATATTCCAGGACTCTATTTCTTAGTTTTCAGCCAGTCTTTGTTGGATTTATTGGTATGCTTTGGGTCACTGTTCTGTTGCAGTGTCCAGTTTTACTTCAGCCTCATTGTTTTTTCAAAAGTTCTTCAAGATCCCACAGTACACATTGTGAGTATACAGAAGAATGCATGGTGGATTCCAATGATGGTGAGCTGGCCAGGTCCTGCAAAGCTTCCCCAAACCATGACACTTCCACCTTTATGCTTCGCAGTTGGTATGAGGTATGCTGTATCTGGTTTCAACCAAACATGTCTTCTGTTCTGGTATTCGAATACTGTAATTCAACTTTAGACTCACCTGTCCAAAGAACATTATTCCAGAAGACCTGGTCTTTGTCCATGTTCTCTGTGACAAACTTCAGTCTGGCCTTAATGTTCTTTTAAGAGAGAAAAGGT
This sequence comes from Plotosus lineatus, assembly GCA_024760905.1. NCBI lineage: Eukaryota > Metazoa > Chordata > Actinopteri > Siluriformes > Plotosidae > Plotosus > Plotosus lineatus. The sequence goes on from CM045731.1 coordinate 42,900,630, forward strand.
TTCCTCCCTGTACACCCATGAAGGTGTTGTCTCTTTCTGAAAGTAGAGTCTTGCCTTTTCACATCGACAGCAACGATAGCCTGCTGTAGCTCTCTTGATTATATTTTAGGACTTTTGATGACTTGTTTAAGCATCTTACAGTCCATTCTGAAAGTGAACTTGATTGGACTTCCAGACCTGGGGATGGTGGCGGTTGTTTTGAATGTTCTCTACTTGTAAACAATTTTCCAGAGGGTGTAATAGCTGATGTCAAATTCTTTTGATAACTTTTTCAATCCCTTCCCAGACTCATAAGCAGCCCCAATCTTCTTTCTGAGTGTCTCAGACAGCTCTTTGGCTCTCACCATGGTGCTCAGTCTCACTTTGCATAGAAGGGCATACCAACCTAAATGTCTGAGGTTTAAAGAGGGCCCGCCTTCTTAAAAGTGATGGGTAATGATGTTCTGATCCTGTGCATTGGATAATCTGTGTATCTGATAATCACCTGTGTGATTATAGCCATTTTAAGTGGGAAAATATGTGGGATTATCCTAATTTTTTTCCTTCATTGAAATATGCATTGTTGTTCATATATTTTGTTTGATGGGTAAAATTATGATAATTTATGTTGTTTAATTACAATTAAATTGCTTTCTTTTCCATAAATAAATACAAACAAGATTGGACATTGTTATGTGAACATTTCTTAAAAAGAGTTGAGTATTTAATGTCTTCTTCTTTTCCCTTCGGCTTTCCCCTTCAGGGGTCGCCAAAGCAAACCATCTGCCTCCATCTCACCCAATCCCTTGTATCTTCTACTCTTACTCCAACTACCTTCATGTCCTCCTTCACCACGTCCATAAATCTTCTCTTTGGTCTTCCTCTAGAGCTTCTGCCTGGTAGTTCCAACCTCAGCATCCTACTACCGATATACTCACTATCCCTCTGTACATGTCCAAACAATCTCAATCTGGCCTCTCTGACTTTGTCTCCAAAACCTCTAACATGTACTGTCCCTCTGATGTACTCAATCCTGATCCTATCCATCCTCGTTACTCCCAAAGAGAACCTCAACATTTTCATCTCTGCTACCTCCAGCTCTGCCTCCTGTCTTTTCCCCAGGGCCACTGTTTCTAAACCATACAACATCGCTGGCCTCAACACCGTCTTGTACACTTTTCCTTTCATTCTTGCCAATACGTTCCTATTGCACATCACACCAGATACTTTTCTCCAAACATTCCAAACTGCCTGCACACGTTTCTTCACCTCTTTTCCCCACTCTCCACTGCTCTGGATTGTTGAGCCTAAGTACTTAAAATCCTCCACCTTCTTTATCTCTGCTCCCTGTAACATCACCGTTCCTCCTGGGTCCTTGTCGTTCACACACATGTATTCTGTTTTACTGAGGCTAACCTTCATTCCCCTCCTTTCCAGGGCATACCTCCACCTCTCTAGATTTTCCTGCACTTATTCTCTGCTCACACTACAGATCACAATGTCATCTGCAAACATCATAGTCCATGGAGATTCTTGTCTAACCTCGTCTGTCAGCCTGTCCGTCACCATAGCAAACAAGAAGGGGCTCAGAGCTGACCCTTGATGCAGTCCCACCTCCACCTTGAACTCTTCTGTCACACCGACAGCACACCTCACAACTGTCTTACATCTCTCATGCATGTCCTGCACCACTCTAACATACTTCTCTGCCATTCCAGACTTCCTCATGCAATACCACAGTTCCTCTCTCGGCACCCTGTCATATGCTTTCTCCAGATCCACAAAGGCATAATGTGGTTCCCTTCTGACCTTCTCTGTACTTCTCTATTAACATCTTCAAAGCAAACATTGCATCTGTGGTGCTCTTTCTTGGCATGAAACCAAACTGTTGTTCACAAATGCTGACCTCTGCCCTTAGTCTAGCTTCCACTATTCTTTCCCATAGCTTCTTCGTATGGCTCATCAACTTTATCCCTCTGTAGTTGCCACAACTCTGCACATCTTCCTTGTTATTAAAAATGGGCACAAGCACACTTTTCCATTCCTCTGGCATCTTCTCACTCTCTAAGACCTTGTTGAATGTTCTTGTCAGAAAATCTACTGCTACCTCTCCTAGACACTTCCATACCTCCACCGGTATGTCATCAGGACCAACTGCCTTTCCACTCTTCATCCTCTTCCATGCCCTCCTCACTTCTCCCTTACTAATCTTTGCTACTTCCTGGTCCTCAACAGTCACCACCTCTACTCTTTTTTTCTCTCTCATTTTCCTCATTCATCAGCTCTTCAAAGTACTCTTTCCATCTTCCCAGCACACTTCTGTCATCAGTCAACACATTTCCCACTCTGTCCTTAATCACTAATTTGCTGCACGTCCTTCGCATCTCTATTTCTCTGCTGCGCCAACCTGTATAAATCATTTTCTCCCTCCTTACTGATCAACCTAGCATACAAGTCATCATACGCCCTATGTTTGGCCTTTGACACCTCTACCTTCGCCTTACGCTGTGTCTCCCTGTACTGCTGTTTACTGTCTTTGGTTCTCTCAATGTCCCATTCCTTCTTAGCTAACCTCTTCTTTTGTACACACTCCTGCACTTTCTCATTCCACCACCAAGTCTCCTTATCTACTATCGTTCCAGAGCACTTCTTTGTGCCCCCATCCCCCAACTCCACACCTGCATTAGTTGAGTATTTAATGTGGTGTCCTAATTTTTATTGTTACCAAGTTTACCCCTTGTTTTAGTTTAGTGATGTTTGCTAACTAGCTGTTCATAATGGCAGACAGTGCGAAAGTTTCAGAAGTAAATAGCACTAAAAATTTACACTCAAGATTGATTAGATTCAAAAGTCAGGAAAAATAACTATATTTTAAACACTTCTGGCATTAGAAGGTGAGTGGTATGGCTAGAAGTGCTGCGATAATGAAAATCTGCTGCTGGATTTTTAATGAGATAATCTCAGGATGTTTGTTCAAAACTGTGTTTTGGGGATCTGGCTCACTTTCACATAACTTACATAAGAATTTACATATATAAATAACTTGATGTAATAATTGGCAAATTGTATGATGTAGGCCTAAAATGTGCGTTCCCTGTTTGACAGACCAGCAGTCGCCACTGACGTTAGCATACTGTATCGAGCTGAATCGATACAGAACACAAACTATTTTTGGGGGTGAAAAATCATTTGCAACAGCGGAAAATAAGTCAAAAGTACAAAAGCTCAAATAAATGTATGAGGATGAATCAGGCGGGTCGACAGAGAAGCTTAAACAATTGTCATCCTGGACATAAGGCCATTGCTCTTGTGTTATATCACTGAGAACAATGTTAATGCCAGATTTAGTAAATCATATAAAATGTGACACTGTATGTTGTGATTTGGTTTAAAAAACTTGGAAAGAACATGACAAAATTAATATGAAATGCAAATGACATAATTGATATACATAGAGCATACAGCTTCTTCTTCTTCTTCTTTTCCTTTTGGCTGTTCCCTTTCAGGGGTCGCCACAGCGAATCATCTGCCTCCATCTTCATGGAATTCATAAATTAATGATACGCATATTCGATTTGGCATAGGTTTTTACGTCGGATGACCTTCCTGACACAACCCTTTAGCAAGGGGGATAAACACGCTGACGGCTTTGCAGCCTGCCTCTCACCATAGACACTGAGAGACATGGCCAGCCTTTGATAACCCAGTCAGCTGCACTGGGGGACATAGAGCATACAGCTATTAAAACAGAATTGCTGCCATTTATATTTCCCATTAAATGAGGTTTTTATGTTTTTCCATAATAGTATAATGCAAGAATAGTGTTATCCACAAGAAAAAAGGGGGTGGATCATATGGAGAATAGTGGGTAAACACAAGCACATTACATTTACAAAAATATGATTATTTTCCTAATTCTGTCTATCAAACAAGAGCAAAGAATGGAAACCTCCACCAAGCTCACCAATCCTCATACGAACCAAGATGTCAAAAACTTTCCTCTCTTCTAATGTATGCATTCATTCATTCAATCATTCATCTTCTCAATTATGAGAAAATCATTTTCATGTAATACATATTTCAAAAGATCATACACTTAGCGTTATACATTTTGTGCACAATTAACTATTAGTGAATGATGTATTATTATTATAAAATTATTAATATAAATAATTATATATATATATTAAAAATAATAATAATAATTTTATAAACCTCCTCATTAAGGTTGTCCATCTCAGCTGACTCTGGGCAAAGGCAGAGTGCATCCTGAACACCTCAGCAGGTCATCACAGGGCTATTATTATTTTATTATTATTACTTATGATGGTGGCAGTAATAATAATAACAATAATAATAATAATATTAATAATAATAATAATAATAATAAGAAGAAGAATACAAAAATACCAAGATGTGCTTATTATAAGCCGCTGAATAACGAAGGTGGAAGTCTTCTTCTTTTCCTTTCGGCTGTTCCCTTTAGGGGTCGCCACAGCAAATGATCTGCCTCCATCTCACCCTATCCTCTGCCTCTTCTACTCTTACTCCAACTACCTTCATGTCCGCCTTCACCACATCCATAAATCTTCTTTTTGGTCTTCCTCTGGGCCTTCTGCCTAGTAGGTCCAACCTCAGTATCATACTACCAATATAGTCAGTATCCCTCCTCTGTACATGTCCAAACCATCTCAATCTAGCCTCTCTGACTTTGTCTCCAAAACATCTAACATGTGCTGTCCCGCTGATGTACTCATTCCTGATCCTATCAAAACGAAGGTGGAAGTCATAGATTAAAATTCATTTGAACTTCGATTATTCGATTTTTTTTTTTATTATTTTAATGCTCGCCAGATTTTTCTTCTTTTAATTTTCAACCTGTCTCTAGATTTTATATTGTCTTATCAAATTTCATAGAAAAGGAGGGGGAAGCAGTCTGTTTTATCTAGTCTACATTTAATTTCCCTTGTGAAGTGATGTAAATACTGATGCACATAAATATTGATTTTTATTTATTTATTTATTTATTTTGCCCTTTGGCATCTGATGACTCTGTTAGTCTAAATATTGAGATCGATGTTGAATTTTCATTGTTTGATCTGTTTGGCTTCTCTCAGACTCATAGCTCATTTGTGTTTGTCTCTATTGTTTCATCAGAAAGATAACTGAGGTCTCATAGAATGGACAATATAACTGGGGAGGGGAAAGAAAAACTGGATACAATGAAAAATATTGTAAATTATTTTAAATGAAAATAGTGCAATTTGGCCTCACAGTGGTGTAGTGGTTAGCATGTCCACCTCACAGCAAGAAGGCCTGGATTCCAGGTTGTACCCTGCCCTCACCCAGAGTCAGCAGAGATGAGCGCCAGCCTTCCAACGACCCTAATTAGGATTAAGCAGCTTAGAAAATGAATGAATAAGACAATGCATCTTTTATACCAGTATATTTAGATATATCTCTTAAAAATCTTTGTTTAATTACTTTTCTTGCATTTAATACATTATTTAAAGACAATAATTTAAAAAACACATCAAATGGTATTATTCAATCTGTGCTTTGGTGCAATAGTGTAATAGTTTGGTGCACATTAATAATACTTTGAATGGTAACCTAATTTTCTTTTAAATAAGGTTACCATTCCAACGTATTATTAATGTATGAAATTATTAATGGGTAGTGCTGACCTGGTGGTAAGATCCTGGGTCACTGATCCTAAGGTCGGAGGTTCAAGCCCCACTCTCAATGGGTTGTCGCTGTCCCCTACTGCAGCTAACAGGGTTATCAAGGGCTGGCCATGTCTCTCACTATCTATGGTGAGAGGCTGTAAAAAAAAAAAAAACATTGCTGACTTTTGTCAAGAGTAGGCTGCATAGCTGTCAGCGTGCCTCTGCCCTGTGATGGCCTGGTGAGCTGTCCACGGTGTACTCTGGTACTCTGCTCAGATAGGTGCCAGCCTCCCCATGACCCTAATTAGGATTAAGCGGTTCAGAACATGAATGTTTATTAATCATTATTAATAAGTTAGTACATCATTTCAACTTGCCACTGCATTGTTATGTTCACCCCCTTCAGCAGCTGAATGTACAATTGTACATTTGCCCTTAATTGCCCTCTCAGAAGCATAGGTTTCATAATAGGCCGTTTCAGTACCCAAGCACATAATTAGACCTGCATGAAAACAGGTGAGACAGGTGTAGGACAGGTGGTTGGTGTAGGAACAAGAGGTGTTGCCTCTTTGCAACATGGCTGCCTACATGCTAACCGCACGTGAAGGTAAAGGGAAAATTCTTATCAAATTACAGAAAAGCATGAAACAGTCAACAAGAATAAAGTTCTTATAACAGTTTAGTAATTGTCATAGTTTACATAGAGTATATTTCTTTGGGCCTGAACTACGGAAAGGTTCGTGTAGGATTTTTTTTTATGTCATATGCAACTGTACATTCTGTGATTCAATTTGACAGTGGTCAAACCATGAGTGGGTCAGAATTTATTTTCTGAGCTAGGTGCCCTATAATGATATTCAAGGCACAAACAACAAAAAGAGATTCATTCAGAATTGCTGCAAGGTTACCGAAGGGTTTAAGTTCCATTACTGGAGGCTGAGGCTTCACTGCCCTTGAACAGACGTAGTTCCTGCATTAGCATCTATCCCTGGCACTCTCTGACAGCTTTTAAAAGCCTCTAAATTTGAAGTAAAACATAAGTTTCCTCAGGTCTCATTTGTTTTACAGCCTGTTTAGTAAGCAGCATTTAGTGGCATCAGTTTGTTACTTATGATATAACACTGCTCGTGTTCACAGGTGGTGGCTTTTACAGTAGCATTAAAAAAGCCAATTTCTGAGCAAGCTCAATAATGCATGCTGTGTCCATGCATTCAGGATGAAGCTTTTAAAATTTCTGGAATGCCCACAAGGACCTAAGGAATGCCTCCCTTTCTGATGACTCATGCTACTTTTAAAACCTTTTTAAGAGGGTTTAAATGAACCAGCTTCTCCTCATAAAGCCTGAAAAGCTTTCACTCTCACTGACTCATATGCAATACCACTTAATTCAAGTATTATGGTTGCAGGGAAGCCGGGGCCTATCTCAGCCAACACAGGTAAAGGTGTGGTACACCCTGAACAGCTGAGTACCTGGAAGTATCCCACACAAGCACAGAGAAAACCTGCAAACTTGTGCAAAAACAAAAACAACAACAACAACAACAACAACAAAAACACCCTTGCTGAGCTTGGGACCTCAACAAAGGACCTTTTTTGTGTGAGGTGAACATAACCACTATCACCCAAGGACCATAAGTATTTAATTATTTTGTGCCACAGAGATAGCTACAAAAAAACCCAGCTTTTATAGTTCTGTCCAGGAAAGAAGACTCACAAGAAAACTATTTCTACTTCTCTCTGCTTTTTTGTAAACAAGTATTTGTGTACATTATTTCCCCCCTTTCCTATGAGTCAGTGTAGCATCTGTTTGTGCTGAATGTCAGAGATAATTATTACTTTGTCTTGTAAGAAGAACATGGACAGAAATGAACAAAGAGAATAATTCCAGGACATGAAAAACATCTACAAACTCAATTGCAGTCCTGCTATAACCTCACAGCATGGTGGGAAATGAAGACCTGATATGGTTAAAGGAAAAAAAGTTACAAAAGACTTATATATATATATATATATATATATATATATATATATATATATATATATATATATATATATATATATATATATATATTTTATATATATATATTTTTTGCAAATTTAGGCTAATATGGAAGCTGAGTAAAAATGCAGCCAGTGTTCATTGTCACGCCAGTCCCAAGCCCAGATAAATACAGAGGGTTGTGTCAGGAAGGGCATCTGATGTAAAACCTATTCTAAATCAAACATGCTAATCATTAGTATGACGTCCAAATCGGATCGGTCGAGGCCCAGGTTAACAACGACCGCCATCAGTGCTGTTAACCAACAGGGTGCTGGTGCAAACTGGACCACTGTTGGTCAAAGAAGGAGAGGCAGGAGGTGTGTGTATAGGCAGAAAGAGAAGAGGAAAGGCATGAGTCTAGGACTGAGACTAGGAACTTTGAATCTTGGAACTATGACATGAAAAGCTAGAGAGCTGGCTGACATGATGCAGAGGAGGAAGATGGACATACTGTGTGTGTCCTAAGGACCAGGTGGAAAGGTAGCAAGACTAGAAGCTTAGGAGCATGGTTTAAGCTGTTTTATCAGAGTGTGGATGGGAAGAGACATGGAATAGGAGTCATCTTGAAGGAGGGGATGGTCAGGAATGTTCTAGAAGTGAAAAGAGTGTCAGACAGAGTGATGAGTCTCAAGTTAGAAATTGAAGGCGTGGTGTTCAACGTTGTCAGTGCTTACGCCCCACAGACAGGATGTGAGCTAGAGTAGAAGGAGAGATTCTGGAGTGAGTTATATTCCACCCTGCGATGGCCTGGTAATCTGTCTAGGGTGTACTCTGCCCCTGCTCAAAGTCAACGGGGATGGGCGCCAGCCTCCCCCTGACCCTAATTAGGATTAAGCAGTTACAGAAAATGAACGAATGAACAATCAAAGTCAGAAAAGAGCAGGCTTTATTAACTTCTTCAGTATGATGCTTGCTCGCAAAGCGCTTAAGATGTTTTTGAATTGCATAGTTCCAAAAATCTGATCTTACTTTCACCCTTGGTCTCGAATATATCTCTGTGAAGCTTTGTGCTAATTGATTCTATTTCTCAGTGTAAATCTTCTTCAACTGTCTCAAATTAGATATAGAATTTTGGTCGATGACAATTTTCGGATCATTTTTGGATTGGATTTAAGTGTGAGCACAATTTTTTTTTTTTCAAAGTCAGCCTTTTGCAGTGTTTTTCCTGAGCTGTGGATCACTGATATAAATGTTGGAGTCTGGCTTTCTGGAACAGGTTCCCCTCAACAAGTTTTTATTATTATTATTATTATTATTATTATTATTATTATTCAAAGCAGTTCTGAGAGAAGGATGCTACCACCCCCATGTTCAATCCCAGACATGCAGCTACCTGGGTTGTCTGTCTGTATGTTATGTTTTGCAGCAAACATTATGGTTTTTTTTGCTTTAGACAGAAATAACTCAGGTTTCTCTCATCAAATTGCAAGATCTTTTTCCATAAGCTTTCTTAGAAGTGGCCTCATTTCATTCTATGAACACCATACAGTATCTCCTTCACTGATTACTTCTACTCATGGACACATTGTTGACAGTTGGCCTACTTGCCCAGGGTCTCTATAAGCCCCCATACACTTTAAGACAATTGAAAGCTTTGCTGATGTTTTAATAACATTCTCCATCTGTTTTTCCTCCTAATAACTAAAGCTTGACAGGCAGTTCCTTTGTATTCATAACAGCAGGAATGATTTGATCTGTCATTTTCACTGTGAAATCCTCCCCAATTCCACAAGAGATTCAGTAATCACTGTGCAGTGAACAACAAGCAAACAACAGGACAAAGGTGAATTTAAAATTAACAGAGCTGTACCTCATGGAAGCTGTAATTATCTTGAAAGCCAAGAGAAACTGGATGAAATGCAGAATTAATAAAGTTAAGTGAAAGTAAACATAAATGCCAATAAACTAGGAGCATGAACAAGAGAAGCAAAATAAATACAGTGGCATTGACCAAAACCATAAAATATACAGCATGCCAGTAGCTACATAAATAAGACCTAATAATGATTTAACTTGAATAGGAGTTATATTAGATTAAAATGTGAGGGGCAGTGGTGGCCAGGTAGTAAAGGGCGCTGGATTGCTGCTCCTGAGGTTGGGGGTTCGAGTTCCACTCTCCACAAGGTTGTTACTGTCCCCCCAGTGCAGCTAACTGGGTTATCAAAGGAAGGCCATGTCTCTCACCATCTATGGTCCAAATCAAATGGTCTCTCACCATCTATTTACCAAATCAAACATGCGAATCAGATGATTCACTGTGGCGACCCCTGAAAAAGGAAAAAAGCAGAAAAGAAAAGAAGATTCAATTAAAATGCGAAACAGATGCTCATGACCAGACACATGTGATATAGCAGGGTTGATGGGAAATGCAGTTCAGATTTTCAAGCCAGAAGCATTACATGATATTGACGCATTTTGTGTGTGAGTTCTCAGAAACTAAACTCTAGTCCTTATTGAAGTGTAATCTACTGGTTTTGGTGATTTGGTCATATATGTATAAACAGTATTTATATTGAGATGAATCTCCTGCAGTGAGCAAACTAATTTTTCTATTCACTTATTTGATAAACCCTGTAAGACATTTCTCAGACAACTCTATTATACCTTGAACAGCTCACCACAATATCACAGGGCCAACATGAAGGCAACCATTCACATTCAAATCTAGGGTTATTTGGCGCAGCCATTTAGCCTAATGTGCTGTAGCAGGAGACCAGAATGTCTAAAGCAGGGGTCGGCAAGCCGTGGCTCGTGAACCGCATGCGGCTCTTTAGCGCCACCCTAGTGGCTCCCTGGAGCTTTTTCAAAAATGTATGAAAATGGAAAAATATGGGGTTTTTTTTGTTTGTTTGGTTTTTTTAAACATATATGGTTTCTATATGAGGAGAAGCCTGAAAAACATTCTTAATGTTTTCCAAGGTTTTAAAAATTTGTATAAAAATATTAGTCCTACATATCAACATTTTTGTCAATGAAGATTTGCTTCATAGCCTGCGACGCACGTTTCAGCGCAACACGTTGCTAGGCAGGTTGCTGTTGTAAACAAACCGGGGGTATGTCATGGGCCATGGACCCCAAAGGAAAAAAAGAGAAAGATAGCTGATGAGAACAGAGGATTCAAGGAAGAATGGACAGAATCATTTGCTTTCATTGCCAATGCGGAAGAATTGCCTGCATGTTTGCTTTGTAATGAGAAGCTGTCAAATAACACAAAGAGTAATTAGGAAAGACATTTCCAGGGAAGGCATGCTAAATTTGCAGCTGACGACCCAGTTGGGATTGAGAGAAAAAGGCGATTGCAGTATTACTGGAGAAATTAGAGGAGCGCAAAGATAGATTTAAGAAGTGGATTGCATCTCCAACTGTACTGTGATAATATTTATTAATGAATAAAGCGCTGAGGCTCCTTACCAGAAGCTACAGAAGATGCAGGGTGTTTGAGTGACATCATCGGGCTTAAATAATCATTAAAAACACACTAAAAAAATGTGAATTCACAATTCAAGCAGTCACGTTGATGACATGTGCGCGAAGGAGAAAAAAGGTGTACACATCATCTGCAACCAATCAGCAGGTGCGAGAAACAAAAGCTTTCAGCAATTTGCTAAATTTGAATCACATGCCAGTAACTTTCGGGCTTGCCGCTAATACGGAAGTATAAAAATTATAGTAAAATGTAGTAATGATTAAGTAAAAACTTTTTCATTTTGTACTGTGACTTATTTATGAATAAGTAAAGCACATCGGCTCCATACCAGAAAATAGAGAAGATGCAGTGCGTTTGAGTGGCATCATAGGGCTTAAATAATAATTAAAAACACACTAGAAATAATTACTTCTCAATTCAAGCAATCACGTTGATAACTTGTGTGCAAAGGAGAAAAAAAAGAGATGTGCACGTCATCTGCAACCAATCAGCAGGAGGGAGAAACAATCTTTGTACTCAATAGCGTGTGATGAGTCATGTGATGTGATTGACATTGAACAGAGAGCACTGTTGTGCAGGTATGTAAACTCTGATGGGCCTTTTCTTCATTGAATTTCCATAATTTCATCAATGCAACAAAACATAATACATTAATATAGTAATGGAAGTTAAATTTAAAGCACAAAATATCATACAACAGAGTAGTCATGTGGCGTCATTCTCTCCAGGATGCGCTGCCGGAAAAATAAACATTTAATCATGAATGCTCATTATGTATTTGTAGCCTACTTAGTCATTTTGATAGTAGAATGATATACACTTACAGCCTGTGTTGCCTTTATATAAAGCTTATATGCGGGTTATTTTTGTGGCTCCAGACAGATTTGTTGTTAGTTTTTTTGGTTCAACATGGCTCTTTGAACATGTTGGGTTGCCGACCCCTGGTCTAAAGGAATTCCACAAAAGCATGAAAAAATATGCAAAATCCACACAGAAACACACTTGCCAAGTCCAGGACTTGAACCCGGTAAGAACATGCTAAGCAGTATGCCACCGTGCTACCCACTGGGTGAAATAATGAGGTTAATAAGTTATTGTATGCATCCCTTCTCCCTGAAAGTATACACTGCAAACTTAGAAAGATGTCCAAGCTTGTGAGCCAGTCAATGAAGTATATTCATGTTCTCTTTGTTATTGTTATAAGTATTTTTGAAAATATTCATGTCACTGAAGCGGTTTTTAAGGTGTTTTCACTCTGTTGGCCTAGAATAAACTTTTCCAACTCTTCCTTGCTGTTGTTTTTTTCATAATTTGCAAAACAGAGTCCTACCATCTGTGAATGAAATATATTTCTTTTTCTGAATAAGAAGCAAGAAAAAGGAGAAAAGAAAAACCACAAAAAAAAAATCATTGATTTTATTTGAACTTCATGTTTTTGTTGAGTACTGAAGGGCAGAGAAACAAGTTTTTGACTGACTAGCTCATAATAGGGATTGCAGCTCACCCAACAGCCAATCAGATACAGTATTGTGATTGAAACTCCAGATTGCAATTTTCTTGCTCTCTTTTTCTAGGAAGGTGAGAGTTATGGATTTTAGCATGTGACTGTCAATCATGCAACTTATCAAATAACAATGATTGAATAAATCTGGCCTGCAATGGACTGGCAAGTTGTCCAGGGTGTACCTTGCCCAGAGTTGGCTGAGATGGGCACCAGCATCACCGCAAACCGAATTAGGTTTAAGCGGTTCTGAAAATAAATGAATGAATAAATCTGCTGATAGAAAAATACCAATACTTATATGATGGTTTTCAACCAATCAGAAGTACAGTGAGTCGTCGACTTACGACCTAAGCGAGTTACGTCTGATCGACTTTACAACCGCAAAAGTTGTGAAGCATGATTCATAGCAGTGTAGTGTTGCGTACGACAGTTGTTTGCACTGCCGGCAGTGCCAGCATCTCAAAAGGCCAAGCAGGAGATGATGCAGCTTCACTTTTCTAACTGCTCAGAGCAAATCTATTCATCTACTTTCAATGCCACATCACTGTGGCGCAAAGTGGAGAGACAATCCTTTCTGTGTGTGGGCGGGTCCAATACCTTAAAACTCTTAATTTTTTTGAACTCACACGCTGCCAATGATGTGGAAGAAACACGTCATTGCACGCTGCAGTGTTTATGGAGCAGAAAGCATGTCCCAAGTTTTGGCAATCAGCAGGTCTGCAGGTTGAAGGTTTTCCATGTCTGTCCATTTGTGTTTGCTTGCTAGCTGTGCTTGGCTCCGTGGAAATGAGCCGATCAAAACGAGGGAAATTGATCTCTTTACTCCAAAACAACACGTGCAGTCTGTGGCTGTTGTTATAATCCAATAAAATTAGAGTTTGAAGCTATCGGACCCACCCACACGGAGTACAAAAAGGATTGGCTCTCCATTGCACGTCACAGTGATGTGGAATTGAAAATGGATATACATAGATTTAAATGCGTGAGATTTATTCATCTGTTTTTGTTTGGCATGAGTGTATTTGGATAGAAAGTCGACATATGACCAGATCAATTTACGACCGGTCTTCTGGAACCAAAAGCGCTCGTATGTCGACGACTGTCTGTAATAAGATACAGTATTTTGTATAAATAATAATAGACATTATCCACTCCAAAGTTTTGTGATTATGTGCAAATCAACTTAAAGTGCATGGGGTGGTTCAACATTTAACATTAGCATATAGAGAGTACTCTTTTTTGAGACCCCCTCCCTCCCCCAAGCATACATTTTAAATGTTGCTTTTCCAAGTGCAAATTTACAATGTGACATCTAAAACATGCATTGAATAATAAAAGACACAGAGTTAAAAGAGTAATGCCTGTACATTCAGTTTTATACATACTTATTTTTAATTCTTCTTTTTTTTTTACATATTGGAAATACACATTTTGCAATGATGGCCCAGTGGTAGGGTGCTGGATTATTGAACCCAAGGTCAGAGGTTCAAGTCCCACTATCAAAGAGTTGTCAGTGCTGTTCTCCCAGTGCAGCTAACTGGGTTATCAAAGGCCAACCTCGGTAAAAGAACCATTGTTGATTTTTGTCAATTTTAACTCGACGAAGTTGTACTTCTAATTATGTAAACAGTGACTTGCTAAACTGAGTAAGTTATCTAAGACTGAGTGTTCCCTCAAGGATCGTGGACATGAACATATGCGCGCACACACACTTTCTGCATTGCTCTGTGTGTGTGCGCGTGTGTGTGTGTGTGTGTGTGTGTGTGTGTGTGTGTGTGTGTGTGTATCTGACATGTCTGTGATCTGGTTTTTAAAGAGCTCTTATTCCAAATGTAGAGTTAACGGAGATAAAATCAGCTATTTCTAAATAAATTCTTGTAAAGAGCTGAGATCTGTAGATCACTAATTAGGATGTCAGACTATAAGAAAGACATTACACACTTTAAGCAGTGCACTTTATTTGATAAGCTCTAATATACGGTCACATGTCTTTTATTTTAAATGAAATAGGTTTGTGCATTGTTTTCTCTAAAGCCAGTGGAACAGATGAGATGCAGTTTGCTCTGTCTGTTGAGAAAAGAAGCTTGAAATACACCGACACCAGAAAACCTGGTGAATAAATATATATTTTATAATTTTATACACAATATATAATATATAATACAGAATATAAAATATAATGTGTCTGTAATACCTCGCTTAAAGGTGCAACATGACATTGATTGTAATACAAAGAGAATTATGATTGGAAAGATAATTACTGCGAGGTTGAATGGACTAGTCAGGCACTCTCGCCTCCAAGCTAAATGCAAAGTAATGACTGTACAAATTGCTTGACGATTAGCTCAGTGTGTATGATGAATTGTTCACCACAATTCTGACCGACATTTTGATTAAGTTTGAAAAGCATACATTGGGGGTTGGCCCCTCCCCCAAACGAACGGTTTGTATGCATACGAAAATGTTCAAACTCTTGAACCACTCCTAAAAATAAACCATAAAGGTGTATTTTAGATAGCATCTTATACAATTTCCTTGTAGTATATACTACAGTAATTATTTGTCTTCAGACTCAGCAGATATGAATGAATAATTCCAAAGACAGATTGTCGATAGTCACCTCACCTTCAACAAATAATCATGACATAATAATATAATAGAACTCAGAGGTGTGAATACTTCCTGGATGCACCATATTTTTCTTTGACACATTTTACATTATGTGATTTACATTTAACCTGAAATGATTCACCTTCACCTTCACCTATCCCGTAGTTTGGGTGACTGTTGGGACACCAGTACACACTCGGCAACCATTTTCCACCATTCCTTTCAATCCTTGATTTTCCGCAGCAGGATGTTCCAGTCAAGGCTGGTCCACTCCTTGATATGGTCTTCCCATCGATTGCTCTGCCTGTCTCTTCGTCTCCCTCCTTGCACTGTTCCCCGCAGGATGGTCTTGACCAATCCTGAGGCTCTTGTGATATGCCCGAACCAGTTCAGCTTTCTTCTTTTGACTATAGTCAGAAGGTGCTCGTAAGTTCTAGTGATGTTTGTAACTCTGGCTTTCACTTTATCATTGGTTACATGGTCTCTGTATGAAATACCGAGGATTTGGTGGAAACATCTCATCTCAAGGGCCTGTACCCTTCTTTAGATATCAGTTGTTAAGGTCCAGGTCTCACACGCGTACAGAAATATAGACATGGCCAGAGAACACATCAGACTGATCTTAGAACTCGTGGCAAAATTCTTGTAATTTGAAAAGAGCACAGAGTGTAGATATCCCTGAGACTACTTCTGGCCTGGATCCCTTCTCTGATACTATAGCTCCCAGATATTTGAAGCTGTCAACTGTCTCCAGTTTTTTTCTATCTATTGTGACTTCATACTTGATGCCATTAATGCAGTTTGTCATCAGTCGGGTCTTCTTTGTACCGATTTGCATGCCATATGCTGTGGCGGCATCCTCAAGGCTAGTGACTAAATTAATCAACTCTTGTTCTTCTCCAGCTAGGCTGTCAATATTATCAGCAATAGGTTGGTGATTGTCCTGCCTCCAATGCTGACTGTTCCTTTATGGTCCTCAAGTGTGTCATCCATTATTCTCTCCAAGAAGAAGTTGAAGAGAGTGGGGGAGAGGAGACAACCTTGACGTATTCCAACTGTAGTTCGAAACCAGTCCCCTATGTGGTTGTTAAGGTAGATAGCGCTGGTTGCCTTGTCATAGAGGGCTTCAATGGTTTTGATCAGGTTGGCATTGATGTTGTACAGTCTCATGGTTGCCCACGAGGCTGCATGCCAGACTCTGTCGAACACCTTCTTGAAGTCCACAGACACATTGCTCGGTTGTGCTTCTACCTGCTCTAAAGCCAGCCTGTTCCTCTTTTATAATTTTTTCAGGTTGTGGTTTCAGTCTGCTCAGAAGGATTTTGAGCATGACCTTGCTTGAATGACTGCCAAAACTAACACACCATCAGTCTTTCTTTGCCTTTGTTTGGGACAGCAATGTCCAGGGCGTTGACCAGTCTCCCATTTGCCAGATGTTATTGCACATGGTGAGTAGCATGTCTATCATGGGATCTCCTGATACTAACTAACTAACTAACTAACTAACTCTTTATTGTCAAAGTACATTTACATACATTGAAATTTGCTTTGTGCGCCACTGTGCAGCGCCAGTTATTGTGTTGTTCTATCCTTTTGATGCTGAGCGCCAAGCAGGAAGCAACAACTGCCAAATTTTAACGTCTTATGGTACGACGCGGCCGGATTCGAACTCCGACCTTCCGGAGGATAACGCGGACGCTCTACCAACTGAGCTAAATCCCCGGTTGGACCAGCTCAGATGGAATGTTGTCTATTCCTGCCACTTTGCCTTTCTTCAGCGAGTCTACTGCAGCTTGAACCCTTTCCCGTAGCATGGGGTGGCTATCGGTGTTGGTTGGTAGTGGAACATCCAGAACGTTGGCATCTCCTGATGATTGGTGTGAGTAGAGTTCTGAGCAGTATTCTGTCCATCTTTTTAAGATGTCTTGATGCTCTGTGAGACAGTTTCCCTCTTTATCTTGGATGATAATAGATCTCCCTTGTTTAGAATTCCTTTGATTTTTTACAAATTGGTAGGATTTCCTGCTGTTGTTTCTCTGTAGGTTCTTTCAATCTCTTGGCATTGCATATCGATCCAAGACTCGCCATTTTTATGCCTTTTTTCACTTGCCTGCTGGCTTCTCTGTAGAGTGTTGCGCCTTCTGTCGTATTCTTTGCTTTATTCAGTTCTCTGCACATTATCGCAGAGCTTGAGTATGTCATCTGTGACCAAGGGTTTCTTGGCTGGTCAGTGCTTGCCAATGATCTCAGTGGCTGTTTCTGTAATAGCAGTGTTAAAGCTGTTGATGGTCTATTTCGGTATTCTACATGTCCAGGGTCAACAGTGGAGCAAACTTGCCTCCTATCATTGCTCGAAATCTTTCTGCAATGTTTGGGTCCTTGGGTTTCCTCAGATCAAACTTGATCCTGACGTTCTCCTTGTTTTTCTTCCTTTGGAAGCATAGACTGAATGCCATCAGTACAAGATCATGATCACATCCAATATCAGCATCTGGAAAGCTCCTGGTGTTGTTAAAATTAACCCTGGATTGGAAGGGTCCTTTAACCATGATATAGTCAATCTGGTTGTGGTAACCTTCTCCTAGGCTGTGCCATGTCCAGCATCTAGATGGTTTGTGTGAACCAAATGTGTTCACCACCTTCAGGTTGTTGTAGCTAGCAAATTCTAAGAGCTTTAAGCCCCTTTTGTTGGTATAAGGGTGGCAATAACGGCTTGCTGTTCCTTTCCATTTCCTGCATGCATCATTTCCTATTTTTGCGTTCCAGCTGCCCAACGTCTTCATCATCATAGTCACTTATTGGAGCATAGGCTGCATTATAGTGATGTTGAAAGGTAATGCAAGCCTACAGACTGTCCAGGCTACAGACTGGACGACAACCCATGATGGCTTTCGCAGTGTCTCTGTGGATGAGGAGTCCAACTTTGTGCTCATGTTTGTCTTCACTTCCACTGTAGTAGAGTTTGTGACCTCCTGCAGTAGATGTCACCCCAAATCCTTTACAATGTACCTCACAGATTCCGAGAATATTCAAGTGGTATCTTTTCATTTCATGTGCAAGTTCTTCCACCTTCCCTGCTGCTCTTAGGGATGTCACATTCCATGGACTAATGGTGATGTTGTTTCTGGCACGTAATGCTTTTGGTCTGAAGTGGTTAAGGTTGCAAATAAACTGGAGCCCATACAGCCAACTCTGGTTGAAGGCAGGGTACACCCTGAACACTTCACTAATCCATCTCTGGGTCCATTTACACAATTATGTTTTATGATTCACCTTTAACCCCATTGATTTTGTATATAAGTGATGGGAAAATACATAAAACTGTATTTAAGTCAATCATGTTTGAACTTACTGATAATTCAACGGCATCATTATTGCATCTTCCCTCTGAATGCACAGTGAAGTAACAATAGCAGCTGCTTTTGCCAAGATAGAGAGAAAGCAAGGGAAAGGGAGAGGAATAAGTTGCACACATTATGCAACCATGAATTAGTGTCTGAGCTCAGATGTTTTGTACTGCTTTGTGTGTGTGTGTGTGTGTGTGTGTGTGTGTGTGTGTGTGTGTGTGTGTGTGTGTGTGTGTGTGTGTGTTCAGTGGAGTGGTGTAGGGATGTGGGGGATTTAAGCAGAAGTTTCAGGGAGAAAACTGCTGGAGGACTCGCTTGTTCGGGTTTCTTTCTGGGGAAACGGCTGTCTTCTGTAATTGTTCCAGAAAAAGAAGGTTGGAGACAATGGTGCTAACAAGCTGTCTGTGGATTCTTTCATTTGAGAATGTCAAAGATTAAATCTCATTTCTCTCTCTCTCTCTCTCTCTCTCTCTCTCTCTCTCTCTCTCTCTCTCTCTCATACACACAAAAGACACAAAACTGTTTCTCTTCTGATTCATTCCTCCATTTAAATTACATTTTTATTCTGTAGTTTCTTTCATCATATAAATGTCACATATAGCAAACATACATTAAATATACACTTTAGGCATATATAAAATAACACACTTAAATAGCAACTCATCCAGTCCCTTTCTCTTCGTTACTGCCAAAGATTTATTTTTCTCTCTCTCTCTCTCTCTCTCTCTCTCTCTCTCACACACACACACACACACACACACACACACACACACACACACACACACACTGCAATGTAATGCAGTGTAGAGGTTACGGCAGTAGAATCTGCATATGACTGAAGCCACATACTGTACATTACGTCTCATTCCGATATACAGTACTGGCTAAATATTCAAATATCCTAAAATATAATAAATGTTAATATTTGTTGACTGGTATGTATATTACAAAACGAATTCTTGTGCGGTGGTTCAAGGAGTCAAGTTACAAACAGAAAAGAAGGCTCAAATCAACAACACACAAACTGCTATAAAATAAACTTATAAAAATTCTATTTCTAAAAGGACCTCACACAGACCCAGCAAACAATACAATAATAATAATAATAATAATAATAATAATAATAATAATAATAATACAATAAATTAATCAGTAGATAAGTGCAATAAACGAAATTGCACTAAATTATATTATACACTGGTACCTCACCTTACGAAAGACCCAACAAATGAAAAATCCAGGTTACGAAATGCATTTACCTAAAATTTCCGTCTCTGGACAATTTTATAACAATTTTTGAAACAAATTCATATTGAATGTCCACCAAAATTTGTTTCAATGATTAGGCTCTTCAATGATTGCACGACAGGACAAGTTCTCTCCAGTGGCAATGTGTCTAAGACCTTTGAGATCAACAATGGAGTAAAGCAGGGCTGTGTACTAGCACCAGACCTCTTCAACATCTTTTTTACCTGCATGCTGTCCCATGCAGTGAAAGACCTCGAGCAAGGAGTCTACATTCGCTATCGTCTGGATGGCTCCCTCTTTGACCTGCGTCGACTCGATGCTAAGACCAAAAGCCTTCTAGATCTCATCCAAGAAGTCCTCTTTGCTGACGACTGTGCTCTAGTGGCGCATGCTGAATCCCATCTGCAACTGATGCTGGACTGCTTTTCAGAAGCCTCCAAACTGTTCAGCTTAACAATCAGCCTTGGTAAAACAGGTGCTTTGCCAACCTGCACCAACAACAAACCCCCAAGCTCCGACAATCGTCACTGAGAACACTCAGCTGAAGAATGTGGAACATTTCAAATATCTAGGAAGCACCATCTCCTCCAATGGCTCCTTAGACAAAGAAATCGATGCTCGGATCAGCAAAGCGAGCCAAGCTTTAGGAAGACTCCGAAACACAGTGCACAACCAACACAATATCCAACTGAGTACAAAATTGAAAGTGTACAATGCAGTGGTCCTGCGCTCCCTCCTCTATGGCTGTGAGACTTGGACACTGTACCATAAGCACATCAAGACATTGGAGAAATTCCACATGCGTGCTCTATGTTCCATCCTTGGAATCCGCTGGCAGGACCGCATTACCAATCTTGAGGTCCTGGACCAAGCTCAATCACCAAGCATAGAGTCCATGCACATCAGGGCCCAACTGTAATGAGTAGGACATGTCAGCCGCATGGAAGAATACCACTTGCCAAAGCGCTTGTTGTACGGAGAACTTCAAAAAGGAATGAGAATCCAAGGTCGTCCAAAAAAGCACTACAAGGACTCAGTCAAAGCCAACCTCCAGTGGTGTGAACTCAAGCCAAAGGAATTGGAGGACTGTGTCAGTGATCGATCAAGCTGACGAGCCACCAGCCATAAAGCTACTGTCACTTTCGAGGATGCTCATTGCCAGAAGCTCACTGCTGTCAGAGAACAATGCCACCGAGCATCAGCCGCAGTGATCCAAACTACGGACTTTCAGTGCCCCACTGTTCCAGACTGTGCCTCCAGCCTGGGGTTGCGCAGCCACCTCCGGAAACACAGATGAGTTGACAAAACAAAACGTCTTCTTCAGACACGAAGGACCACCCACCACCACACCTATATATATATATATATATATATATATATATATATATATATATATATATATATATATATATATACACTAATAGAGACATACACAGTAGGCCCTCGATATTCGCTGGGGTTTGGTTCCGGCCCCTCCCACGAATGAAGATAATCCGCGAGTTCTGTACCCGGAAGTAAAACCCCATGTATTATATTACATGCACGAATGAGCAACCGGAGGTAAAATACTGTGTATCTATTACATGCGCTAAAATATGCTTATTAAACACATTCTACAGTCAGTCTTACTCACTAATACAGTATTAATGTAGTAAAATGTAGTAATGATTAAGAAACACTTTTCGATTTTTACTGTTATATTTATTGATGATAAAATATAAACATTATACAGCATATACAAAGCACTAGTATTATAAAATATATACTATAACAGTGTTCACGTTTGCGTGCGTCCTTGCGTCCCTGACGCATGAAAATCCGTAGGGACGCATGGTGTCAAACCAATGTGCGTCCGCTGGACTCATTAATATTTTTCATCAATTTATGTAACATTGTCCCAAAACAGAAATATTTGCCAAAATATCTTGCGAAATCGGTTGATGCTTTGACAATACCGCCATATTTGTTTACCTTTCCGAGTGCGAGTTTTGCCTTCTGCGCTTTCGAGATATCGAATCGGGATCCTCTCGCGAGATTTCGTCTGCTCACGTGATTTCGTCTGCTCGCCAGTGTTCATTCATTTCCGCTAGTTCTCGAGTGTTTAACGTGCAACATGCCTCCGAAAAAAGTATTCAAAGTCGACGAAAATCAGCGTAGATTAAGCAATTTTTTCTCAATGAACAAAGATTCAAACAGGGATAAAGAGAATGTCTTTGATGAAGAGGAAAATTGCGAAGACAAGCCACGAAAAAAGCGATCGTTTCAGCAACACTGGCTCAAACTTTACACGTGGTTGCGATATGTAGAGAACGACAACGACGAGGATTTTATGTACTGTAGTGTATGCACGGAACACAACAAAGTTAATGGCATGAACAAAGTGACTAAAAATCGCAATTTTCAGAACACAACCTTATCGAGACATGCGGATCTCAGTGCTCACAAATTAGCAATGGATATACCGAAGTTACAACAGGATCGGAAAAATTACGTAAGTAAATGTGAAGGAAAGCAAGATCGCGCAATTCTGGCACTATTAAAAATTGTTCAATGGATGACAAACGAGGATATACCCATGCGAAAATTCAAATCTGTTATTGATCTCATGCATGATCTTGATGTGGCTGATCTACAATTGTTGAAAAAGCACTTCAGCTACGATTCTTACTTCACTGCATCTGAACTCTTGGATAGTTTGGCTGTTGTAGGATTTTCCCAACATGATTTACCTGGCCCAGTTGGCAATGACATCTGCCATCCATACAGCAGGATGCGAGCGGGGATTTTCAATCCAAAACAAAATCCTTACCAAGAAGAGGAACAGACTCAATGTGAACATGCAGGACAAACTGATGAAGATTCAGCTTGCAGGAAAGCTGGATCTGCACAAAGCTCTTCATGTGTGGAAAAATACTAAACACAGGAGGATATATGACAACATATAAATACTTGATGAATTATTCAGTCACTGTCAGCATTTTCTAGCATTTTTAATGAATGAGTGAAAGTTAAAACAGTATTATTTTTTCTGTGATGACTTCAAAGTATTTAAATTTTGTTTTAATGTTTTTTTTTATATCATAGTCAGTGATAACTTCCAAGTTTTTAATTTTTGTTTTTATCTGTGAACCTAATAAACTTTTCATAAAATGATTGAATGAACTTTGTGTTGGCAATGATCTATTTGAAGTTCTATACATTTTCGGGCGAATCTTTTCCGTTATTTGACAGGACTCATTACTATTGCATTTGGACTCATACTTTCCCAACCTGCGAGTCCCTGGGACTCATAACTTTCTTGAGCAAAAATGAACACTGCTATAATATATATATATATATATATATATATATATATATATATATATATATATATTAGATACATAGAAAATGTTAATGGCCTCTATGGCTTAAACTGTACATATTTCTAAATACAGTATACACAGTATTCGTAAGGTGGGTAAGGTAAGGTAACACAGTATTTTTGCTGATTAAAAATTGCCACATATTCATACCACTTCTTCTCCATCTCAGCCCCTCTCTGCCCCCCACCCCTTTGACCCTTGCCCACTTTTGTTAAATTGTGGATTGAGTAATTCCCATTATCAATATCATTTTATCATTTTTCATTCACTTGCCAAACTGCTTAATCATATTATGATCATGAGGTGCTGGCTGCATGTCATCTCAGAATGTGACAGAAGTATTAAATATTATAATAAGAAAATGATAATGTGAATATCAACACATGGATATAATACTTTAAATGCAATATTTAACCTCTTCGAAAATCAATTCACATTAATAATTTGATGAACAGAGCTATTGCATTACTGATTTTGTCACCAACATTTTACATTTAATGCTAGAAATTACATGTTATGATTTAATGTGAGCAGTGAAATCAGGTGTTTATATTGTCAGAGCAACTCGCAGACAATATTGCACATATGTGGAGTGAGAGATGAGCATACCCGATGAATTTTAATTTTGTTTCATGTGTGAACCAAAGCATGAGCTCCACAATGCTCTGGTGAGCATCAAAATTCAGTGGGGCAATTGTGTCAGAGTTAGCATGGGGTTTCTTAAAATGGCTTCTGAATTTATATTTTTATACGGGCCAATATATGCCCTCTCACCGCATAACTGATACATAGGCTTCAAACAGACGGAAAAAAATCCTTTCAGCCTATTTACTGTTAATCTGCCTGTTTTCCCAATCAACTTTTTATTTCATTTTGTTCAAGTTACTGGGCTACTGCGCGAACCATAAGAAGAGTTTTAACTGGAAAAGTGTGTGGAGGGCGGATATCTCAAATGGTGATTGGTTTGTGATAGCAGGATGTGCCTCAGTAAGGCGGGCTAATCTCAGGAGAAACAATTGTGACTTTGAATCATCTTTGAATGCTTTGAATCATCTAAAATATAATAAGTTCATTTTTTTAATTAATTATTTAATACACTTTTTGGGGCAGTGGTGGCCCAGTAGTAGGGTGCAGGATTACTGATCCCAAGGTTGGGGGTTCAAGTCCCACTTTCAAGGGGTCACTGCTGTCTCCCAGTGCAGCTAACTGGGTTATCAAAGGCCAGCCGTTTCTGTCACTGTCTATGGTGAGAGGCATGTAAAATAACCATTGCTGACTTTTGTCAAGAGAAGACTGTATAGCTGTCAGCGTGTTTCTGCTCTGCGATGGCCTAGCGAGCAGTCCAAGAAGTGCTCTGCCCTCACCTAGAGTTGGCTGAGATGGGCGCCAGCCTTCCTATGACCCTAAGCAGCATTAAGCAGTTCAGAGAATGAATGAATAATGCACTTTTACTTTAAAATAAGTAGCCAACTTAAATGCCAGTGCAAAGTGTCCAGTCAAAACAGTATCAGTGAGGCCTAAAGAAAATGTGAGCTGCACAAGTTCAGAGCCAACACCTTGCCCCAAGCTCCTGCAGACCACTTGTGCCTGACCTGCAGTCATGGTTTCCGAGCACATATCGGACTGACCAGCCACAGTTGGACACACCGTACCCAATCTTCTTCTTTGAACTGAACTGAACTGCTTATGTACATAGGTACTGAAAAAGCTCTATAATGTTTAAATGGATTTGGCAATTGAATGACTCTCAGAACTTCATTAATATGCTGCTGTCAAATAATTGCTTCAGTGTGGTACAATATCAATCCACCTTCTGGAAACTTTGCTTTAACAGAGAGTGCCAATGTTCCTCTCTCTCTCTCTCTCTCTCTCTCTCTCTCTCTCTCTCTCTCTCTCTCAGTGGCTTGTGTCTTTCTAATGGACAATTCAGATCTGTCAATAAAGATGATGATGATAATGATGATGATGATGATAAAGCCAGAAAAATTTATTCCACAGTACAGTCACAGTCACTCCCCCTACATTTTATAAATTGTAAATTCAACATATTTCTAAAATGTACATTTTCTCTTTATATCCTGCTACACATCCATTACATGTTGTACATTTTATGCTACATTCTGTTGTACATCCTGATGTACATTACCACACAGCCTGACAGACAAACATTACACTTTGAACAAATCCAGTTTTATATATAAAGTTTAACATAACTTGCAACATTGTGTCTACTGTTAATATTATATTCTACTGTTCATATTCTTGTGTACACATCACCTGCCATGCACATGTATCATTATAGGCAGTGCTGTAGTGGTGGTTATATGCCGGTAAACGCCGTCTACCCACTTGTTTTAGTGGCCGAGTTGCGTGTACTGACTTAATTTGGTCTACTTTCTAGTTGATCAACGTAAATTTCCGCGACTGTGTAAATAAAAAGCGGAGATGAAGTGATAAATAGTTTCAAAGCCAAAGGTTATTTTAGTAAATCTAGTCATAAACATGATTCCATAAACACTACGAATTAGCCCTATAGTATACCTCTGATTGGATACTGCTAGTTGAGCTCAAGATTTATGTCCAGTGGTGGTCTAGTGGTAGGGCACAGCATCGCTGATCCAAAGGTTGGGGGTTCGAGTCCCCACATGGTTGTCACTGTCCCCCCAGTGCAGCTAACTGTATTATCAAAGGCAGGCCATGTCTCTCACTGTCCATGGTTAGAGGCATGTAAAAGAACCATTGCTGACTTTCGTAAAGAGTAGGCTGCAAAGCCGTCAGCGTGTTTCTGTCCCTTGCTAAAAGGGTTGTGACAGGACGTGCATCCGATGTAAAAAAAAACTATGCCAAATCAAATGTGCATAATGTTTGCATATTGTACTTCTAATACATGTACCAAGTAACTTGTCTGTGTTTTTTATGCAATTTTTGATAATTGTTAGATAAAATACATATATAACATACTCATTATAGATTTCAGCACTAACATTTTAACAATAAAATGTATAAATTTAAATGATAATGAACAAACAGTATTATTCACTAATTTCTTTGTTTTCATTTTTATTATTACAGATATAATTGTTAAGTTCTGTAAATTTTATAATAGCTCAGACTAACTGCTTTTAAAGTTGAAATGCTCAAAAATGCAACACTCAGCCTTTCAAATTTCAAAATTTGCTGCCATAGTGTACTCACGTATTTTTTGACCACTATAGCACTGCTTATATGTGCATATATTGCTTATTGTGTTCAGATTTGCTTACCATATACATATCTGCTTATTAATTTTGCTTATTTTGTGACAAAATAAACAGTTTCATTGTACTCTTCCAATGACAAAGTTCGGTTCCATTATATTATATTCTATAATGTCTGTCTGTCTTCCTTTCGGCTTTTTCCCTTTTACTCGGGAGTCGCCACAGCGAATCATCTGATTCGCACGTTTGATTTGGCAGAGGTTTTTACGTCGGATGCCCTTCCTGTCACAACTCTTTTTAGCAAGGGACAGAAACACGCTGACGACTTTGCAGCCTACTCTTTACGAAAGTCAGCAATGGTTCTTTTACATGCCTCTCACCATTCTACAATATTCAATTATATTCTATAAGCTATCACTTCTTTTCAAAATGCTCCTACAACCCTAGATTATTACAACGTGAACCTGAAAAAACTCTCCTCTATTACATATTAAAAATAGAGCTATCCCTATGGTTGTGGAAAAGGAATAAAAAATGCAAAGACCTAATCTCTGTCAACAGAAGCAAAAAGGTATATGAAATAGAATCCCTGGGTGTGAGTGATTAGGGGTGACCTTTGTCTGATTTTCCTCTAACCAAGTCTCGATGGATTGGACTAATAAAACAGGAATCAGCCATGAAAGAACAGATTATGAATGAATATGTATGTCCACACTTACTCTATATCTCCCATTAGAAAAACGATGTGAGACCATGCAAAGACAGACACAATTTGTAAGGGATTTGTGCCGGTTTAATGTTGACTAAGTAAGTAATTAGCCTGACAGTGAGAGGAATTACAGTTGAGTTTTACTTTAGACATCATCCTTTGATCAACTTTACAATGTCTAGATGAGAATTCTTCCCGGGTATAGTGCAAAAATTGTGACCTTTCAGACATGTTGAGAATATTATGACGCTTTAATATTGACTTCAGTTCTCAGAAACAACTCATTAGTCAGTTCATGTATTTGTAAAATATGATGCACATCATACTGTGTTTCATGTAGCATCATTTTAATGATGCTGAGTGGAAATGTTTTTGTTAGACTACACAATAGGTAACATTTTTCTAGGCCACACCATATTCCAGGCCACACCCTATTCCAGCCTTACTTAAAAATGTTTTGCTAATTCTTATTTTTTCATCTGGAGTTTCTGTGTAAAGTTTGCATGTTCTCCCGGTTCTTGTTTCCGTTTCCTCCAAGTACTGTGGTTATCTCCCACAGTCCAAAATAACATGCACAGTAGGTTATTTTGCTGTTCCAAATCACCCATAGGTGTGAGTATGAATGGTTGTGTGAGTGTTGGCCCTGCGATGGCCTGACGAGTTGTCTAGGGTGTACCTCACCCTCGCCCACAGTCGGCTGTGATGGGTGCCAGCCTCCCTGCAATCCTAATTAGGATTAAGCAGTTCATAAAATGAATTAATTACTTATTTTTTCATGAGTTGATAAATTTAAATCATTCCTCAAGTATTTTATATTTGTAACATGTCTGTTTTGCGATTGTAGAAATTTTATTGCTATATTTGGTGACTTTTAAAACCATTTTCATGTAAGGAGTTTGGTAGATGCCCTTAACCACTGCATCTTACATTTTATATAAATGAGCAATTGAGGGTTAAGTGACTGGCTCAAGGAATCAACAGCGGCTGCTTGGTGATACTGGAGCTTGAACTTTGACTATTGAATCAATGATTACCTTTTAAGACATGTTTCTGCCCTGCGATGGCCTGGTGAGCTCTCCAGGGTGTTCTCTGCCATTGCCTGGAGTCGGCTGGGATGTGCACCAGCCTCCCCATGACTGTAATTAGGATTAAGCAGTTACAGAAAATGAATGAATGAATGATTACCTTTTTACCTTATTTCCTTACTCATTATAGAGCCTTCACCACTCGGCCATCACTGCCCCTAAAATTAAAAAAAAAAAAAAAAAAAAAAAAAAAAAAAGCCTGTATCTAATCTACAGTAGCAGTATGTCATAACTACTTTCAAGGAAAAGAACAAAATGGTTGGCTTCAAATCATTTTATAGCAGTAAGAGTCACCAAACACAAACCCATTTGAGCTGGTTCAGGATGAATTGGACATGAGAGTAAAGGCGAAGAAGCAAACAAGTCAATATATTGGTGTGAAATTCTTCAAAAGTATTGTAAAAATTCCAGAGCAATATTTGATTTCCATTATTGAAAGAATACAACGTGTTAAATAAATATTTGCAAATGGTGGCTACTTTTGTTATTAAATTGTGTTAAACAAAATAGTTCCACTCCTATTTTTGTTTTGTTTTCTGAGGAGACTGACATTAAGACATTGAACCACATAATTAAAAAAAAAAAACTGGGAGAATCAGGGTGTTCCTAAATTTTTGACGAATATTGTAGCAACTATTTTAGCACATTAGTGTAAGTTTTGAACACAATTATGGCTGCTCATATCTGATAATCATACAAGGTAGCTGCTCCGATACGAGTTTAAAAACTATCAGTGTGTTACACTGGACTAGTGCCTGTAACTAGAAACTAATAACCAAATCTTATAAAATCCAAATAAAATCTTTCCCATCACCAATTTCTAATTACCATAGTACTGTCGGGTGGCACGGTGGTGTAGTGGTTAGCATGTCTGTCTCACAGCAAGAAGGCCTGGGTTTGATTCCCGGCATGGGCGTTTCTGTGTGGAGTTTGCATGTTCTCCCCGTGCTTGCGTGGGTTTCCTCCGGGTACTCCGGTTTCCTCCCACAATCCAAAGACATGCACAGTAGGTTAATTGGCCGTTCTAAATTGCCCGTAGTTTCGCATCGTGCAGAAGGCAATAGCAAACCACTGCACTAATCCTGCCAAGAAAACCTCTATGAAGATGATAACCAGGGTGTTCTCCTACTCATTTGTCCTACGACTCAGGCTAGATAGATAGATAGTACTGTCCCTACTACATGCCCAACCCTTTACGTGGGGTAGTAGCTTGAGTACCTCTATGACCCAGAGATGTACACCAGCGGGAACTCTAGTTCCTGGTAGGTTCACCAAGCTGGACAGGTCAAAGGGTAGAGATCAGACAAATTTGGATGACAACTCTCCTAGAGTACAAAAGGTTGGCATAGGGCTAACAGCTCTACCCAGAAAACCAAACTGTTACAGAAACATCAATGACATATCAAAATCAACATGACTTGGGAACAGAAAGACCTCACTAAGGAAGGTTTATGACGCTGTGCAGTGAAACCCACAAGGAACCTGTAATGCTGACTCCCCTTCTGTCCCCAGAAAACCAACAAGAATAGCTACATGGAACATCAGGACGATATATGAAACGTGCAGGACTATCCAGGTAGCAAAGCAGATGAGAAACTAGAACATCTCTCTCCTAGGATTGAGTAAGACAAGATGGCTGCAGTAAGACCAGTTACGAATAGCATCAGGAATTGCAGTGCTGTACTCACAACAGGCACGACAAGCACTCATCAGCTGGGAGCCAATAAGCCCTTGAATCATAACAGCAAAGTTTGCCACTAAAAAGAATAACATATACATGAACATTATACAGTGTTATGCACCAACCAATGATCCTGAGAATGACACAAAGGATGCCTTCTATGACTAACTCCAGTATGCATTGAATATAAGCCGTGCAAAGATGTGACAATTCTCATCTTGCTAACCCGTGCTCTCTGAACCAACTGGCTATAGGAGGAAGCATTTTCCCTGACAATCAGATCCACAAAGCAATGTGGCGGTCTCCAGATCACATCACAAAAAAACAAATAGACCATATCAGCATCAGCCAAAAGTCCAGAAGATCATTTCAAGATGTAAGAGTGATGCGAGGGGCAGATTTGTCATCAGACCACCAGCCTGTTACAATAACAGCATGTCTCAGACTCAAGAAACACACTACAAAATCCGACAGCTGCACAAAGTACAACATTGGCCTGCTCAGGAATTGAAATATCCAAACAGATTTCCAAATCATGCTCCCCAGCAGATTCAAGCCTCTTCAAGATCTTCTGAAGGATAACAGCACCAGTACTGAATCCCAGTGGGAAAATACCAAGAAGCTCTGGCATGACACCTGTCAAGAGGTACTGGGTAAGAAGACTATTCAACATAAAGACTGGATCTCCACCAAAACACTCCATAAACTGCAAATCAAGAAGAGGAATAAAGATGCACTGAACATGAGCAAGAGGAGTATTCCACCGCAGACAAAGAAGTTAAACAGGGCTGCAAGAGAGACAAGAGATCTTACATTGACAATCTGACCAGGCAAGCAGATGAAGCTGACAAGGGACCTGAAAGAACTATATATGGTTACCAGGAAACTAGGCAACAGGTTTCAACACACTAACAAGCCAGTAAACTCCAACAGAAAAGCTCCAACAGATCGACCAGACATCATTCCAGCTGAAAGAGATCTACCCATAAACTGAGAAAGGCCATTACATGCAGAAGTCAAGAGAGGCATAAAAGCACTAAAGAATGTGAAAGCAGTAGGACCAGATAATGTACCAGTAGAAGTGATAAAAGCAGACATTGAAACATCCACCAACATCCTGCACAGCCTCCTAAGCAAGATCTAGGAGAGGGACCAGAAGAATGGAGAGAAGGACACCTCATCAAGTTGCTAAAGAAAGAAGACCTTTGAGACTGTAACAACTACAGGGGGATTGTCCTGTTATCAGTGCCTGTGAAAGTCCTAAACAGAGTGCTTTTGACAAGGATGAGGGATGTAGTTGACATCACACTGCACCACCAGCAAGCAGGGTTCCGCAGAAACAGATCATGAGCATGCCAAATTGTCAGTCTCCACTTGACTGGGGCTCTCCATTATATGTGAATCGCTCCACCGAATGCAGGCGCATGTCGCAAGTGACATATGGTGCTTGTGAGACAAAGCGCAGCTTCTCTGGACTTCCGATCTTTCAAGTGAACAAGTCAAGGTTGAGTACGAAACAAGTATTCAACGCACACTTGCTCACTTGAAAGATTGGAAGTCTGGATAAGCCACGCTTTGTCTCACAAGCACCATACGTCACTTGCAACAAGCGCCTCACATATGTCAACTTCATAAATGAGTACATCAGAGGGACAGTACATGTAAGAGGTTTTGGAGACAAAGTCAGAGAGGCTAGATTGAGATGGTTTGGACATGTACAGCGGCGGGATAGTGAATATATTGGTAGTAGTATGCTGAAGTTGGAACCGCCAGGCAGAATACCAAAGAGAGGATTTATGGATGTGGTGAAGGAAGACATGAAGTAAGTTGGTGTAAGAGAAGAAGCTGCACAGGATGGGGTGAAATGGAAATAGATGATTCGCTAGGGCAACGCCTGAAGGGAGCAGCCAAAAAGAAAAGAAAATTGTAACCTTTGTCAAGTCAACATACCAACAGATGATTTGTAAAGTAAGACATTCTGGTCAACTTTCTGATCCTGTTGATGTCAAGACAGGAGTATGTCAAGGATGTCTTCTATCACCCTTCCTCGTTCTCCTCGCCATTGACTGGATTATGAAGACAACAGACAACAGACAGAATGGTATACAGTGGAACTTATGGAAGCAGCTTGATTACCTAGATTTTGCACATGAGCTTGCAGTACTTGTTCACAGTTACCAACAGATGCAAGCTAAGACAGATAGCCTGGCAAGGACATGAGAAACCAACAGATGGAAGATAAGACAGATAGCCTGGCAAGGACATATGAGAAAACAGGGCTAAATATCAACAAACAGAAAACAGAGGTCATGAAACTCAACACCAATGCCAACACCGCAATCATTGTAGGAGCAGACACCATCAGAGAAGTAGTCATTTACCTACTTGGCAAGCGTAGTTGATAGACAAGGAGGCACTCACAGAGACATCATAGCGAGTGTGGGCAAAGCACGAGCAGCTTTCATTATGCTGAAGAACGTCTGGTGCTCTGAAGAAGCCAAGATGGCCACAAAGTTATGCATCCTCAACTCCAACATGAAGTCAGTACTGCCACCTGTCAAGCACTGACCTGGAGCCCGCAGGGGAAAAGGAAGATAGGGAGACCCTGGAACAGCTGGAGGAGGGATACTGAGGCAGATGCAAAGAAGATCGGGAAGACCTGGAGGGAGATTGAGAAATTAGCCCTGAGTCGTGTCAGATGGAGAGTTGTCATGGATGGCCTATGCTCCTATAGGGACAAAGGGCCTAAGTAAGATGGTACTGTCCAAACCAAAAATTGCTCTCCCAGCTAATTACTGAACTCTTTGTTCATCCCAAAAAGGGGTCTAACATCATCCCAGTAAACAGTTGATATAATAAATACTAGTCCACAAAACGCCATTAATACAAGTATGCTTTAAGTTTACAAAAATAAGGTATGCAGCACAAAATTATCTTCTTGATGATGTCACAGAGAGAAGGCCACTAATTAAAGATGGCGAATTACCCATCAGGTGCACCAGAATACTATTCCGAGCACAACAATGATTATAGTCATTGGGGAGCATTTGAAAAGGAAGACTACAGTTAAATCAATTGCTTGAGAGATGTTTGAAAATCTGTTTCAAAATGCAGATGGATTGGAATCCTCTGACTCAATTCAGTCATATAAGTGTGAACCTTGTGATTTTTGAACACAGATCTATTCAAACAGCAAGATAAGACCATGCTTCTTGAATATAGTCATTGCATTCTGCGTTAGCATAAACAGACACTAACTGGTGGCTTGTGTAGAGTGTCATTACTTTTGTTTCAATCAAATTCAGTATTATCTGAATTATTTATGGTTTATTTATTTCTGAATATCATCAAAAAATAGGATGCATTGTGCCATGATGGATTGTCAGGCTGTACAGGGTGTACTCTGCCCTCGCCAGAGTTGGCTGAGATGGGAGCCAGGCTCCCCATGTCCCTAATTAGGATTGAGTGGTTCAGAAAATGAATGAATGGCTGTTTATATCCAGCCACCTCAAATTTCCTGTATGCATGTCTCTGTGAACAATTTAAAAAAAATAAACAAAACAAAAATCCCTACCCAGGGGCATAGTAGTCACCATGTCCACCTAACAGCAAGAGGTTCCCGGGTTTGAGTCCCAGGCTCGGGCATTTCTATGTGGAGTTTGGATACAGAGGAGTTAGTTCTTGTACCTGCATGAGTTTTCTCTTTACGTTTTGATTTCCTCACAAAGTCCAAAGACATACACATTAGGGTAATTTTGTTGTGGATATGACTGTGATGTGTGTGTGTGTGTGTGTGTGTGTGTGTGTGTGTGTGGGTGTGTGTGTGTGTGTGTGTGTGTGTTGGCCCTGTTATGGTATGGTGTACTGCATGAATTATAGCAATTGAATATAAACATGAGTCATGGACCCTTTTATGGGGAAGCAGGTAAAGTCATCTCAGCTGTTTATTAATTTTAGAATCTAAATAAATAATTGTGCTCATTTCAGTGTTGAAATCAGTCACATAACTACCACAGTTTCATAACTTTCAAAGCAAAAGAATCAGGAAAAATTTATCAATCTCAAATGCTTTTCTCTGACAGTTGGTACTAGGGATGTGTTAAAGCTCTCATCAAAACATTATGGCTGAATTACAGGATGATGTCGTGAAATCTCTTCTGGATGTCGTTCAGTGTGAAAGCAAGTACAGACTGCAATTCACACTGCATGATTTAAAAACATTTTTCTATCGACACATAATAAGTAAAGGGAAATTGTGAGCAGTGAGGTAAGGCCAGGGAGGTTTTAAAATTTGGCACTTAGGAAATAAATTAAGTGCAAATCACTTAGCTTAATGATACATGGAAAAAAATGACAAGAAAAAAAGAACAGTTGAAGGGCGCAAACCTCCGCCAATCTCATCAATCTTTTGCTGCACGTGCATTTATAATTTGAACCAAAATATAAAAAATAATCCAACTTCACAACATTGAAGAATACTTTAAAAATGTACGGATGAAGCATGTAATTTGGATCACCTCTGAAATCTTATTGTCTAAAGTCCTACCTCTGCTCGAAATTTAATGAAAATCCACACAACATTTTGCATCCTGCTCACCATAAAATGCACAAACAAAAAGTCAAACTCAGGTTAAAATATAATCTTCTTGGCAGAGCTAATTATAACATAGAGACTCTCTAAAGGTGGGGATATAATCTCAATCTCTGTGGCAATTAAATATATTAAATCATTTGAGTAAAAAATCTTTATTCACACTCCTACCATGTCACCGAAAAAAGACCCACATGCAATTAACCAGGCGCTAATTAGCATGACTCCTCCAGTAAGATCTCCAAGAATGACATCATACAGAAAAAACTTTCTCGAGGCAAAGCAATGGACTCAAAGCACGATCACCTTATATGTACAGTATCAACATCAAAACTCCAAACATTTATTAATTTATTGCGTTTTTTAATTAGGATTCCTGAGAAGCTGGAACATATCTCAGTCAACTCGGGGTGAAGGCAGGGTACACCCTGAACAGAACACCAGTGAATTGCAGGGCCAACATTCACACCTAGGGGCAATTTGGGGCAACCAATTAGTCTAATACGCATTGCTTTGGACTGTGAGAAGAAACTGGAGTACCCAAAGGAAACCCAAAGAACCATGATTAGAACATGTGAGATTTTCCTTTCGGCTTCTCGCTTTTTTTCTCAGGGCTCGCCACAGCGAATGATTCGCATGTTGGATTTTGGCATAGGTTTTTACGTCGGATACCCTTCCTGACACAACCCTTTAGCGAGGACAGAAACACGCTGACAGCTTTGCAGCTACTCTTTACAAAAGTCAGCAATGGTTCTTTTACATTCCTCACACCATAGACAGTGAGACACATGGCCGGTCTTCGATGAGGAGAACATGTATACTCCACATTAAAATGCCCGAGACTGGAACCTAATACCTCTTCAGGCAAAGCAGACATGCAAACCACAGTGCCATCACACCCTGAATGTAGCATTTATTTGCCATTTAATTCTGGTGGATTGAAGTGTGTGGAAATTTCTATTCAGCTTGAATGAAGGTAGAAATAATTTTATATTAATTTCCCAGCCAGACATTTTAGAACATAATTTAAATTACTTTGATGATTTCCATGTTTTCTGCTCTCTTGCTTGTTTTTTTTAGGTCTTTTAGTCTGATTAGGTACAATCTGATTGTACATAAAGTTTACCTTCATGCTGTATGTGGACTACTGATAAACGTTGTCTCTGAATATGCTAGTTTATGAATTAAATACAGCTTCACTGCATGCACCTGTGCACAAGTAAAAAAGTGTAGCATTAAAGTGTGTGTGTGTGTGTGTGTGTGTGTGTGTGTGTGTGTGTGTGTGCGCGCGCATGCATGCAAGTGAGCGAATTTCTCTGCTGCACTTTTGTACACGTTGATATATGCATGTGTGAGAGAAGGATAGATTTGAACTAATGTTGTTAAGTCTTATCCATCCTTAAAAGAGCTTGCACACACACACACACACACACACACACACACACACACACACACACACACACACACAAATACAACAACACACCCACGTAGCATGTGTGAGGCTGTCATTTTTCCTTGGTCACCTCCTTTCCTCTTGGGCTGTGTGTACTGCCATAATGGCAGTACGACATGTATTCCTGCAACAGATGCCTCTGTGGAATAGAAACTGTTCAGGGTCTATGTCTGAGACCACAACCAAGAATAAGTTTCATCACTATATATCAAAATGTTTCATTATTTATCAAAAGAGAAGTGTTTAATTTAACTCAAGGCAGCATGGGGGTAATGTGGCTAGAGTTGCCACCTCACAGTTCTAGATCTCGATTGTAAGCACAGCCTATTGTCTGTGATGTGGTTAGTCATGTACTTTCTAGGTCTGTGTGCAACTCTTCCAGATTTTTCAGGTTCTTCAATGTCCAATGAGCAAAAAATAATGGTAGTCAGACTCATAAGTCAAACATTGTCTGCTCACAAGTCCAGGATGCAAAAGGGGTTGTGTGTTGGGCTGGCAATGTAAAACATACCTTTTGGTTGAGAAAGATGTAGTGTGAGTGTGTTTGCCAGGAAAATGTACCAGGTATAGGCTCCAAGCTAATGAAATTTGACAGTTGGCTCAGTAGACACTTGACTGTTGTTATCAAGACCCAGTGCTCAAACGGAAAATAATCAACCATTGGTTAACCATACCTGGTTACAGCATGAGCCCTAGTGAGAATGTCAATAAGTAGCCACTTAGCTTAATGTGCATTCTTTGGACTGTGAAAGGAAACCAAAGTACGCAGAGGAAACCGATGCATGTAGTGGGAGAACATGCAAACTCCACACAGCAACGGCCTGAGACTTGAAACCAAGACCTTCTTGCTGTGAGGCAGATATGCTAACGACTATGACACCCCACAGAGAGAACATGTAAACTCAACAGAAAAATATCCTCACCAAGCCCAGGACTTGAAGGCAAAACATTTTTGTTGTAAGCTGCACAATTGATGTCACTATGCCACATTAGATGAAACAATGGCCTGAATATTGAAAGCTGCAGTCATGTATTTGCCATGGTAACAAACACCCTACAGGGCCAGCATCAATGTTGCAAGGTTAATTATCTGGCCAACGATCCATTCAATATGGCTTACAAGTTATTCAAATTCAGTTGAGAACCTTTGCTTCATAGGCAGAAGGTTCAAGGGCCTTTTTGTGTGGAGTTTATATGGAATCTCCATGCTTGTGTGGGATCCCTCCAGATTTTTCAGTTTCCTCCAACATTCCGTAAACATGCAGCATAGGTCTCCAGACTAGCTATTCTTAATTGTCCATAGGTGAACATACGAGTATGAATAGTTGTTTTTATTTGTGCTCGCACTGCAGTGGATAGATTCCATCTCTTGCCTGAATCAAAAAAAAGATTGGCTTCAGCTTACCTTACAACCTTGATGAATAAGTGGTATAGTAGATAAAGAATGGGTGAATATAGGCTGAAGTATTTGCTACAAATATTTTGAATGAGTTGAAAACATAAGACCCCTGTAGTCAAATGGAACCATGCACCTCCCAACCAGGAAAGGAAAACTAAGGACTATCAATGACGGACACCGTCAATCTCTAGCAAGCTTTGAATCTTCAACAATCCAAAACCTGGGATCCTTTTTGACAAGGAAACATTTGCAATAATGTCATTTGAAGTCAAGCACTATATTCTGCTAACTGACCTGTGACTAGAGTAAGCTCTGGGATATACTTGATATGGACTGTGTGCTTGTGGTCAAGGTTGCACCATGAGCATCCTCCTGTTTATACTTGCATGCATACTTTGTATAAATGTGGCCAATATCAGTAAGTGACAGTGCAAGAAATCATGAAGGTAAGAAAACAATGGCCAGTGAACATGTCTGTTCAGTTTATGTTGTATTTAAGTATCAGTTCCTCTAAAGTTTAAAATGTAAATAATTAACAAGACAGTTAACCGGAGGCTGACTTTCAGTGTGCAATTTTTGGCAAAGTCCGGAAAAGAATAGCATCAGTAGGCTCAATTTTATTGTTTTACGTTCATTTCTTTTGTGGTTTATGGTGGTGTTGAAGTTTGACTTAATCTTGAAGGACTTGGTGAATAGACTTTAGTTGTCAGTGAAGGTGAAAGCACATTTGATCCAGGATTTTCCTGGTTGCTTGTCTGTAAAAACAATGAAAAAAATTCATGAAAACAAAAATATTTCGAGACATGCAGCTTTTATGTATTAATATTTGTGAAGTTGTTACAAATTTTAGAGGTAAAGATTAACATGATAAATAAATTGGGTGAAAGTAATTAAACCATGAGTACAGCATGAGGAGAGTCCTTCTCAAAAAATTAGCATATTGTGATAAAGTTCATTATTTTCTGTAATGTACTGATAAAAATTAAACTTTCATATATTTTAGATTCATTGCAAAATTAGCATATCATGAAAAGGTAGTCGAAACAAGCTATTAATCTAATCATCTGAATCAACCAATTAACTCTAAACACCTGCAAAAGATTCCTAAGGCTTTTAAAAACTCCCAGCCTGGTTCATTACTCAAAACCACAATCATGGGTAAGACTGCCGACCTGACTGCTGTCCAGAAGGCCATCATTGACACCCTCAATCAAGAAGGTAAGACACAGAAAGAAATCTCTGAGCGAATAGGCTGTTCCCAGAGTGCTGTGTCAAGGCACCTCAGTGGGACGTCTGTGGGAAGGAAAAAGTGTGGCAGAAAACGCTGCACAACCAGAAGAGGTGACCGGACCCTGAGGAACATTGTGGAAAAGGGCCGATTCCAGACCTTGGGGGACCTGTGGAAGCAGTGGACTGGGATACAGATGCCGCATTCCCCAGTTCAAGCCACTTTTGAACCAGGAACAGCGGCAGAAGCGCCTGACCTGGGCTACAGAGAAGCAGCACTGGACTGTTGCTCAGTGGTCCAAAGTACTTTTTTCGGATGAAAGGAAATTTTGCATGTCATTCGGAAATCAAGGTGCCAGAGTCTGGAGGAAGACTGGGGAGAAGGATATGCCAAAATGCCTGAAGTCCAGTGTCAAGTACCCACAGTGATGGTCTGGGGTGTCATGTCAGCTGCTGGTGTTGGTCCACTGTGTTTTATCAAGGGCAGGGTCAATGCAGCTAGCTATCAGGAGATTTTGGAACACTTCATGCTTCCATCTGCTGAAAAGCTTTATGGAGATGATTTCATTTTTCAGCATGACCTGGCACCTGCTCACAGTGCCAAAACCACTGGTAAATGGTTTACTGACCATGGTATTACTGTGCTCAATTGGCCTGCCAACTCTCCTGACCTGAACCCCATAGATAATCTGTGGGATATTGTGAAGAGAAAGTTGAGAGACACCAGACCCAACACTGTGGATGAGCTTAAGGCTGCTATCAAAGCATCCTGGGCCTCCATAACACCTCAGCAGTGCCACAGGCTGATTGCCTCCATGCCACGCTGCATTGAAGCAGTCATTTCTGCAAAAGGATCCCTGACCAAGTATTGAGTGCATAACTGAACATAATTATTTGAAGGTTGATGTTTTTGTATTAAAAACACTTTTTTGTCGGATGAAATATGCTAATTTTTCGAGATAGGGATTTTTGTTTTTTCTTTACTTTG
This sequence comes from Plotosus lineatus, assembly GCA_024760905.1. Lineage (NCBI taxonomy): Eukaryota > Metazoa > Chordata > Actinopteri > Siluriformes > Plotosidae > Plotosus > Plotosus lineatus. The sequence continues at coordinate 42,940,147 of CM045731.1, forward strand.
TTTGCCAAAATTATCAATATTAAAACAATAAAAGGCTTGAACTACTTCAGTTGTGTGTAATTGAATCTAAAATATATGAAAGTCTAAATGTTTATCAGTACATTACAGAAAATAATGAACTTTATCACAATATGCAAATTTTTTGAGAAGGACTAGTATCTTGTTAGCCTTTCTTCCAGAAGAGAGAGGAGCATAGGGTGACTTATAAAAGTGGAGGTAGGAGCACACAGGTAGACTACATCTTGTGCAGGCGATGTAATTTAAAGGAAGTCAGTGACTGCAAAGTAGTAGCGGGTGAGTGTGTTGCCAAACAGCATAGGATGGTGGTGTGCAGGATGATGTTGATGGTGAGGAAGGTGAAGAAGGCAAAGGCAGAGCAGAAGACAAAGTGGTGGAAGTTGAAAAAGGAAGGGTGTCGGGTTGTCTTCAAGGAGGAGTTGAAACAGGCGTTGGGTGGTCAGGAAGTGCTTCCAGATGACTGGACAACTACAGCTAATGTGATCAGGGAGACAGGTAGGAGAATACTTGGTGTGTCCTCTGGAAGGAAAGTAGATAAGGAGACTTGGTGGTGGAATGAGGAAGTGCAGGAGTGTGTACAAAGGAAGAGATTAGCGAAGAAGAAGTGGGACATTGAGAGCACCGAAGAGAGTAAACAGGAGTACAGGGAGACACAGCGTAAGGCAAAGGTAGCAGTGTCAAAGGCCAAACAGAGCGTGTTTGACGACTTGTATGCTCGGTTGGAAAGTAAGGAGGGAGAAAATGATTTATACAGGTTGGCACAGCAGAGAAATAGAGATGGGAAGGACGTGCAGCAAGTTAGATTGATAAAGGACAGAGAGGGAAATGTATTGACTGATGACAGAAGTGTGCTGGGAAGATGGAAAGAGTACTTTGAAGAGCTGATGAATGAGGAAAATGAGAGAGAGAAAAGAGTAGAAGAGGTGACTGTTGAGGACCAGGAAGTAGCAAAGATTAGTAAGGGTGAAGTGAGGAGGGCATTGAAGAGGATGAAGAATGGAAAGGCAGTTGGTCCTGATGACATACCGGTGGAGGTATGGAAGTGTCTAGGAGAGGTAGCAGTAGATTTTCTGACAAGAACATTTAACAAGGTCTGAGAGAGTGAGAGGATGCCAGAGGAATGGAGGGGAAGTGTGCTGGTGCCCATTTTTAAGAACAAGGGAGATGTGCAGAGTTGTGGCAACTATAGAGGGATAAAGTTGATGAGCCATACGATGAAGTTATGGGAAAGAATAGTGGAAGCTAGACTAAGGGCAGAGGTCAGCATTTGTGAACAACAGTTTGCTTTCATGCCAAGAAAGAGCACCACAGATGCAGTGTTTGCCTTGAGGATGTTAATAGAGAAGTACAGAGAAGGTCAGAGGGAGCTGCATTGTGCCTTTGTGGATCTGGAGAAAGCATATGACAGGGTGCCGAGAGAAGAACTGTGGTATTGCATGAGGAAGTCTGGAGTGGCAGAGAAGTATGTTAGAGTGGTGCAGGACATGTATGAGAGATGTAAGACAGTGGTGAGGTGTGCTGTCGGTGTGACACAAGACTTCAAGGTGGAGGTGGGACTGCATCAAGGGTCAGCTCTGAGCCCCTTCTTGTTTGCTATGGTGATGGACAGGCTGACAGACGAGGTTAGACAAGATTCCCCATGGACTATGATGTTTGCAGATGACATTGTGATCTGTAGTGAGAGCAGAGAACAAGTGCAGGAAAATCTAGAGAGGTGGAGGCATGCCCTGGAAAGGAGGGGAATGAAGATTAGCCTCAGTAAGACAGAATACATGTGCATGAATGACAAGGACCAAAGAGGAACGGTGAGATTACAGGGAGCAGAGATAAGAAAGGTGGAGGATTTTAAGTACTTAGGCTCAACAATCCAGAGCAATGGAGAGTGTGGAAAAGAGGTCAAGAAGTGTGTACAGGCAGGTTGGAATGGTTGGAGAAAAGTGTCCGGTGTGATGTGTGATAGGAGGGTATCGGCAAGAATGAAAGGAAAAGTGTACAAGACGGTGTTGAGGCCAACGATGTTGTATGGGTTAGAAACAGTGGCCCTGGGGAAAAGACAGGAGGCAGAGTTGGAGGTAGCAGAGATGAAAATGTTGAGGTTCTCTTTGGGAGTAACGAGGATGGATAGGATTAGGAATGAGCACATCAGAGGGACAGCACATGTAAGACGTTTTGGAGACAAAGTCAGAGAGGCTAGATTGAGATGGTTTGGACATGGACAGAGGAGGGATAGTGAGTATATTGGTAATAGGATGCTGAGGCTGGAACTACCAGGCAAAAGGCCTAGAGGAAGACCAAGGAGATGATTCATGGATGTGGTGAAGGAGGACATGAAGGTCGTTGGTGTAAGAGAAGAAGATGCAAAGGATAGGGTGAGATGGAGGCAGATGATTCGCTGTGGTGACCCGTGAAGGGAAAAGCTGAAAGGAAAAGAAGAAGACTAGTATCTTGTTAGCACTTACCACAGTACTGAAGTTTGTCTCAGTTGAAAGGTTTGAATGTTTTGCAGCCATGAAAAATGCTTGACAAGAGGAAAATAGGATGAAACCCAGTTTCAATTTACACTTCATTTTCTTTTTTGCACAGATGTTTATATTTCGAATTTGCATCAGTTCGGTCTTGTGCATCTTTACATCTACTTTAAAAGTGTTGGTGATTGGATGCCTGCTGTTTCAATATACAATAATGTGTTTTTAATAAAGAAAATATGAAAACATCAGAAAAATGACAATTTCGAGCTCCGTCAACTAGTGTTTAGCCATCTTCATAGCTTCAGCCCAGTGAACAATGATGTTGATGTCATGAGCCAAAAAAACATACTGCCACCCCAATTTTTTGCTATTACCACAACTCACCAATTACGTTAATTTTTGAGCACATGTGCAGAAGATGTAACGTATGTAACACTCATTGGTGGTCTTGAAACAAAAATGACCACTTCATACAAGCAGTGCAATGAAAGAGAAAAAAGGGACTCACTCAGGTTCCACAAACAGTCCAGATAAAATGTTCTGTTGACCCTTGCTTTAACCAACCAAGTAACCCTCACTTAGTAGTTCAGTGAATTAAAACATAACTGTCAACAGGCCCTTCTCAGCCTCGCGACGTTGACGAGATACTCTCTGTCCTTTCACTCTCGTCTATTAGAAGGCTGTTTTTCTTAATGGCCACTAATCAAAGACTGAGATGCATGCGATATCCTTTTATACACCACATTGTTGAAATTTATTAGGGTCTCAGCCAAGCATATTAAATTAATTTGTTATAAACAGTCAAAAGGTTACCCAATAACTGTCCTTCAAAATATAGTGAAAACTTGGCTCTCACTCAGACAGCTGAATGAGGTACATGGGTAACTTTTCTTTCTGTTACTCTCTTAGCGCGTCTTTCTCCCATGGAGTCTGTAGCCAACCAAAAAAGTATTTTTCTTTCATTTGTGGTGCCAGCAACATAACCTCTCACCCTGCTCAGTGATTGCCTGACTGTGATGCAGGTGCATTGAAGCACAAATAAAACATAAATTACCCTTTTCTTTCATAAATGTAAGTTTGTATACAAAAAATAAAAAATCCCAACATGACTGGTGAACATAACATACAGATATGTATACAGCAAATACACAAGAAACAAAACCATTGTAATTATAACCACCAGCCATCCACGGGGCTTTCCGTAGAAGCTATGATGCATATGTGTTCGGAGTGTCAAGTATATTCCTTCCTTAACAATATCTAGTTCACACTTATATGGCCACTACTTTTGTTAAATCTAGATTATACTTAATAGTGTTGTTTTTTTTTATTATTAAATTATGTGAGCTGCCTTGAGGACAGAATGCGCTGTACTGAGATCAGTGTAAGACTGAACACTGCAAGGAGGCCAAACTGTTCCATGGTAGGCTGTGTGATAACAAAGCCACTCTTATTTAAGCATGTGTATGCTGTAATTAATAAAAAAAAAAAAAAAAAAAAAAAAACAATATTACTTCTGCTTTAGAAATATGGTTCTTTGTGAATTGTGCATGCTAACCTAGAATTGCTGTTGTTACATTAATAGGTATTATTTGATTCAACTTTCTGCTGGCCCTGAAGAGTAAAAGAAAACATGCACTAAGATGTTTTCCTGCAGTAAATTGGTGAAATGAACTCTGTTGGTTGCCTGAACATTACTTTTTTTCCCCACATATTATTTTTTTCAAAAGAAGTCTAAAGACCCACCTCTTCACTAAGTAATTAAAGACTTGAGCAAGCACATTAAAGATGTCCACATTAAAAGGAAAATAAAATAGATATTTGCATTGACTCACGTAGCAAGAATTACTTCTTGGTACATAACACTAGACAATTTTATGCCTTCCTAGGGTAACCTGACTGCCAGGGAGTCACCTTAAGAATTGAGAGAGCATGGCTTTTATTCTCTGAAAGATTGGTTGTGCTAAAAATCACAAGGGGTCAATCGCTGAATTTGGGAAACATCCATTAGATCATCACTTTTATTTTAAAAGATGCTTTCATAGATATTGTAAAACTTGTAATTGTGCTCCACTTATGTGGAATCTTGTCCCAAATAGAATTGTAATATATAAATGGTCCACATATGTTGTAGGATTTTGGAAGGAAGAATAATTAATATGTATGCAGAAGAAAGCACTAATGAATTAATCGATACAGACCTCTCATAACAGGCAATGCTAAAGTATGGGGTAAGATTATGAAGTATAGATGTGTGAATACAGACCATGGAGAGTACAGGTACCTGTCTTTCCTGTTCGTTTTTTTCTTACCATTCAGAATAGAGTCATCCATCACTACAGAAACAGTTTTTGCCAGCTACTTTAGGTGTGGGACCACTGGGGCAGATGGGAAGGGAAAAGAAAAGGTAGGGAGAGATGAGGGGTAAGAAAGGTTTGGTGAAAAGAAGGGTGAAAAAAAACACTCCCAATATTTTGTGTAGTGTTTCTGGCCGTCATGTTTCTCCAGTTTGCAGAACTCCATTTATGACAAGACATCAATCATGACAAAACAGCTTTGTGTGTATAAGTGTGTGGGTTTAGGTTGTGTGGTGCCCTGTGACAGACTGCTGTGGAGTCCAGAATCTAATCCAGAATTATCCACCCTGAGTTCCTGGGACTGGGAATTATCCACTGCACTAAGCTGCACCAAGGATCCCAGATACTTACTCGTAAACAGTTACTAAAGCTAAATGAATTAATGATTAGGTTTAGATTTTCTTGTCTGAATTGCTGCAATGTACTTGCCAGAACCACAGCCGTTATAAAAAAATAAATAATAATAATAATAATAATAATAATAATAATAATAATTACCCATTGCCAATTAGATTAAAATATTCAGCATTACTGAAAGAGAGAGTTTATATATTACATTCTATGTTTCATAATATGATCAGAAATTGTTTATATTCTTCTTTTTATTGGTTTGCGTACTACATTAAGTTAGTATATTTGTACCGTATTGATTAATATGTTGTGTGGCACTTCTGATTTAGTAAGGGTGACAGAGGGATTTGTTTTAGCGATAGGAAAGAAGAGCAAGTTGATTGATTGATTGATTGATTGATTGATTGCTTTCTTTCTTTGTGTTAGATCTTATTAAATATTGAAGGAAACTCAGCATGTTTGTGGATTGATTTATATGTTCACCCAGATCAGTTAAACTAGTGGTAACAAGGGATGTTTTAGCAGAGGAATATCATAGTTGGGGATGCTGTTCAACTTTGTACATCTCCAGGGTCAAATTATAATGTTAGCTATCTTAGCTGCAAGCTTAAATTAGACCCCAGTACACAGTGTCGACTTTCTATTACTGACATTTTTGTTTAATTAGCTGCAAGGAACTGAGAAACTGTGCCTCGGTTGAGGGTTTGACTCCACTTGAGAATTAAAGAAATCAGTAAGAGAGAGAGAGAGAGAGAGAGAGAGAGAGAGAGAGAGAAAAGTCATTGTGTCTGCTGAGGAACTTCCTACTGGAGAGCAATAGGCAGCCAGCTCAAACTGATAAGGGGCTTCATTGTGGGAAGCACAGCATTCCTTTCCCACCACCAGTCTTCAATGATGACCATGTGTCTTTTCAGTTGTGGACCCACCACTATGTGGTAAATTAATCACAAAAACAGTGGTGTTGATTTGCGTACAGTGGTAGAAGCTGAATTACACACAAAAATACCATAGCAGAAATGTTTACTTTGTGAGGTAATCTGTCCTGTGTAATTCACTGCTCATATGCTGCAACAAAGAAACACCTGCTGTCAACTTTTGGCCAAAGGATGTGACTGCATTATTTTAATTCTTCCCTCAGTGCTTGCCATAGTCTGCCTAATGAAGCAATGGAAGTTTATGCAGCTGATATATGCAGACTTCTGAAAGAAGATGTCTGGATTTTAAACTTAATGCTACATAATATATTAAAATGTCTCACTATATTGCCGGCCTCGATCAGAATCTGAAGGTAAAGTATCATGAAAGATGAATGAAAACCTTCACTGATACTTTTGATGTTGCTCTTCAAGCTGAGCAGGCTTGCCACATAGCTAGATAAAGAATGTCTTTGACTAGAGCTACAGTTGCTAGTCACTCGGTAACCATAATTTCGGCTAATTCTGTATGTGAAAATGACATTTATCTCAGAAAGGCAGTCCAGATATTCACTACTACAGTTAAAGACTTGAGTGATGATCATGATGCATTAAAAGTGAAATTGGACGAGAAAATAATTGTGTATCATTATGAAAGACACATACGTGGACGGTCATCCAATCATCAAACGGTCATCAAATGCAGCCATGAGGTGGGGGGGCACTAACCAGTGTCTCTCCCCCTCATGCCGGTCCCAAGCCCGGAGAAATGCAGAGGGTTGTGTCAGGAAGGGCATCTGACGTAAAACCAATGCCAAACATTTATGATGCAAATCAGAAGTATTACCCCCATAGCGGATCGGTTGAGGCCCAGGTTAACAACGACCGCCATCAGTGCTGTCAATCAACAGGGTGCTGATGGAAATTGGACTACTGTTGGTCGAAGACGTCGAAGAAGGAGAGGTGGGAGGCGTGTCCGTAGGCAGAGAGAGAAGAGGAAAGGCACGAGTCTAGGACTGAGAGTGGGGACTTTGAATGTTGGAACTATGCAAAGAAAAGGTAGAGAGCTGGCTGACATGATGCAGAGGAGGAAGGTGGACATACTGTGTGTTCAGGAGACCAGGTGGAAAGGTAGCAAAGCTAAAAGCTTAGGAGCAGGGTTTAAGCTATTTTATCACGGTGTGGATGGGAAGAGAAATGGAGTAGGAGTCATCTTGAAGGAGGAGTTTGTCAGGAATGTTCTAAAAGTGAAAAGAGTGTCAGACAGAGTGATGAGTCTCAAGTTAGAAATTGAAGGTGCAATGCTCAATGTTGTTAGTGCTTATGCCCCACAGGCAGGATCTGAGCTAGAAGAGAAGGAGAGATTCTGGAGTGACTTAGATGAAGTGATGCAGAGTACCGCCAGAGGTGAAAGAGTGGTCATTGGTGCAGACTTCAATGGACATGTTGGTGCAGGCAACAGAGGGGACGAGGAAGTGATGGGCAGGTTTGGTATCCAGGACAGGAACACAGAAGGGCAGATGTTGATAGATTTTGCAAAAAGGATGGAAATGGCTGTGGTGAATACTTTCTTCCAGAAGAAACAGGACCATAGGGTGACTTATAAAAGCGGAGGTAGGAGCAAACAGGTAGACTACATCTTCTGTAGGCGATGTAATTTGAAGGAAGTCAGTGACTGCAAAGTCATAGTGGGTGAGAGTGTTGCCAAACAGCATAGGATGGTGGTGTGCAGGATGATGCTGATGGTGAGAAAGGTGAAAAAGGCAAAGACAGAGCAGAAGACAAAGTGGTGGAAGCTGAAAAAGGAAGAGTGTCGTGTTGTCTTCAAGGAGGAGTTGAAACAGGCTTTGGGTGGTCAGGAAGTGCTTCCAAATGACTGGACAACCACAGCAAATGTGATCAGGGACACAGGTAGGAGAGTACTTGGTGTGTCCTCTGGAAGGAAAGTAGATAAGGAGACTTGGTGGTGGAATGATGAAGTGCAGGAGTGTGTACAAAGGAAGAGGTTAGCTAAGAAGAAGTGGGACATTGAGAGGACCGAAAAGAGTAAACAGGAGTACAGGGAGACACAGCGTAAGGCGAAAGTAGCAGTGGCTAAGGCCAAACAGAGGGCGTATGATGACTTGTATGATAGGTTGGATATTAAAGAGGGAGAAAATGATCTATACAGGTTGGCACAGCAGAGAAATAGGAATGGGAAGGACGTGCAGCAAGTTAGAATGATAAAGGACAGAGAGGGAAATGTATTGACTGATGACAGAAGTGTTCTGGGAAGATGGAAAGAGTACTTTGAAGAGCTGATGAATGAGGAAAATGAGAGAGAAAAAAGAGTAGAAGAGGTGACCATTGAGGAGCAGGATGTAGCAAAGATCAGTAAGGGTGAAGTGAGAAGGGCATTGAAGAGGATGAAGAATGGAAAGGCAGTTGGTCCTGATGATATACCTGTGGAGGTATGGAAGTGTCTAGGAGAGGGAGCAGTAGATTTTCTGACAAGAACATTCAACAAGCTACTAGAGAGTGAGCAGATGCCGGAGGAGTGGAGGAGAAGTGTGCTGGTGCCCATTTTTAAGAACAAGGGAGATGTGCAGAGTTACAGCAACTACAGAGGGATAAAGTTGATGAGCCATACGATGAAGTTATGGGAAAGAATACTGGAAGCTAGACTAAGGGCAGAGGTCAGCATTTGTGAACAACAGTTTGGTTTCATGCCAAGAAAGAGCACCACAGATGCAATGTTTGCTTTGAGGATGTTAATAGAGAAATACAGAGAAGGTCAGAGGGAGCTACATTGTGCCTTTGTGGATCTGGAAAAAGCATATGACAGGGTGCCAAGAGAAGAACTGTGGTATTGCATGAGGAAGTCTGGAGTGGCAGAGAAGTATGTTAGAGTGGTGCAGGACATGTATGAGAGATGTAAGACAGTGGTGAGGTGTGCTGTCGGTGTGACCGACGAATTCAAGGTGGAGGTGGGACTGCATCAAGGGTCAGCTCTGAGCCCCTTCTTGTTTGCTATGGTGATGGACACGCTGACAGACGAGGTGAGACAAGAATCTCCATGGACTATGATGTTTGCAGATGACATTGTGATCTGTAGCGAGAGCAGAGAACAAGTGCAGGAAAATCTAGAGAGGTGGAGGTATGCCCTGGGAAGGAGAGGAATGAAGGTTAGCCTCAGAAAATCAGAATACATGTGTGTGAATGAGAAGGACCCAGGAGGAACGGTGATTTTACAGGGAGCAGAGATAACGAAGGTGGAGGATTTTAAGTACTTAGGCTCAACAATCCAGAGCAATGGAGAGTGTGGAAAAAAGGGTAAGAAGCGTGTGCAGGCAGGCTGGAATGATTGGAGAAAAGAGTCCGGTGTGATGTGCGATAGGAGAGTGTCAGCAAGAATGAAGGGAAAAGTGTACAAGACGGTGGTGAGGCCAGCGATGTTGTATGGCTTAGAAACAGTGGCGCTGAGGAAAAGGCAGGAGGCAGAGCTGGAGGTAGCGGAGATGAAAATGTTGAGGTTCTCTCTGGGATTAACGAGGATGGATAGGATCAGAAATGAGTATATCAGAGGGACAGCCCAAATAAGATGTTTTGGAGACAAAGTCAGAGAGGCTAGATTGAGATGGTTTGGACATGTACAGAGGAGGGATAGTGAGTATATTTGCAGTAGGATGCTGAGGTTGGAACTACCAGGCAGAAGGCCTCGAGGAAGACCAAAGAAGAGATTTATGGATGTGGTGAAGGAAGACATGAAGGTCGTTGGAGTCAGAAAAGAAGATGCGGAGGACAGGGTGAGGTGGAGGCGGATGATTTGCTGTGGCGACCCCTGAAGAGAGCAGCCGAAAGTAGAAGAAGAAGAAGAAGAAGAAGAAGATACGTGGACGGTCATCCAGATATCCTTTGCCATATGGGAGAAGCCCAGATGGACCTAGAAATGGAGGTCTGGCTATGGACATTTCCTAACCAGATCTTCATAAACTTATCAGGTTACATTGTTACCAGGTTGCTACTCCCCTCTTCATTGAGGTTAACTCCACAAAGATTCTGATATGTACAGACAACTCCACAGGGATAACCCATACTCAGACCATGACTTTACTTCTATGATGGAAGGGGAGGGAGACAAACCTTTCCAAAAAGATCTTCTTAAAACTCTCACCACTGAAGCCCAAGTTCTCATTACAGATATGTTTTGTTATAGCAACTTGAGAAAAAAATCCCAACAGAATTAGTAGAAGTAGCTACAACACATGTGTCAGAAGGGAAAGCCTTTTGCTGATAATGCGGAATGGAATGCATGGTAGACATAGGGGGAACTATGTCGTTAATCAGTCTTCTTTTCCTTTCAGCTTTTTCCCTTTCTCGGGAGTCGCCACAGTGAATCATCTGATTCGCATATTTGATTTGGCAGAGGTTTTTACGTCGGATGCCCTTCCTGTCACAACCCTTTAGCAAGGGACAGAAACACGCTGACGGCTTTGTAGCCTACTCTTTATGAAAGTCAGCAATGGTTCTTTTACATGGCTCACACCATAGACAGTGAGAGACATGGCCGGCCTTTGATAGCACAGTTAGCTGCACTAGGGGACAGTGACAACTCCTTGAGAGTGGGGCTTGAACCCCCATCCTTAGGATTAGTGAACCAGCACCTTTACCACCAGGCCACCACTGGCCTTATTATTATTATTATTGTTATTATTATTATTATCATCATCATTATACACAAGGAACTGGATCTTTTCTGTTCAAAAAAGAAATCTTCAATAAAAATTTATTTGGGTGCAAGACTGAGTTCATGGACAATTCTGTTTTGTTGTGTCCCTTGATTGTTTTTGTTTGTTCATTCATTTATTTTGAAATCGTTCTGCCATAGATGCACATTGCAATAGATGCAGTGTCCTCTGTTATGTACATCATACTGATTTTAACGCTGGATGAATTGATTCAACCTCATAATTCTTTTTTCTGCTTTTTCTACATCAGCATGAAAGGATAGAAAGGTTGTGTTGTGTGTGCGAGAGAGAGAGAGAGAGAGAGAGAGAGAGAGAGAGAGAGAGGGAGGGAGAGGGAGAGAGATTAACTAAACTTTTTAGCTCAAGTTTCTCCCTCCTGAGACAGCCCACCTTCTGTTTTATCTTTACATCCTGTATTTTCAACATGTTTCTTTCCTTTTATGCTTCTACTCTTTATCTCTTTCATCTCTGCATTATCCAATGTCCTACTGTACCTTTAAAGCTGAAGTACAAGAAACCCTGCACTTTTTATTTCTTCAAGCAAACTGCATGCTATAATTTTTCTGTGAACCTATATGATGATAAAGAGCTTTGAACTATAGATCTATTCTTATAAACCATTTCTTATATATATATATATATATATATATATATATATATATATATATATATATATATATATACACATACATAAAGTAGGCCCTCGTTATTTGCGGGGGTTTGGTTCCTGCCCCTCCCACGAATGAAAGATGATCTGCGAGTTGTGTATTCAGAAGTAAAACCCCATGTATCATTATTACATGCGTGAATGATCAACCGGAAGTAAAACACTATACATCGATTACATGTGCTAAAATATGCTTCTTAAACACATTCTATAGACTGTCTTACTCATTAATACAGTATTGATGTAGTAAAATGTAGTAATGATATTTATTGATAATACTGCATAAACATTATATATATATATATATATATATATATATATATATATATATATATATATATATAATGCAGCCATGAGGCGGGGGCACTAACCAGTGTCTCTCCCCTTATGCCGGTCCCAAGCCCGGATAAATGCAGAGGGTTGCGACAGGAAGGGCATCCGGCGTAAAACCTCTGCCACATTCAAAAATGCAAATGATCAAAACAAAATTCATACCGGATCGGTCGAGGCCCGGGTTAACAACGACCGCCATCAGTGCTGTCAACCAACAGGGTGCTGATGGAAATTGGACTACTGTTGGTCGAAGACGTCGAAGAAGGAGAGGCGGAGGCGTGTCCGTAGGCAGAGAGAGAAGAGGAAATCACGTGAGCCTCGGACTGAGAGTAGGGACTTTGAATGTTGGAACTATGCAAGGAAAAGATAGGAGCTGGCTGACATGATGCAGAGCAGGAACGTGGACATACTGTGTGGTCAGGGGACAAGGTGGAAGGGGAGAAGGGCTAAAAGCTTAGGGGCAGGGATTAGACTGATTTATAAGGGTGTGGATGGGAAGAGAAATGGAGGAGGAGTCATCTTGAAGGAAGGGTTTGTCAGAATGTTCTAGAAGTGAAAAGAGTGTCAGACAGAGTGATGAGTCTCAAGTTAGAAATTGAAGGCGTGATAGTCAATGTTGTTAGTGCTTATGCCCCACAGGCAGGATGTAAGCTAGAAGAGAAGGAGAGATTCTGGAGTGAGTTAGATGAAGTGATGCAGAGTACCCCCAGAGGTGAAAGAGTGGTCATTGGAGCAGACTTCAATGGACATGTTGGTGCAGGCAACAGAGGGGACGAGAGAAGTGATGGGCAGGTTTGGTATCCAGGACAGGAACACAGAAGGACAGATGTTGATCGATTTTGCAAAAAGGATGGAAATGGCTGTGGTGAATACTTTCTTCCAGAAGAAACAGAAGCATGGGGTGACTTATGAAAGCGGAGGTAAGAGCACACAGGTAGACTACATCTGTGTAGGCGAGGTAATTTGAAGGAAGTCAGTGACTGCAAAGTAGTAGTGGGTGAGAGTGTTGCCAAACAGCATAGGATGGTGGTGTGCAGGATGACACTGATGGTGAGAAAGGTGAAAAAGGCAAAGGTAGAGCAGAAGACAAAGTGGTGGAAGCTGAAAAAGGAAGAGTGTCGTGTTGTCTTCAAGGAGGAGTTGAAACAGGCTTTGGGTAGTCAGGAAGTGCTTCCAGAGGACTGGACAACCACAGCCAATGTGATCAGGAAGACCGGTAGGAGAGTATTTGGTGTGTCCTCTGGAAGGAAAGTAGATAAGGAAACTTGGTGGTGGAATGAGGAAGTGCAGGAGTGTGTACAAAAGAAGAGGTTAGCCAAGAAGAAGTGGGACATTGAGAGGACCGAAGAGAGTAAACAGGAGTACAGGGAGACACAGCGTGAGGCTTAAGGTAGCAGTGTCAAAGGCCAAACAGAGGGCGATGATGACTTGTATGATAGGTTGAACAGTAAGGAGGGAGAAAATGATCTATACAGGTTAGCACAGCAGAGAAATAGAGATGGGAAAGACGTGCAGCAAGTTAGAGTGATAAAGGACAGAGAGGGAAATGTATTGACTGATGACAGAAATGTGCTGGGAAGATGGAAAGAGTACTTTGAAGAGCTGATGAATGAGGAAAATGAGAGAGAAAAAAAGAGTAGAAGGGGTGACCGTTGAGGAGCAGGAAGTAGCAAAGATTAGTAAGGAGAAGTGAGGAGGGGGCATTGAAGAGGATGAAGAGTGGAAAGGCAGTTGGTCCTGATGACATACCAGTTGAGGTATGGAAGTGTCTAGGGAGGTAGTAGATTTTCTGACAAGAATATTCAACAAGGTCTTAGAAAGTGAGCAGATGCCAGAGGAATGGAGGAGAAGTGTGCTTGTGCCCATTTTTAAGAACAAGGGCGATGTACAGAGTTGTGGCAACTACAGAGGGATAAAGTTGATGAGCCATACAATGAAGCTAAGTGGGAAAGAATAGTGGAAGCAAGACTAAGGGCAGAGGTCAGCATTTGTGAACAACAGTTTGGTTTCATGCCAAGAAAGAGCACCACAGATGCAGTGTTTGCTTTGAGGATGTTAATAGAGAAGTACAGAGAAGGTCAGAAGGAGCTGCATTGTGCCTTTGTGGATCTGGAGAAAGCATATGACAGGGTGCCGAGAGAAGAACTGTGGTATTGTATGAGGAAGTCTGGAGGGACAGAGAAGTATGTTAGAGTGGTGGAGGACATGTATGATAGATGTAAGACAGTGGTGAGGAGTGCTGTCGGTGTGACAGAAGAGTTCAAGGTGGAGGTGGGACTACATCAAGGGTCAGCACTCAGCCCCTTCTTGGTTTCTGTGGTGATGGACAGGATATCAGATGAGGTTAGACAAGAATCTGCATGGACTATGATGTTTGCAGATGACATTGTGATCTGTAGTGAGAGCAGAGACCAAGTGGAGGAAAATCTAGAGAGGTGGAGGTATGCCCTGGAAAGGAGGGGATTGAAGGTTAGTCTTAGTAAGACAGAATACATGGGTGTGAACGACAAGGACCCAAGAGGAACTTTGAGGTTACAGGGGGCAGAGATAAAGAAGGTGGAGGATTTTAAGTACTTAGGCTCAACAATCCAGAGCAATGGAGAGTGTGGAAAAGAGGTGAAGAAGCGCGTGCAGGCAGGTTGGAATGGATGGAGAAAAGTGTCCGGTGTGATGTGTGATAGGAGAGTATCGGCAAGAATGAAGGGAAAAGTGTACAAGACGGTGATGAGGCCAGCAATGTTGTATGGTTTAGAGACAGTGGCCCTGGGGAAAAGACAGGAGTCAGAGTTGGAGGTAGCAGAGATGAAAATGTTGAGGTTCTCTTTGGGAGTAACGAGGATGGATAGGATCAGAAATGAGTACATCAGAGGGACAGCACATGTTAGATGTTTTGGAGACAAAGTCAGAGAGGCTAGATTGAGATGGTTTGGACATGTACAGAGGAGGGATAGTGAGTATATTGGTCGTAGGATGCTGAGGTTGGAACCACCAGGCAAAAGGCCCAGAGGAAGACCAAAGAGAAGATCTATGGATGCAGTGAAGGCGGACATGAAGGTCGTTGGAGTAAGAGTAGAAGATGCAGAGGATAGGGAGAGATGGAGGCAGATCATTTGCTGTGGCTAACCCTGAAGGGAACAGCCGAAAGGAAAAGAAGAAGAAGAAGAAGATATATATATATATATATATATATATATATATATATATATATACACACACATGTTTTTTTTTTCTTTTTTCTCTATAGTCACATTAGAGATATACTAATAAAGTATGCAAACAGTAATGGACCCATGTTGATAATCCAGCTAAAGGATAAGCCAAATCAAAAACGTCTTTTAGATTTCGAGGATTATCACAATCCAATTTATAGGAAAATTTCAGAAATATTAACTTTAAACTGGATTTAAAATTATATGAAAATGATCCTATTTGCATGAGATTGGGTTAGTTATTCTATGATTTTTCTTATAAAACAATTAGAAGTTATCCAAAACCAATGAGATGATAATGGACTTTAGGAGATTGAAACAAACTGAGCACCCTGTCTTTCACATTGATAGAGTGGTTGTTGAGAGGGTGGAGTGCTTCAAGTTTCTTGGAGTACATAACTCTGCTGACTTCACCTGGACCACAAACATCTCTAACCAGGTGGGAAAACCACAAAAAAGGATGTGCTACCCCAGAAAGCTCCAACAAGCCCGTTCACCCTGACTCCTGTGCACAAACTTTTACTGCTCTCCCATAGAGAGTCTCCTGCCTTACTGCTGTACAGTGTTGTTTCGCAGCTGTACTGCAGAGGACAGGAAAGTCTTGCAATGGATGGTGAGGATGGCAGAGCAGGTAATTGGAACTACATTACCCTCCCTCAGTGATATTTACACTGACAGGCTTCAGGGGAGAGTCATTGGAATTATCAGGGACCTCATGCCCCCCCTGAAACCCCCTTTTTCCCTTTTCCCTGTGGTAAAAGGTATCGGACACTAAACACAAAAACTAACCGACTCCAGAACACATTTATATATGTCATATGGTCATGTTAATGGGAAGTAGTAATTGACAGGTGGGTATTGGCTATAAGTAAATTTGGGATAAAATTGGGAGGGCGAGCTTCTCTTGATCATTCATTCATGCTTTTTTGAACCCCTTAATCCTAATTAGGGTCACAGGGAGGCTGGCAAACATCTCAGCCCACTCTGGGTGAGGGAGGGGTACACCCTAGACAGCTTCCCAAGTCATCTCAGGCCCACACTCATACAACCATTCAACCATTCCTGAAAAATATGCGAACTCCACACAGAAATGTCCAAGCTGGCTACTAAGTGGTGCATCGACAAGGTGCATGACGATTAACCGGGGATAGTAAGTTTGAATAAGTTTTAATGCACACAGCCGTCCGTGGCCGGGAGACCATGGAAGCTAATTGGCCAAACTCTCATGAGAGGGAGCACATGCTCACTTCTATGTCACAGCAAAAAACAGCCAATTATAGGTGTCTGTGTGTTCATTCATATGAAGGGGTAGACAGTGCTTTCCCTCTGAATATGTTTGACCACCCCAAATACATATAGTTCCGTAGTTCAAAGAGAGATGGGTGGCTAGCAGTGCATGTCACGGAAGGGATTTGTGCATGCTTTCACCCCTCCATGGTTGATGATGGCCATATGAAAGGGAAGGCAATGCCTAATGGTAGGAATTGGACTAAATTATTGAGAAAATGGGGAAAAATTCAAAATAGAATAAAAGAGAAAAAAAGAAACTCACAAGCTGAGAATAGAACCCAGGCCATCTTGCTGTGATGCGGACATGCTAATTACTTCACCACTGTGCTGCCTGAAACAGAGCTTTAGTGGTGTTAATATTGGTATCATCATTTAAAAAAACATTGATCGAAACTGTGGTATTTAGCAGGTCCGCCTCACAGCAAGATGATCCAGATACGATTCCTATGTTAAAGTGTTTTTGTGTGGAGTTCGCATTTTCTACTCCTGCTTGTGTGGGTTTCTACCATGTGTGTTGCACTGTGATTGTCTGGCAAGCTGTTCAGGGTGAAAACTGCCTTCACCCAATGTCAGTTAAGATAGACATCAGCATCCCCACAAGCCTAATAGTAAGTTTCTCGGCAAATGAGTGAGTCTGAGTGTATTAAAATCACTCACATTGCCTCCTGGTTAAAACTACACCAAAGCTATCAAGGACCTTTTTTGTACATCTCACCATGATTAAATGGTTTAGTTAAAAAACAAAACAAAAATGCAAGCTGCAAGCACCAGTGTAGTTCAGTGGTAAGTACTTTCACCTTAAAATGAAATGGCTCTTGGTTCAAATCTTAGCCAAAGGTCTTTCTGTGTAGAGTTTGCAAGTTCTTCCTGCATATGTGGTACAGTATACTCCAACCGACTAAAAATTTACATTCGATTAACTAGTGACTCAAAACCCTTAACTGGAAATAGACATTTTTGTCTAAAATATATAGGTATCTTTTTGGCCTTAAAAAACACACATTCTTGCCTTGAAGTCCACTAATGAGCCCTCGGTGATATATTAATATAGATTATACCTGGGGGAGTGTATTGTATTGTTTCTGCTGTGGCTTACACCTATCTGGGAGTTAGTGAAACTGTGCTAATTTTCAATATTTTTTGTACAGGAGTTTATGCATTTAGTTTTGTTGACCTGGAGTTTGTAAAATAAAAATCAATTAATTAATTAATGTTTTTGTTTTTTCTTTTGAGACACACAATGTTTGAAGCCAACATTTTTATGTGCCTTTACCTGTAGTCTCAGGAAACAGTTTGAATGAACAAAGGGTGAATTTTAAGTAGGCGGTTCACACATGTGAGAGAATAATTAAAGTAAGAAAGGAATAAGATGATTGATTTTAAAAATACCTAACAGTCAAAAATAACAAAATTATAATATGAAAATTAGATACTTAGTAAAAGTGTGCCAAACTATGTAAAAGATATGTAAGTATGTAAAAAAGGACAAGCTGTTATAGAAAAATAATTATCAAAGTTAATTTTCTGTAACCGCTTTATCCTAATTAAGGTCACGTGGAGGTTGGCACCCATCTCAGCCGACTCTGGGCCAGGCAGAGTACACCCTGGACAGCTCGCCAGGCCATCGCGGGGCAGAAACATGCTGACGGCTATGCATCTACTCTTGTCAAAAGTCAACAATGGTTCTTTTACAGGGGGTGCACAAAATAATGGAAACACCTAACATTTTGGCATCATAATCTTTGAACATAATTTAAACAATCAAAACTTTGCATATGTTATTATTTTTTGTATAATAATTTTGTTATTTGATATGTTGATGTAAAATAAATGTTTTTTTTTTCCTTTTTCAGATATTGAAAGCATTAAACAGATATTGAAAACATTGATTATACCCCATAATGGCAGACCTCTCAGATTTTAAAAGAGGCTAAATTGTTGGTGCTCGTATGGTAGACGCTAGTGTAACAAAAACTGCCCAAATGTTCGGTGTTTCAAGTGGTACTGTCCTAAAAGTAATGACTGCCTTTGAAAGAGAGGAAAAAACGTCCTCAGGAAAGCACAAGTTGCCATCATCTCTAAAAGAGTTGGAGGCTATTCTAACTGAAGAATGGCTTAACATTCCTTTGGAAACAATTCACAAGTTGTATCAATTAATACATATGCCAAGTTTTGATTGTATAAATTATGTTCAAAGATTATGATGCCAAAATGTTAGGTGTTTCCATTATTTTGTCCACCCTCTGTACATGCCTCACAGATTTGATCATCTTTAGATAATCGTGAGCAATATTGTCTTGTATTTTGTGATGAATCCGAAGCATTTGACCGAGTCTAGTATAAAGGCTTATTGTACAAATTACAAAAGTATGGTATCAATGGAAATATTTTGTAATGGTTGTCCAGTTACATAAGCAATCGTAGTCAATCCATCTTTATCAATGGAGCCTTATCCAAGCCCAGAAATCTCACAGCTGGCGTCCCTAAGGGGTCAACCCTAGGTCCATTTCTATTCATTGTTTATATGAACAATGTAGCAGATGAACTAGATTGCATAACTAGACTCTTTGCCTGTCAATGATCTATCTCTTGGCTACTCATCATCAGAAAGCAGACTAATCGAAACAACTTTAAATTCTAATTTATATAAGTTTAGTTTGTGGGCAAAAACATGGCTCATTAAATATAATCCAGACAAAACGGAAGCCGTAATATTTTCATTTAAAAAAGATGTCGAAGATATACATTTATATTTTGATGGATGTAAAATTAAAAATGTAGAAACGCATAACATTTGGGTGTTACTTTTTCCGCAAACGGTAAATGGTTTTGTCATGTTGAAAAATTAGCTAATACATTTGCAAAGATGTTATGTACTATGAGGAAATTAAAGTTTCTGTTGAATAGAAATACTTTGAACAAAATATATCGGGCGTTCATCAGGCCACACTTTGAATACGCCTGTGAATTATGGGATGGATGTAACTTAGAGCGATCAAATGCATTAGAACAAGTACAGCTTGAAGCAGCCCATATTGTTACTGGCCTTCCTAAATATACTCAACATGAATATTTGTATCTTGAAACAGAGTGAGAAACCTTATCTGAAAGGAGAAAAATGAGAAAAGTCGGTTTATATTATAAAATGAAACACAATTTGGTTCCGGGGTATCTAAAGGATATACTACCCCCAACAGTTGGCTCAACTGTAACATACAATTTAAGACACTCTCGAGATGTAACACTTGCATCTTCATGTCTAAAATCTTCGACATCATCTTTTATTCCATCAACCACGAGGTTATGGAATAGTATTCTACCAGTTCAGTTCAGTTCATTTTCTGTAACCGCTTCATCCTAATTAGGGTCACAGGGAGGCTGGTGCCCATCCCAGCCAACTCAGGGCGAGGGCAGAGTACACCCTGGACATCTCGCCAGGCCATCGCAGGGCGGAAACACGCTGACGGCTTTGCGGCCTACTCTTATCGAAAGTCAGCAATGGTTCTTTTACATGCCTCACACCATAGACAGTGAGAGACATGGCCGGCCTTTGATAACCCAGTTAGCTGCAGTGGGGGGGGGACAGTGACAACCTTGTGGAGAGTGGGACTCGAACCACCAACCTTTGGATCAGTGATCCGGCGCCTTATACCACTAGACCACCACTGCCCTTAGTATTCTACCAGAATATCGAAATTTGACACTAATTACTAAATTTAAATCAGTGCTCTGCCGGACAATTACAGGCGTCCCATCATATTTCTCTTACGGACCTAGAATGTTAAATATCTATCATACACGTTTGAGATACAGGTGTAGTCAACTAAATTATGATCTTTTTAGAATAGATCTTAAATCCAACCCAGACTGTAAATGTGGTAATGCTCGTGAAAACGCTTATCATTACTTTATTCAGTGTCCATTATTTAAAGAACAAAGATGTACATTAATTAGAAATGTGCGAGAAATTATTACAAATAAAATATCTATAGATTTAGAATTATTATTAAACGGAAACAATGAATGTTTATCTGTCATTGAAAACCAGTTTGTATTCAAAGCTGTTCAATCTTATATAAGACAATCAAAGAGATTTGCCTAAACTGCCCATTTTTATTTACTTTTTTCTTTTATTTATTTATTTTTCCTGTCATGTTTATTCTCCTATTCTTCTTATTAGTCTTTGTATTGTAATTTGTAATGTACATCATTTGTAAATATCATGGAGAGGGTTCTCTAAGGTGGATAACTTGTTCTCAATCCATTTCATCAGTGAATATGATATGTGAATATAAAATAAACATGCCTCACACCATAGATAGTGAGTGTCATGGCCGGCCTTTGATAACCCAGCTGGCTGCACTGGAGGGACAGTGACAATCTGTAGAGACTGGGGCTTGAACCCTCAAACTTAGGATCAGTGATCCGGAACCTTTACCACCAGGCCACCACTGCCCATTATCAAAGTTAAGTATATTTTTTTAAAAGTATGTTTCATTCTACTTATATCACAGCAAATACCAACTATTATTACTTTTAATCTGTTTAGTGTTACATTTATTAGAGTACTTTAAAGAGCTGATGAATGAGGAAAAGAGAGCGAGAGAAACGAGCAGATTAGGTGACCGTTGAGGGCCAGGAAGTAGCAAAGATTAGTAAGGGTGAAGTGAGGAGGGCATTGAAGATGATGAAGAATGGAAAGACAGTTGTTCCTGATGACATACCTCTGGAGGTATGGAAGTGTCTAGGAGAGGTAGCAGTATATTTTCTGACAAGAACATTCAACAAGGTCTTAGAGAGTGAGACGATGCCGGAGGAATGGAGGATAAGTGTGCTGGTACCCATTTTTAAGCACAAGGGAGACCTGCAGAGCTGTGGCAACTACAGAGGAATAAAGTTGATGAGCCATACAATGAAGTTTTGGAAAAGAACAAGTGGAAGAAAATCTAGAGAGCTGGAGGTATGCCCTGAAAAGGAGAGGAATGAAGGTAAGTTAATGTGTGAACGAGAAGGACCCAAGAGGAATGGTGAGGATAAGGGAGTAGAGATAAAGAAGGTGGAGGATTTTGAGTACTTAGGCTCAACAGTCCAGAGCAATGGAGAGTGTGGAAAAGAGGTGAAGAAGCATGTGCAGGCAGGTTGGAATGGTTGGGGAAAAGTGTCCGGTGTGATGTGTGATAGGAGGGTATCGGTAAGAATGAAAGGAAAAGTGTACAAGGTGTTGAGGCCAGCGATGTTGTACAGTTTAGAAACAGTTGCACTGAGGAAAAGACAGGAAGCAGAGCTGGAGGTAGCAGGGATGAAAATATTGAGATTCTCTTTGGGAGTAAACAGGATGGATAGGATCAGGAATGAGTACATCAGAAGGACAGCACATGTAAGATGTTTTGGAGACAAAGTCAGAGAGGCTAGATTGAGATGGTTTGAACATGTACAGAGGAGGGATAGTGAGTATATTGGTAGTAGGATGCTGAGGTTGGAACTACCAAGCGACGGCCTAAAGGAAGACCAAAGAGAAGATTTATGGATGTGGTGAAGGAGGACATGAAGGTAGTTGGTGTAAGAGAAGAAGATGCAGAGGATAGTGTGAGATGGAGGCAGATGATTTGCTGTGGCGACCCCTGAAGGGAACAGCCGAAAGGAAAAGAAGAAGAAGAAATGCTACATTTATTGTGGTTTAGGTGTTCATGAGAAAAATTTGTTCCTGCTTTGCTTTCACCACCATTTCTTTTTTCTGTCTCTGGAATTTAATGAGACACACATCTTGTGTTAAATCTCTTGTCGCTGTCTATCTTGAGGGCTCACTGGATAATAAGGTGCTCTGTGTGGAACCTTTCTGATAGGGAAACATCTAATGTCTCTTTTTGCCTATTTTGTTGCCCTACAACCTGGAATAAAAATGGATATTAGGGGACGGGAGGTGTTGTCAGGCAATTTACACAACATGCCAACAGTCCGCTAAACAATACTTTGTAGAGCTAACTTTTGCAGCAATAATAGCTGTATGTCTCTTAGGGTATGTCTGTATGAGTAACTCGAGATATTGGAGTTTTTGACTATTCATTAATGCATATTTGCTCCATCTCCTTTAAGAATTTCTCCTCATGAATTTGCCTATATTTAGCAACATCCATCATCCAATCAGTTTCCAGTCTTTACTGATCAAAAATATCCCCAAAAATATGGTACTGCCCCTACCATGGTTTACTGTGAGGGTGGTGCTCTTGGGACAATGAAGGCTATTGAGTTTCTGCTTACTAGGAGTACAGAATGCGTTAGAGTTGCTCTATATGGGGCTGCTCCACCACAGAGTATCCAGGTGGTTTGATTGGTGTATAAAGTAAAGAAACTTTTTTGTACACACACACACACACACCATTAAAAATAGCATAAACTATTTGTAATTATGGGTACCATGGTAGTTTATTTGGGGTGCAAATAATGTGTGCTATTTCAGTTATCTATATGATTCACATAGTGAATTTATCTGGAAAACTTGGTTAAAATAAAATCATTGAAGAGAACTCAGGGGATACAAGATACATATTCAACTTTTTTAATTACACCATTATATGATATAGAATGTGTAAAAATGTTGCACAGATAGAAATAACAACAATAGCATAAAATCCATTCTTTACTCCAATATGCTTTCCATTAACTGTTCATGGTCTTGTCCCTAAGTAAATAACATTCAATTAAATAACTTGTAGGAAGATCAACAAAAGATTTTTTTACGTGATTAAGCATTGTCTAGTTTAATTACTCTTGTCAACACACAGGATGTTTTCTGCAGTAGTGAACAAAGCCTCCATGAATTATAATAAAAATAATAATCATCATCATAATAAATCCACAAAGAAGAAGTAAAGAAATATGTGGATCATGCAAATAATCAAGTGAATCATGTAGAAAACTGAACCATTTGTTAACTGTCGGTGCTGACTGTGAGAACTCTATTTATAATTTCTATTTTTTTTTATTAATTTTTTTTTAAACCTGAGTAGTTCAATTAAATCAAAAATTTTCCATTCAAAAGGAAATAAATAAAACACTGAAAGAAAATGAATTAAGAAAAGCAGACTAAAACTGTGGAAGGGTAATTTTTTGTGTTGATATGAAATAATCATGAACAGTTTCACTTGAAGTATATAAAAACTGAAAAAGATCTGCACTTTTGATGCATGTTTACAAATGCCTCACTGACACTGAACTCTATTATATATATATATATATATATATATATATATATATATATATATAATATTTCATATTATAGTTGCCACATTTACAATTGTATATATCATTAGTGATGGTTTTAGTGATGGTATCATTAGTGATGATAGGAGGTATGCCCTGGACAGGAGGGGAATGAAGGTTAGCCTCAGTAAGACAGAATACATGTGTATGAATGACAAGGAGTCAAGGGGAATGGTGAGGTTACAGGGAGCAGAGATAAGGAAGGTGGAGGATTTTAAGTACAGTACTTAGGCTCAACAATCCAGAGCAATGGAGAGTGTGGAAGAGAGGTTAAGAAGCGTGTACAGGCAGGTTGGAATGGTTGGAGAAAAGTGTTCGATATGATATGTGATAGGAAGGTATCGGCAAGAATGAAAGGAAAAGTGTACAAGGTGTTGAGGAAAGCGATGTTGTACGGTTTAGAAACAGTGGCCCTGGGGAAAAGACAGGAGGCAGAGCTGGCGGTAGCAGAGATGAAAATGTTGAGGTTCTCTTTGGGAGTAACAAGGATGGATAGGATTAGGAATGAGCACATCAGAGGGACAGCACATGTAAGACGTTTTTGGAGACAAAGTCAGAGAGGCCAGATTGAGATGGTTTGGACATGTACAGAGGAGGGGTAGTGAGTATATTGGTAGTAGGATGCTGAGGTTGGAACTACCAGGCAGAAGGCCCAGAGGAAGACCAAAGAGACGATTCATGGATGTGGTGAAGGAGGACATGAAGGCAGTTGCTGTAAGAGAAGAAGATGCAGAGGATAGTGTGAGATGGAGGCAGATGATTCGCTGTGGCGTCCCCTGAAGGGAACAGCCGAAAGGAAGAAAAGAAGAAGAAGAAGATTTACAATTATATATATATATATCATTAGTGATAGCTACATGGCAGGGGTGATACCATCATCATAAATATGGTTTGCCCAGAGTGAGGGTCAGCTATTGCATTTGGGCTGCCTTGACCTTTGCGAATTCCCAAATGTGGGACTTTTGACTGCATAATTTCTAGATGTAGCAGACTGCATTCACACTCTCCCCTGTCTTAAGGGGCAGCAGTGGCCTAATGGTTAAAAAAGTGACTTTGGGACCAAAAGGTTGTTGGTTCAATTCCCAAACTAACAGGGAAAATGTGTGCTTGGCAGGCAGTGTGAGCTGCACCTTCCCTTCCTCCATGTTTATGGCTGAAGTGCCCTTGAGCAAGGCACCTAACCCCTAACTGCTCTTCTGGCAGTGCAACAAAGTGTTACCTAAATAAATCGAATGCATAAGGAACCCCCCCCCATGGTATTAATACAGTACCGTATTTTCTGGACTATACATCACTCCAGAGTACAAGTCGCACTGGCCAAAAAAATGCATAATAAAGAAAAGAAAACATATACGTCACATTAAAGCATAACTTGCAAACTCGTGGAAGCTGTCTACCTTGTCTTGAAACTCTGCTGGCAGGTTTTGTGATGCTGTGGTCATTGCTCTGATAGAGAGGCAGTTGCATTGCATGAAGCGGTAACACCAAGAAAGTCCTCATGCAAAGTTTTTTCTATTCATCTCCTTGACAACTGCCTGGACGTGGAGATGCAACTGCACTGTTGACAAGCCTCTCCCTACAGTATGTTGCTCAAACCCCATGTGCAAGCTTGTTGCTATAGCTGTGGCCATCTAGCTTTTAGTCCACCATTAGCTTTTTTGTTTTCTTTATTGCAGTAATAATAATCTGTACTTTTCTGCCCTCTTCTTGCCTTCTCGCAGTTGTGAGTCACCCAATGTCTATGGTGAGAGGCATGTAAAAGAACCATTGCTCACTTTCGACAAGAGTAGCTGCAAAGCCGTCAGAATGTTTCTGTCCCTTGCTAAAGGGTTGTCAGGAAGGGCATCCGACATAAAAAAAAAACCTATGCCAAATCAAACATGTGATGATTTGCTGTGGTGACCCCTGAGAAAAAGGGAACAGCCAAAAGGAAAAGAAGATCATTATGGTAATCCATTACCTGGGTGTGGAGATGCAACTGCACTGTTAACAAGCCCCTCCCTCCAGCATGTTGCTCAATGTGTAAGCTTGTTCCTCCAGCTGTGGCCATCTAGCTTTTAGCCCGAGATTAGCTTTTTTTTTTGTTGTTTTCTTCATTGCAGTAGTAGGAACCTCCGCTTTTCTCCAGTCCCTTACAAGTTTCTCGTTCACTCCAAACTTTCGTTGAGCTGCTCGATTACTGTTTTCTGCTGCATATTTCAGTACTTGTAGCTTGTAATCCACAGAATAGGATTTTCTTTTTGAGGACATTTCTTTAGTGGTGGATGAGCAGGTACTGTTGCCCAAGCCTAGAGTGCCCTCTTGTGGTTGTGAGGGTAAAACTAACAAACGTGAAATTATGTCTGTTATAATGACGAATAGAATTATATGTAATAATTTCACATATAAGTTGCTCTGGAGTATAAGTCGTACCTTCAACCAAAGTATGAAAAAAGTGTGACTTATAGTCCAGAAAATATGATATACAAAATCACAATACCTGTGTTTATTTGTCTACTACATAGTTTTAATGTTCAGTTCATTTTCTGTAACTGCTTAATCTTAATTAGGGTCGCGGGGAGGCTGGCGCCCATCCCAGCCGACTCCGGGCGAGGGCAGAGTACACCGTGGACAGCTCGCCAGGCCATCACAAGACAGAAAGACGCTGATAGCTTTGCAGCCTACTACTCTTGTCGAAAGTCAGCAATGGTTCTTTTACATGCCTCACACCATAGACAGTGAGAAACATGGCGGCCTTTGATAACCCAGTTCACTGTATCACTGGGGGGGGGGGGGGGGGGGCAATGACAACCTGTGGTAAGTGGGGCTTGAACCCCTAACCTGATCCAGCACCCATACCACTAGGCCACCCCTGCCCCAGTTTTAATAAGTTTTATAAAAAATAGAAAAACAATTTTAAATAATGTCAAGGCCATCGCAGGGCAGAAACACACTGAGGGCCTACTCTTTTCAAATGACAGCAATTGTTATTTTACATGCCTTTCATTTCAGAAAGTGAGAGACATGGCTGGTCTTTGATAACTCGCAGTGAGGTCTCAGTGATAGTGGGGCTTGAACCTCCTACTACCTACAATACAACAATGATTAAGCCCCCTCTGTCCAAAATTATTATTTTAAATTGTAGTATAAAATTTTAGATAAACATCTATATTTTACAAATAATGCTTATGATTTTTTCCTTAGGAAAAAACTATGCTATATGCATCAGAACCTACATTTTGGTGTTTTAAAATTAAGCTCATACTGATTTTTTGAGGCTATATGTTACTGTTTCCACAAACACACCTACAGATTCCTGTGACAACACTGAATAATTTTGCCATAGAACTGCAACATGCATGCAGTATATACTAGATAATATCATTTTTTGATGATGAATTCATTGGATAATACTGCACTATACACCAATCCGGCATAACATTAACAATATTATGGCCACTGACAGGTCTAGTGGTATAGGGCGCTGGATCACTGATCCAAAGGTTGGGGGTTCGAGTCCCACTCTCCACAAGGTTGTCACTGTCCCCCACGTGCGGCTAACTGGGTTATCAAAGTCGGGCCATGTCTCTCACTGTCTATGGTGAGAGGCATGTAAAAGAACCATTGCTGACTTTCGTAAAGAGTAGGCTGCAAAGTCGTCAGCGTGTTTCTGTCCCTTGCTAAAAGGGTTGTGACAGGAAGGGCATCCGACGTAAAAACCTCTGCCAAATCAAACGTGCGAATCAGATGATTCGCTGTGGCAACTCCTGAGAAAAGGGAAAAAGCCGAAAGGAAGACAGACATGGCCACTGACAGGTAATATAAATAACATTGATTATTAGATACTGTATTTCATGGGAATGGCATAATCTTATTGGTCCACTATCTGGGAATTAAAAGACATTATTAATCATTTAAGAGATTCTTTTTTTTATTCCTGATTGGTGAAAGCCATCAAACAATCCTCGACATTGTATCATTGCCATGGCACAGCGGCATGAATCAATGTTCTTCCTCATAAACAGATATAGGATAGATCATCTACACTGTGCAGTAACCTGCTGAAGTAGTGCAGCCCTGAGCTATTAACTTCATTTTTACACACACACACACACACACACACACACACACACACACACACACACACACACACACACACACATATATGGGGGTGTCAAGGAGAGGTCGTACCCTTGACAGGGGGCACGCCATGAAAAGGGCAGCCACTGGTCCTCACCTGGCACTCAGCTTTCACCTGTGGCTCCTCGAAGCTGTCACATGTAACAGCGGACAATGGATTTGGCAAGTTGGCTGAACCAGGTGAAGGTAGCTGGTGGGTCTGAAACCCTCAGTGAGTTAGGTTTGAGCTGTGCCAGCCCTACTGCATGTGAAGACTGTCTCCAGGCAGAACAATCAGAAGAGACCATTACCTGAGATCCAATGGTGGTGAATGCGGTGGCAGCAAGTTTCATGGAGCGCTTAGAACTGGACGTGGCACCGATAGAAGTCCTGGTCATTCACTGCTGTCTGGCAGTCTCCCATTGTAATGGTTCCTCATGTTACTAGATCAAGACTCCCCAGGCCGAGAGAGTGGGATTGCCTCTGTGCAATGGTCTTATCACTATAAAGCCTTCAGACACAGGTCCGTTTTGCAACTCATCAACTTATCACTGACCTGTCAGCATACACCCCTCAAGTCCTGTTGCAATGGGCGCATGGCAGAGCAACAGGTAGAGATGAACACTGGTGGTTGTGGTCGCAGACCTGCACGTAGGTGGTCCATGGGTAAGTGGTCGCTCTGCTCCTGAATCCAAGGGCAACAGAACAGTTCGGCAGCACCTGTGGACAACTGTGCAGCCTCTTTAGGACAGCACTGCTCACCCTCACATGAGGAAGGGGGCTAGAAAAGGTGTCTCAGACAAATGCTTGCCCTTCTAGCATCTGGTCAGCTCACCGTGGCTGACAGACTCATCCTCACAGCGGTGGAACAGTATGAAAGAAGGAAAAACCGCAGAGGTTTTTTCTGGGAGCCTGGAATGTCCGAACGCTTCTGGACAGAGCTGGCACATTGAGACCAAAAAGAAGAACGGCGCTTTTTGCAAAGGAGCGCCAACGATACCGGATAGACATTGCCGCACTCAATGAAACGCGTCTTGCCGATGAAGGATCCCTGAGAGAATGGGGAGGTGGATACACCTTCTGGAAAGGAAATCTACAAGCTCAGGACAGGATATATGGTGTTGGGTTTGCCATTAGAATAGCATAGCTGAAGGACATGCCAGCCCTGCCAGTAGGAATCATCAAACATCTCATGACATTGCACATTCCTCTCAGCAAGGCCAGGTGCTTCACAGTCATCTGTGCATACGATTCTATGCTCACCAGTCCGGCTGAAGACAAAGAGCAGTTCTAGGAACACTCTGACCAGGTAATCAGGTCAACTTCACAGAGTGACAAATATAGCAGCTGGGAAGGCATTCTAGGCAGGCACGGTGTTGGCAAAGTCAACGAAAACGGCCTGCTCCTCCTTAGCAAGTGTGCAGAATGCAGCATTTGTATCACCATCACCTTGTTCAGGATGGCAGACAAGTACAAAACCACCTGGATGCACTCGAGGCCTAAACACTGGCACATGATCAACTTTGTCATTGTACGCCAACTTGACATCAGAGACATCCAAGTGACCCGTGCCATGAGAGGTGCTGAATGCTGGACTAATCACAGGCTGGTCAGGACTGTAATGTCACTGCACATCACTCCACCTCACAGAAACTGACCCAAGCCTGTCAGGGCCTCCTACAATGTCACCAGGCTGAAGAATCCAATCCATCTGGCAAAGTTCCAAGAAGCACTTGACTGAAAACTCCAAGATGGTCTGACCTCCAAAAGCAGCTCCGAAAATCGGTCCTCTTTCAAGGATACCGTCACTGAGACAGCAAAAGAAGTGCTTGGAGTTAAAACTAGACTGCATGAAGACTGGTTCGATGAAAACAATGACAAGATCAGAGAAGCCCTCCATGCTAAAAACAAGGCCAACATCGAATGGCAGAATGACCTGTCCTCCATCTCTCATTGTGAAAGATTCAAAAGTCTGCAGGCAAAAGTCCAGTCCAACCTTCAACTGATGCCGGATGAGTGGTGGCAGGGTACTGCCACCGGAGTCCAGCACTACACAGATACCCACAACTCCAACAAATTCTTTGGCGCTCTGAAGACAGTTTTTAGCCCCTCCACATCAGGCCGCTTTCCGTTGTTGTCCTTGGATGGTTCTACCCTGATCAAAGACTAAGAGGGCTTGAGCAGGCACTGGCAAGAGCACTTCAGTAACCTGCTTAACCAACCCTCATCGGTTGACGCAGACGCACTGAACCAGATCCCCCAGCAGCCAATGCAAGACTCACTCGCAGAGACTCACTCGCAGAACCCCCGACAATACATGAAATCAAAAAGGTGATCCGTCAGACAAACTCAGGCAGAGCATAAGGAAAAGATGGCCGAGATCTACAAGGCGGCAGGCTCCAATGCTCTCAAAGCCTTTCATGATGTCGTACTGAGTATCTGGGAAGAGGAGGTGATGCCTGATAACTTCTGAGATGCCCTGATTGTCTCCCTCTACAAGAACTGTCTGTCTTCCTTTCGGCTTTTTCCCTTTTCTCAGGAGTCGCCACAGTGAATCATCTGATTCGCACGTTTGATTTGGCAGAGGTTTTTACGTCGGATGCCCTTCCTGTCACAACCCTTTTTAGCAAGGGACAGAAACACGCTGACAGCTTTGCAGCCTACTCATTACGAAAGTCAGAAATGGTTCTTTTACATGCCTCTCACCACAGACAGTGAGAGACATGGCCCGCCTTTGATAACCCAGTTAGCTGCACTGGGGGGACAGTGACAACCTTGTGGAGAGTGGGACTCGAACCCCCAACCTTTGGATCAGCGATCCAGCACCCTATACCACTAGACCACCACTGCCCCCAACAAGACTCTCTCAACAAGACCCCAACTCTCTACAAGAACAATGGAAGCAAATCTGACTGTGGGAACTACAGGGGCATCTCACTGCTCTCTATTGCAGGGAAGATCGTTGCCAGGGCCATGCTCAACAGACTTATCATAGTATCAGAGCAAAACCTCCCAGAGGCACAGTGCAGCTTCAAGCCTGGCAGAAGTACTGTTGATATGATCTTTGTAATGAGACAACTCCAAGAGATGTGCACTGAACAAAACATTCACCTATTCTCTGTCTTCCTCTGACCAAGGCATTTTATACAGTCAATAGAGAGGCCCTCTGGACAGTCCTAGAACGCATCGGATGTCCGCCAAAGTTTGTATCAATGTTCAGACCTTTCCATGATGGCATGATTGGCCAGGTCCTCGCCAGCAGGAATGTAATGGAAGCCTTCGAAATCAGCAGCGGTGTGAAGTAGGGTTGTGTCCTAGCTCCAGTCCTGTTTAACATGCTGTTCACCTGCATGCTGTCTCATGCCATGTGCGACCTGGAGAAAGGGATCTACACTCACTACCATCTGGATTGCTCCCTGCAAACCCTCCTTCAAGAAGTCATCCTTGCTGGTTTGCTCTTGTGGCCCACACAGAATTCAATCTGCAGCTGATGCTGGACTGCTTCTCTGAGACCTCCAAACTCTTCAGCCTGACCGTCAGTCTCGACAAGACGGAAGGGCTCAACCAACCTGCACCAAACACCCACCCTCCCACACCCAGCATTGTTATCGACGACACACCCCTTGCCCATATCGAACATTTCAAGTACCTGGGAAGCACCATTTCCTGTGATGGCTCCCTGGACAAGAAATCACTTCTAGAATTGGCAAGGCTAGCCAGGTGCTAGGCAAACTCCGCACCCAAGTGCTCAACCAAAACAGTGTCCGACTATCAACAAAACTGAAGATCTACAATGTTGTGGTACTCCCCTCCCTCCTCTACAGTTGCTAAACATGTACTCTGTATCGCAGCCATGACAAAAAGCTGGAGAACTTCCACATGCGATCTTTTCGTTCCATTCTCAGAATCAGCTGGTAGAACCATATCACCAACTTGGATGTTCTAGAGCGTGCAACTCTACCAGCATTGAGTCTTTGCTCATCATGGCCCAGTTTCAATGGGTGGGGCATGTCATTCGAATGGAGGAGTTCATGATGCCAAGACGCCTGATGTACAGTGAGCTCCAGCTCGGCAAAAGAAACCAAAGCTGCCCAAAGCTGCAATACAAAGACGGATCAACCCCCCATAACTGATCTATATGTACATGTATATGTGTATATAATATCAATAAATACATATTCAACGCTATAAATGCTTATAATACCAATTGAACATTCAAAAATAATGCATAAGATGTAAATAAAATATAAATACACACACATACAGATGCATATGCACACACTCAGATGCGCACCTCACATAAAAATAGTTTGTTTGGGGGAGGGTTATAATTAGCCTTGTTTTGTGGCATTTTTCTTAACTTTTTTCCTATTTTTCCTTCATTTCCTTATTTTTTAATTCAATGAATATTTAAAAAAAAACGCGATGCACTGAAGCCACATGAATTAAAGCATGGAGTAGCAAAGGATTCCTGTGTATATACAGTGGGCCCTTGTTATTCGCAGGGATTCAGTTCCAGCCCCTCCCGCGAATCAAGATAATCCGCGAGTTCTGTACCCGGAAGTAAAGCCCCATGTATCATATTACATGCGCGAATGATCAACCGAAAGTAAAATACTATGTATCTACGACATATTACATGTGCTAAAATATGCTTCTTAAACACATTCTATAGACAGTCGTACTCATCAATACAGTATTAATGTAGTAAAATGTAGTAATGATGAAGAAAAACGTTTTAATTTTGTACTCTTATATTTATTAATAAACTATATAAACATTATACAGCATATATATATATATATATATATATATATATATATATATATATATAGGATTTTCTGAGTAGATCCTCTCGTAGGAGAGTGCTCAATACTTTTTGGTAGAGCAAATAACAAGAAAAATAAAAGGACAGGACAAAGACTTTCTATTGAAACTCTATTTATCACGACAGATCTGTTTTGAGGAGTGGTGAAACCATCCTCTCTCTTCAGGTGATTATAGAAGAATTCTTCATGTACTGCTCAAGGGAGCCCCGTCATCCCTCCTAGCCAACAGGAGGCCAATAGGGCAGGATGTTTCTGAGATAGCCAATGGTAGGGAGCTGCGTCATCCGTCCTAGCCAATGGGAGGTCAGCGGGGCAGGATTTTGGGACATGTCGTCAATGGGAGAGCAACTCGTGCATTGTTTGAATGGCATGTTTCGCACGTTTCATAAGGAGAACTTGTTTCGTATAGAGAGACAAAAAATTTAGGAAAATGTTTTTCGTAAACTGGATTTTTTGTATTCTGGGACTATTGTAAGGTGAGGTACCATTGTATATATATTGCATTTGTAAGCATAGAGCTGGAGATGGACTTTCATTCATTCATTCATGTTCTAATCCACTAAGTAGGATCACAGGGGGGCCAGCAACCAGGAGATGGACTCTGACAATAGCATAAACATCAAGAAAGCTTACAACTCAGTGTCGCAGTGCTTCAGACATTTTGATGATGCAATGCTTCAGACATGGCCGTGGGGTAAAACCAATTAAATCTTATGATATCTATGTTCCTCCTTTCCCACCATACCAGTGAGGAAATTACTACCAACTTTGAAAACTTCCTGAACATCACAAAAGTAAATAAAATTTGTGCTTAGTGGAAGGTGTATTCATTTTTAAAAATGCTATCAAATTAATTAATTCCATATTTTGTTGCCTTTTGGCTGTAGGATAAAATAATGCTATCTCAAAAAATCTTGGTATACTTGTTTTCTTTTGTTTCCACAGAATATATCACTGAATGGGTTTAAAAACATGCTGTTAAGGAGAGCCATTTACTTGCATTTCCATATAGTTTACATTAAAGCACTGAATGAGTTTTAAGAAAGACACCATTTACAACACAACTCTTAGCTTTGCATGCTCATATGTCATGTGTCTGTCATGGTATTCAAAAAAGAAAGGAGCATTTAAGGATTCATGTATACCGCAATCTAACTCACTGTATGAGACAAATGTTTGATGGCCAGTAGAGTGTTGCTGTAGCGCTGAACTTCTAACTGCAAACCACCTATTATTTATGTATTCAGAGCAAGTCCAGTCAGTTCTTGATAAACTTGCCCAAAATGTTATGTTGATAAACATTTGTAAATGTTATGTCCGCACAAAAAAGAAAGAAAAACTAGAATATTTAGTGTTCTCAAAGCATAAAGCTTTGTCAAGAACAGCAATCCCCATATGGGCCATAAGTACAAAATGTACTTTGTATCTTTAAGAAAAGAAAAACAAACAAAAAAGAACCTCCTGGACTCAGAATTGGATGCAGATCAAGAAGAAGCAATCTCATTTTAGTCAAAATTCCACCACAAACTTGAATGAAAAGCCATACATAACATTTTGCATAATTCTGTTAACAAATACAAACCACAAGTAGCACATACCCTCATTCACAGAGGTTTAAAAAACAACAACAAAAAACAGACCAACTATGGAGTACAGTAAATAATTATTTCAGGGCATTTCAGTGCGAGTTATAAAGACGTAATGGAATGGTACTATACCAGATAGCATAGCTGGTTCAGATCTCCAGATTTTCCTGGGCTCAGTCCTGACCCAGTATATAGATGGGCTAAATTGACAGGAGATGTAATTGTGTAGTACTCTATAGTGAACTGGCTCTACATCTCCAGCTACATCCAGTGCTTTCCATGGATCCATAATAACCATAAATAGGATAATATGTTTACTAAAGAGTAGATACAGCATATATTTCATCAATAATAGCGATTGATGGCAGAGTTATTGAATGAAACCACATTTATACTAATGTCTGCTTACATCGCATCAGCCAGACCAACACTCATTATCTCCAGCCTTACTGAGCCATCTGATATCTTTTGGCATGCACCTCGTGTAGGTGCTCAAGAAATTCACAATCAAAAGTTTTTTGTCAACTAAATGTCTTCATTATCCTGATTACATTTTTTAAATTCCATGTTAGCAGTCTTGAAAATGTGTCTTGTCATATGCTGGGCAGGTGATAATGATGATTAAATGGACCACGTGTTTAATAAATGTGTCCTGAAAAGGAGGGGAATGAAGGTTAGCCTCAGTAAGACAGAATACATGTATATGAATGACAAGGACCCAACAGGAACGGTGAGGTTACAGGGAGCAGAGATAAGAAAGGTGGAGGATTTTAAGTACTTAGGCTCAACAATCCGGAGCAATGGAGAGTGTGGAAAAGAGGTGAAGAAGCATGTGCAGGCAGGTTGGAATGGTTGGAGAAAAGTGTCCGATGTGATGTGTGATAGGAAGGTATCGGCAAGAATGAAAGGAAAAGTGTACAAGACGGTGTTGAGGCCAGCGATGTTGTATGGTTTAGAAACAGTGGCCCTGGGGAAAAGACAGGAGGCTGAGCTGGAGGTAGGAGAGATAAAAATGTTGAGGTTCTCTTTGGGAGTAACGAGGATGGATAGGATCAGGAATGAGCACATCAGAGGGACAGCACATGTAAGACGTTTTGGAGACAAAGTCAGAGAGGTCAGATTGAGATGGTTTGGACATGTACAGAGGAGGGATAGTGAGTATATTGGTAGTAAGATGCTGAGGTTGGAACTACCAGGCAGAAGGCCTAGAGGAAGACCAAAGAGACGATTCATGGACGTGGTGAAGGAGGACATGAAGGCAATTGGTGTAAGAGAAGAAGATGCAGAGGATAGGGTGAGATGGAGGCAGATGATTCGCTGTGGCGTCCCCTGAAGGGAAAAGCCGAAAGGAAAAGAAGAAGATTGGGAGTGCTTTTATCATGGCAGTGTGAGAATGGAGTCGCATCGACTCTGAGCTTTAAGTGCTACTGTATTGCTTTGAGAGACTGGAGGAAAAAAGTACTTACTCAATCACTTGTTTGCCCAACCCTTGAAGGATCAAGTGAAAAGATAGGCCACAGCCTCCTTAGCCAATAGTGGGTGAGGATGGGGTACATCTCTGAACAATTCACCAGACCATTGCAGAGCCAACACACATAACCATTCATACTCACATTCACAGGACTAATTTGGAAATGGCATTCAGGCTAATGTCCTTTTCTTTGCAATGTGTAAGGAACGTTCCCCGAGGAAACCCAGAAAGACATCATGCAAACACCCTCACCAAGCCTGGACTTAAACGCAGGAACTTTTTACTATAAGACTGACATGCCAATCACAACATCACCATGCCACCACAGGAGAAAGAACAGAGAATAATAAATAAGAAGCTAACAAAAGTGACAGTGAGGTTAAAAAAAAGCAGGATGTGCATGAATGTAAATGTTAATAAACATGTGAACATTTGCCTGGAGAAATTCTAATTCCTTGTTTTCTATATAGAATTTTTTTCTTTCTGCTAGCATCTCCATATCAATAAATTATACAGTAAAAACTATCTTTTATCAAAATGATAAGAATATGTGTGGGGAGGTGGTAGGCTTCTTATAAATCTTGCCTTAGTGTCATAACAAAATGAACATAAGTCGTCAGTTCAGCTTGTAATCAGACATCAGCTGTCAAAGTGTCCCATCACATCATCATCTGAACAGAGCAGATACTTGCCACAGATAACAGCAGATGAAGTTTTAAAATGTTTATTGAAACATCAACTTAAAAAGGTGATAAAATGCAATCAACAGAAGAACAGAACTGAGTGAAGGAAAGAAGCAGAAACATCAAAGACTTTGGAGAGAGTGAAGACCCGACCATGAGGCTTGTGTTTAAATGCAGTGTAGGAATTTTATCTCAATTGATGAGACATCCTGATGCAATTGAAGCTGATCATCAAAAAAATCTCATTATTATTATTAGAATTTCTCAGTAATCATTTTAAAATATGTCTATTACAAATTAGGATTAATGGTGAGAATTTTTTTTAGTTTATTTATTTCCTCTGCCATGGAGGATACTTACCTCAGTTTGCATGTTTGTTTGTTTGCAAGGTTACCTAAATTAGCAGGATTAGAAGTGTGTGCATTTTCATGAAATGGGACTTGGACAATGGAAGACTCCATTTGATTTTGGTTATGTTATGAATCAAATTTTGGATCCAGGAATTTTTGAAAGTATTATTTAAGATTATGAGGACGATTTTTGAAATTTTAATTTATTAAGGAGATTAGTGGACAAGGCATAGTGAAGATCTATCTGCTTCTAATTTTTCATTTCTTTGTAGGGTCAAGGTTGGGGATATTTTCAGGAAACAGAAGTATTACATGATAATGCAAAGGTGGATTAAAAACATTCCATAGTTCAGATTAGGCAACCTTAATGTGTCTGTTGAGGTAGATAGGACATCTTAATTTTATTCTTCCAATTTTTACCAAAGTTAATCGTAGCCAATTCCCACCCTGTCAAGGGGTTCCGCCTATGATTCCAGAGCAACCAAGAAGGGAAAAGGTTTCCTCTGAAGTATGTAATGCCAACTGATCCCATTTTTTCTTGAAGTGTGACATTCAAAACAAGACTCTAGGCATGTTCAGCAAAACCACAAAGATCCACAGTCAAATCACTTGTGGTATGTCTTAGACATTTATATAAAATCTTATAACATATTTAATGGGTTTTCATGTTATTTTTTCACATTGGTAGGAATTTAAAATGTCAGAACCTGGTGTCTGATTAAGATCCATGCAAAGTAGAAAGGAATCATTCTACATTTTACACCATAAATGCCACCAACATGCCTTTAAATAATCAACACGAGCACTATTTCATCCTTAATGTTTATTGTGCATGCTGTGAATCAGTAATCTGACTGTGAATGAGGCTTGGCTTCAGAACAAAAAGTGCCTAAAGGTTAAGGTCCATTATTTTATCATGTACCTGTATGTATACATTATACAGATTGAGAGAGAATTCTGTTTCCGAACATGAATTTAGAGTGCCCTCTTGAGGAAGAAGCCATGCTGGATGAGTGTTGCTCTTAAAAAAAAAAAAACGGTGTCTATGGTGATGTCACCAGCCACAGGAGTCCCTCCCTCCTTCATGGGTCCATCTGGTCTAAAGCGGAGATAGAACTAGCAGAACCCTAATGACCTAACCCCCTACCAACACACACAGGCCATTGGTGTGATAGACACAAGTGAGTCCCATCTGTTTTCTTTTGCCTCAGCCATATAAATCCTTTTTTTTTTCTTCTTCATCCAGTGCACTGATGACATGCAGTTATATTTTTAAACAGAATTACATTTAAGATGTAAAATACATGTGCTAATGACAGACTGGTGACTTGTTCAGAGTGTAGACATTATGGGTCGATTGATGAATCTAAGCACAACCAGAATAATTTATTTACTCATATTCATTAACCAGAATCTTTGTGATAAACTTAAATACATCCGTAAAATTAGTGGATCTTTCATTTCATCACCACCTTACAGCACAAGTGCACTTTAGTCCACCTAGTCTTCTCCGTGTCTACTTGAGTTTCTGTAGCATTTCTTGTTAGTTTACTACGTCACACCCAGTGTTAAAGATAGGATAACTTCAGGATAAATTTAGGGTCCACTGCATTCTTGTGTATTCTCTGAAAAATGCCTAATTATACTGATTTCTTAGAGTAATTCCAAGGTTTCTGGTTGGAAGTCTGACAATGCTAGCACCCATGTAATGTTTTTGATCGTGTAATAATAGGATGAGAAAATGCTTTTGTGCACAAAAAATAGGAATGAATAAAACAATTATAATACTGTATTTCAGAATTGAAATCCCTCCACAGAGGCAAAACAAAACTTGAGGGTAGAAAAGCTATCTTAAAAGTAGGATGCCATGCCACTAATTAATAGCCAACCGACTTACTGTATATGTTTATAATCGCATCAACAAAATAGGTGCAGCAGCCAAAGACCCAAAAAGTTCAAGCCTGCAAGACGGTTGGTAAACTAGCATTTGTTGTAATTATTCACAGATTATATTTTTCTTTATTTGCCAAACCACTTAACCTACTATATTCATGGGAAGGCTGTAGCCTATCTCAAGCAAAGGCAGTGTACACCCAGAACTGCTTACCAATGCATCACAGGGCAGAATTAAATATTATAATTTATAATATTTATTTAAATTTTAATCTAAGAGAACATGCATTTAGCTTTGAATACAACATATGTTAATCTGTCTCAGTCAACAATAGATTGTTTTGTTGCAAACAAATATTTTAGTTATGTTATAATAGTTTGTAATATTATAGTTGTTTGATTGTTTTTTAGAATAGAATTAGCAAGTTCACCACATATGACTTGTAAGCACACATACTAATGATATAAAGATGTTACAAACAATTTAATGATTTACATAAAGTTAATTTATTTTGTAATTTTCCTTACAAGCTGTAATAAGGGGAAAAGATTAGTGCTTCTAAAGTGACTCGTGAGGGGGAGGGTCTTCCCACAGTCCAAAGATAAAGCATATTAAGCTATTTGGAGATTCCAAATTGACTCTATTTGCAAACTGTTCAGGGAGTACCCAGCCTTTGCCTGGCATCGACTGGGATGGGCTCCAGTCTCCCCATGACCGTAATAATGGATCAAACGACTTAGGAAAGGACACTGCCATCACATGAGAAGTGACCTCATCCAATGACTAAGAAAAAAGGAGTGAATGTACAGTACTTTCCCTTGATATGACTTGTGGAATGTTGGAACTATTTTATAGGGGCCTGTTCATGTTCAGGCAACAGGATTGAATAAATATTTAGATTGAAAAATATTAGCAAACATTTTTTGTCATCCTCAACTCTGTGTGTGTGTGTGTGTGTGTGTGTGTGTGTGTGCGAGCACGCGCGTGTGTGTGGGGCCTCTTATGCACTCTTTCAAATTTATCAGGAACATTTTTTTCTTTTGGTTTATTTTTGCTCTCTCTCTCTCTCTCTCTCTCTTTCCTTCTGGCATGTAGAGAGAGGCAGTGAAGCACAGCACAGCAAGTTTCTGTCTGTCACAATCGCACATTTCCCATTAATGTGACAAACACAGTTGACATCCAATTTCCCCCAGTGTGTGCCTGCTTCGCACATAATGGATGACGAAGCTGGGAACCAGTTCACTGGAAAAAAAATCTCTGTCTGTCATTTAGGGACAAATCTACAGCCATAACATCATCATGCACATGAATGGCATTTCATTTTATAATAAGTGAAAGACTATGAGCTATGACGAAGAGAGAGAAAAATGTGCAGTGGCAGGCTGTCACTGCGTACATGCTCTTTGCTGTAGTCTCTCTCTCTCTCTCTCTCTCACACACACACACACACACACACACACACACACACACACACACACAGCTACAATCTGTTGGTGGGGTTGTGAAGTATCCACTTTGACTTCCTGTCAGAATAACCCAATCATGTTCAAATAATTTTCTGAACCTGGGAATTCCCGTTGGACACTAATTTATTGCAGTACTTATGCTTTTAATTTGACGAACATATTAATTTGAGAAAGCAATTTGTTTTACTAAATCAGCCTAAATGGATGTGGCTATAAAGATTTTCTAAGTGATGTAGTATGTCACTGTGAGATCC
The DNA here is from genome assembly GCA_024760905.1 of Plotosus lineatus. Taxonomy (NCBI): domain Eukaryota; kingdom Metazoa; phylum Chordata; class Actinopteri; order Siluriformes; family Plotosidae; genus Plotosus; species Plotosus lineatus. Next base: position 42,980,372 of record CM045731.1, read on the forward strand.
AGTGCAGGGTGGAATTTTTTATTTTATTGTACTTTTTTTTTTTTTTTACTAGGAACCACTGCCATCTCCTGGCATAATGATGCCATCACTTGAAGGCAATGGACTAAAGATACACAGCAGCAGTGTTTATGCATGAACTTTTCTGACAGAATGAGGTAAACATTATCCCTGCAATTTTAAACCACAGTGCAGAGCATGGACTATTTTAGCCTGTTTTGCCATAAACATCTGCTCTATGACTAAGAGTTTTGGCATGGCATCGTTTTAATTTTGAAATAAAGACCTATTCACTGCAAATAGCGTTTCTTTTAGGAGACGCACAAAATACTTTGAGGCATGATCTCATGGGAGATTGCATGATGTGGGGCCTTGGATGAGGTGAAGTAACTTATCCTCCTAACTGCATAACCTGAAGTGTTTTATTCTTCTTATACCACAACAATTTGATAAATTTGGTTTTGACTCAGGCTACATTACAACTCGGTGGTTTAATCTTATATATAAAGTGGAACCTTCATGCAACAATTCAGTTTGTTGTCATTTACAAATGCATATTGTGTTAAGTCCCTGTTTTGTTTCCCCCTCATCTGTAGGTCCAGCTCACGGCATTGAATCCTGTCCATGTCACATGAGGGGACGATGGTTGGGGATTGGTGGAGTGCACTTCGAGCTTTGTTTTTAAATAGCAGACAAATCACAGCTCAGGGCACACGAATTATGTCCTCTGTGTTTTGCAGTGTTTATATGTGCTTTTCTGATATTGCCAGTTCTAGTTCTGTGTTTTCGTGTAAAGAGCAGACAGATTGACCAATCAACTGCCTGAAGACTCAGATCGGTTGTTAAAATGAGCAAAGCCAGGTGTGCTGCTGCTTGGTTGAAACAAAAACCTGCAGCCACAGCAGCCCTTTGTGGCATGAGTTTGACACCCCTGCTTTAGTTGCTCGCTATGGTAGGTATGTACCATTGTATACCAGGTACCTTGTGGAGTACAAAGCCTCATTTACACAGGTCCTGATGCAGTCTTCCAACTATCACAATGTGTTAAAGTTGCTCAGATCCCATTCTCCTGTCTCCAACACATCAAGTTTAAAAACTTCCCACCTGAAGTATACTCGATATCACGCTCCTTAACAGGTGCCACTGACAGAGACACCACAACATTCTGTTAGAACTGTGGATGTTATGTGGTGATATTGCTATGATAAAACCACCAAGTCTTCCATTCTGAAGATTTTACCATTTTAAATGCCAGATGACTCATCTGAGTGTCTCATCTGAGTGTATTCTCTTGGCACTACAGAACATAAAAAATATTCACTTTCCTTTCATGTTTTTTTTTTTTTTTTTTTTTTGCTCTTATCAATCTACAAATAAACTCTAGCAGCATTTTGGGTATATGTTAAGTCTAAACATTTTATTACATCCCAAACCATTGTTTAAAAAAGGCACACTGAAATTTGATGAGGGTTGTTTTCTTTTTCATTTTATGTCATGACAGACAAGCTCTACGTGTAACCGCATCTCAAACATTTTCAGAGTGTTGGTAAGATTATACAGAACCATACAAAACATGGAAACTAAAATGAGTTGTTATAGTTTATAATTGCATATTTTAACCATGACTGAGGCTGGTCAGGTGAGTTCTGCACTTTAAGCTGAATTAATATGTGCGATAGAGTGTTGCAGCAGACTTGTATTTAGAGAGACTAAACAAGATGTCTATAATATACATTTACAGATGTTAACCATTTAAAAAAATACTGTTCAGGTGAGAGCTAATGGGAGGGCATAAAAACCCTCAGCTCTAAAGGTGTACAGGTATAGTTGCACACCATTTCAAAAATGTTCTATAAAACACGAGGGGAAAAAAGAAAAAAACAAAACAGAATTTTATGCATTATTTCTCCATTTTAAAGAAGGCAGCATTGTTAAAAAATTTATCTAAAAAAACCCTGATCCTAAAATCGGTCTGTTTAAAGTTGCAGTTATTAGTCTGAGATTTGCAAAGATTTTATAGGGGGATGCTTAAAACTAAGTCTCAGAATAATGGCATCATCAAGGTCCAAGTTAATGTGGAGGAGTATGACCTTTAACATGACTTCTTTCAGGACTTTGTGCTTAAATATATTAATCCTGGGGTGTATATAGTTTTTTACTGCACATATAAATGTTCATAATCTAAATCGTTGGACACCTTGCACACAAATTTGTCAATAAACTACCTGAACGAATCAAAACCTTATACTCGTACATGCTAATTTGGGCTTCGATGACATGATGCTGAGACTCGTATTTTAAATAACTGCCCATAAAATCATTAAAACAGAAGCTAACATAATTAGATTTTGCACACGGAAGGAAATTAATATTGATATTCAAATGCGATTAACTTTCAACAAGTGATGTCTTCCCCATTAAAGTGAAAGAATGATTCTACCTGTTTGAGTGCCCATTACTAACTGAGTGTCTATCAATTTAATTCGAGAATTATCTGCTGTGAATAATGATTTATGACACTGGGATAGCAGACCAATCAAACCATGCCATTCCTGTGTAGTGTATACTGCTTCGTATTAGTATACACTACATGGGAGAGGCATAATTTAATTTAATTGCTATCTAAATATAAGCAACAATTACAGGAAGTGAGAAGAATGCTGTTGATTATTCCCTGTTCCTGCATCTGTGTTACTGGGACGGAGGCCCTGATACATAAATGACTGACGAGTTAAATGAGTTTGACAGAAAAAAACAGTTTTGAAAAGAGGAATCATTTAATACACAAAATTGAAATACATGCTTAGTAATTATTTAAAAAAGATGTCAGAAAAGTTTAAAAAGTCTATTACTAAACAGGAATAAGGATTATCTTTGCTTTGCACTGAGCCTCTCCAAGGTTTTCTGTTGGGAAGAGGGACATAAGATTAAGAAAATAATGACTAAAATCAACTAAGAAAACAAACATACTGTCTGCGTAATATACAGTCCTGAATGGATCAACTGCTGCACACTACAACAGTAAGAACAATGTGTTTGCATACCGAGTACGCTATGTTCCTACAGTGAGAGCTGAAAATTCCTATATAAAAAGAATACATTCGCTCCTTACCATTTTGAACTCTTTTGCTTTTCCTTGGTTCTTAGCATATGCATCTTGGCAGCTGTGCAGCTCCCTGCTGTGCTTCACTTCCTCCAACTGACTGCACAACCTGTATAAAGGGTACAGTGGGGACACTGAGCTCTCCTCAACTTAATAATTGCACTACCATAAAAACATGGTCAATTGAAATTTTCTGATCTGGAAAGCTTACTAGAATTCCAACTAATTTGTATGTACCTCTCAGTAGACTGGGGTATTTCTGACTCGTCAAAGCTTCGTTGTTGAAGAGTACTTGTCACTTCACCAACATTCTGCAGCGTGGACACTTCTGCTGAAAGGGACAACTGTATATCTCAGTGTCTTTTGCACCATCCAGTTTATACAGCTCAGAATGAGAATGTGGTTTGCTTGTAAAAACAGATTACAGATGGGAATGGTGCACATGTAAACATCAATGTAGCTTCTCTGGAATTAGTGATTGCTAATCTTTTCCTCATCAGACAACACAGCTAGTTGTTGTGGCTCAATACTGCTACATTGCAGCATTTCACCATTTTAACAATGAACAATTTAGACAGTGCATTTACTTGCCTCTATAAATATAGTACTGACACTTATTGAATACATGTTAATGTAAGCTGTAGTTCAGCAAAACCCAAAACCTGACCACACCTGTGACTTTCCTACGTGAGTCAATAGGCAGGGTCAAAGCCATTAGACATGCCACTACTATGGAACACTAAGTGACCCAAGTCTCGTCTGTAAGCGACCAGTGTTGGCTCTGTGGTTAAGGCTCTGACCTTCTGAGGAGTTTAAACCACGAACATATGAGTTCTATAAATTTTCTATATTAGCCATGCCATGTGGTGGAGGGGGGTAACCTTGCACTCTGAATGCCCCTCTAGTTTATACTGCAGTATCTTGCACCCCACTAATTTCTGCTCTGCAAATTTCATAGCAAACAACGATAACTTTTACTTTGGAAACTCCCACTCGGTAGCTTGAACTCTTAATAAATTGTACTTGGGTAACCGGTTACTCCAGTAAATTAAAGTTTGGTAATTTGGTAACAGACTACAGTAATGTTTACTTTAACATGTACTCTTCAGTAACACACTACAATACTGTGTACTTTAATAGCTGATACGTCAGTAATTTATACTTAAACATCAAAAATATGAAGTTATTAATTAACTGCATTAATAAAGAACTAAGTGAGCACTTTAAATACTTCAGTTGTTTTGTTCTTACTTTCGTGTGAGGCAGCTGCTCCTAATTCACTATTGTTTCCCTGTAAAAATAATGCAAACATTATAGAATAAGAGTGACAGTGGGTTATTTAAATGAGAAATTAGCCCAAGAAAAAGCAGTTGTGATGTTATATTTTCTATAAGTACAATAAACAGTAGAATAAAATAATAGAAGAACAACTAACTTTTCCACTTCATTCTTATCAACTAATTGTATTGATTAAAAAGCAATGCTTCATTTTAGAGAGCTTCTCTTGAACAAAACTCTTGGTAACGACAGTACATTTTAATCTGTTTATTAGTACAACTGTTTAGCATTTGAAAGGTTTATAGATTTCCTTAAATTAAACTTAAAACTTACTGACTTGAAACTATAGAAGAACATGGAATACTTAAAAAATTATTTAATGAAAATTGGACTACAATTTGTTCTTACAGCACTAATAGGAATTACCTTTAATGGGTTAAAAATCGAACGTATTTTAATATCAAAGTAAGTATAATGTTAAGAGTCGCCTAAGTTTTGCACTCCACAAGGTGTTTTATTGTATACACTACAAGAAACAATTTTTAGAGTTTATGTTTCCATTTTAATGTATGACGTGATTAGACAGCTAGTTCCAAATGAGTGTGACACATTGTGAGTCACCTGTTTTGATTTAAGCCTTATCCACTTGGGAAAATTATTAAGAATCCCAAGATAGTGGACCAATCAGATTGTGCTATTCCCATGTAGCATTTACTAATAAGCAAAAGTATTTGTCTCAAACGAAGTGGATATAAATGTTCTCTTACCATAACAGTTCTTTACTGAATATTTTTTAGTTGGGGAGAAAATTAATGCAATTACAATTAAGTATTTTTCATGGAGCCAGAAAGTTTAGCTATAAAACAAACTTGAAACGTCATATTTGCAATTTGTTTATTTGCTGTGAAGTGAAAAATCTAAGTGAATATCATCCAATTCCATAATGTACTGGGGTGGTACATAGAGAGATTGTGAGGTTGTGAATTTACCATTGTCCTTTCCCACTGAGGAAAGCCTAGAGACGTGGAGGATGACTGGTCATCCATACTAGAGAGTTGTTGCGGAAGGCCACAATCAAGCCAATCAAAGGCGGTTGTGTCTTTGGTAGGGTTGGAGTCTTCACCAGGGAGTTTTAATGAGGGTTGCAGAAATGCAGAGCATTCAGCCATGTCATTGTTTGTGATCTCCGGAGAAAGAGACTGAAAGGTATCTAAATTCATTCAAACAAACACACACATAAAAGGAGATATGAATTGTTATTACTGAACTTTTATTAACAAAGTGTAAGAATACTGCACTATAAGTTCAAACACTTGAGAAATTCTTTCCTTGGACAACTGCTTACCATGCAAAGTAGTATTAAAGGATTTGTTGTACTCTACATTGAACTGTAAAGGGAGTATTGGGGTTTGTAGTGTGGAGAGTGCTCCAGCATCAATGTTCTGCTCTGTAGAAAAGCTTAAACCTGCAATTCTATTTTCCTGAGGGGGTTCTAGAGAGGAAATAAATAAAAAACAAACCTGAAAAGATGGAAACACAAACACAGATGTAAATCTACGTTTCTGTAAGAGCAAGGATCTCCATTCCACAGTTAGAGAGACTGTGTACAAATTGAAGAAATTTGAGATCGCTGTCACTCTCCCAGGTAGGGGTCAAACAAAAAAATAATCTGTGTGTGTAATAGTCAGCAATGCCACAAAGGAGCTTCTTTGGCAGCTAAAGGCCTCATTGGCTAATGTAAACTCTCATGAGTCTACCATCAGGACTGAAGACAATGAAAAAGAATGGTGTACATGTCAGGACTGCAAGGGGAAAGCCACTGCTCTCCGAAAAAAAAAACACTGCAGAGCTTCCAAAAAGCACATGGACAAGCCAGAAGGCTGCTGAAAGATTGTTGTGAATGAATACAACCAAAGTAGATTACTTTCTTTTTGTTTATATGAGAAGCATAATGTTTGGACAAAGAAAAACACTGCATTTGAAACATGGTGGTAGTTCGGGCCATATCTATCTGTGAAATCAAACTCAAAAGAAAGTATGAAATGTAGCAGGACAACTACCCACACCACAGAAGTCATTCATCCAAGGAACAGTTAAAAAACAAAGTTAAAAATTTAAATGTAGAATGGTCAAGTCATAATACTGACCAGAATCCAATCAAAATGTTGTGGAAGGACCTGACCCACCAGCGTCCAGAGATAAAGCTGTTGGTTATGGAGAAATGAGCCGATGTGCATGACTATCAACAATCACCAAAATCAATTAACTACAGCTATTTCTCTACAGTGTTACACCAGATATTGAAAGCAAAAGTTTCAAGCACCATTGTACATGTAATCAAATGTAATGGGCACCATAGCGGAGTGGATTATTTTTGTACTTTTATTTATTTGAATTTTTTAGCAAATAAAAAAAAAATATTCTGAAAGATGTGCTAAGGAGAGCAGGCTCTTGGATGAGAATTAGCAAATGACCTAACTGAAAAAATCTATGAGGAAAAAACCTTATGTACTCATATCAGCATATATGCCTGTACCCGGATAGAATGTACATGTACCTGCATGAACTGCTCTGAGGGACTGGTCCAGCTCTTTAGTGTATTTATCGATGATGTTCTGAAGACTGTAACTGCAATGTGAGGAGTCTGGAGTCTTGGACAAACTCAAAGCACATAAGCTGCTGGAGCAGCTGAGAGACGCTCCGGACTTTGCAGGAAATTCATTACTAAAAAAAGAAGACTCTAAAGGAGGGGAGCAGTGGGTGTGGGAAATTGAATGAAAAATGGTAAAATATCAAAATGTGCACTGTCTTTGTTGACTCAAAAATGTATTATGTTAGCTCATATTTTGCATGGAAAATGTGGATTTTTGTCCTGATAGCATCATTCTGAGTTACCCTTGACAATCAGGTTGCTCAGTCACCAACTTTTGTGAATTTTCTAATAAATATAAATTGCTGCTTTCTTTGTGCTTTTTTTAAGCCCCTGTCTTGGGGGCTCCAGTGTCGGTCACGACGCCACCCACACTCAGTGGAGCACGCCACATTTGCAGCCAACGCAGGAGTTTTTGAGAAGGGGTGCGGCTCATCCAGACCTCCGATCTATCAAGCGGGTAAGTGCGCTTTGAATACTTGTTTAGTACTCAACATTCATCTGTTTGCTTGAGGGATCGGAGGTCTGGATGAGCTGCGTTTTGCCCACATTCGGCGGAGCACGCCACATTTATTAAACATTTACTGAATTAAACAATTTATAAAACTAATAATAAGCTGCAATGAGCACTTTCAAAAAAACTCACGAACCAACAGTACATTAAGTGCCTTTAAGTGTGACAAACAAGCATTATAGGTACAGTACTATGGAGATTCAGTTCCCTTCTGGCCATTGGGAGGCCAATGAGAGGCTAGCGGGGCGGGATGTTGGGAGACAGCCAATGAGAGGGCAACTCGCACATTGTTTGAATGTTTGAATGGCGCGTTTGGCACTTTTCATAAGAAGAACTTGTTTCGTATACAGAGGACTAAAATTTAGGAAAATGTTTTTTGTATTCAGTGGTTTTCATAAGAAGGGGGCCGACTGTAACATCCAAAAGCTCGAACAGCCCTTGACGCAACAAAAGTTCAAGTTGGAACTAAATAATCGTATCATGCTCTGCTTGTAGCAGATGAAGTGGCAAACAACACAGGAAAAGACATAGAGAATGAATGGGCAACAATAAAGGTCATCTATAAGGAAACATCAAAAACATTCCTTGGGGTCAGAGACACGAAGAAAAAGGAATGGATTAGTGAACCAACATGGGATGCGGTAATGGTAGGAAGAACATCAAACAGAAGTTATTACACGTAAAATCTGGAAGGTTGAAGGAAATAATCCAGGCAGAGTACTCTGCAAAAGACAATGAAGTCAAGTCAAAAGCAAGAGCTGACAAAAGGAAATTTATAGAAGAACTTAGTAATGAAGCAGAGGCAGCTGCACAATGGGGAGACTTGAGCAAAATAAACAAGAAGTTGTGAGGTCAATACCAAAGCAGTGACAAGCCAGTCAAGAGCATCATTTAACCATTACACCCAGTGGTGTATAGGGCAACAACAAAGTTCCCCCACCCCTGCCTGTTCTGAGCCATCCTTTTCAAAGAACCCCAAGAATGCTTCATGGCTTCCATCTCACTCTCCACTGTCCTCCTCCACTTTACTCTTGGTCTCCCTCTCTTCCTCTTTCCATCTGGGGTCCAGTGCAATGCCATTCTTGCCATAGACTGCTGGTCTGCAGTAAATGCCCATCCATTTCCATTTTCTTCTTGTAATGATGGTACCCATGCTGACTTGTTTACATTGTCTCAGCAGGACCTCGTTGGAGATCTTCTCAGGCCAGAAGATTCGGAGGATTTTTCGAAGGCATGGGGTGTTGTCACTATTTCAGTTTTCTTGATGCTGATTCGAAGCCCCACCTGCTGTCCGAAGGTTTGCAGTCTGCTGGTCTTGCCCTGTATGTGTTGGTCTGTATGGGAATCAGTGCCAGGTCATCTGCAAAGTCAATATATTCTAGGGTTGAGAAGAGACTCCAGCGTATCCCTCTAGAGGTGTCCTCTGTTGTCCTCCTCATCACCCAATCAATGACCAAATTGAAGAGAGTCGCAGACATCACACACCCTTGCCTGATGCCTGTCCTAACTTCGAAGAAGGTGTCATTATGGCCCACAGAGTATCTAAAGTTGTTGTAGAAGCTCTTGATCAAGTGTACCAGCTTTGATGGAATGCTGTAGTGGCAAAGAATGCTCCAAAGGCCATGTCTGTGAATACTATCAAATGCCTTTTCAAAGTCCACGAAGTTTACATATAGCTGTCGTTGCCATTCTGTGCATTGTTCAATGATGTTTCTGAGTGCAAATATCTGGTCTAAACATCCTCGCTGTTTCCTAAATCCTGCTTGTTCTTTTCTCAGTGTTTCATCCACAGTATCTGATTATGACCTTGGTGAATATCTTGCTAGGTACCAACAGCAGAGTGATTCCCCTCCAGTTGTTGCAATCATCCTAGGTTCAATTCTTGGGGATCTGAACAATCCTTTGGTCCAGTCGTCAGGTTTCCCCTCGCCCTCGCATATAGCTTTGAAAATTGGTGGTAGAATGTCAATTGCTAGCTCAGGGTCTGCCTTGAACAGTTTGGCATCAATGTTATCACGGTCTGGTGACTTGCCGTTCTTGAGAGTCTTGATGGCAGCCACAATCTCTTCCTTGGCTGGAGGGTCAATGTTGATGTCTAGGTCTTCTGCAGCTTCCGGGATGCCGGTTTCCTCATCCGGAGGCAGTTGACTTGAGGACTCCCTTGAAGTACTCACTCCATCTCTCTTCTTGTTCTTTCTCTGTTGTCAGCAATTTTCCTTTTTTGCCCTTGATTGGTCCCCCAGAGCTTCCCTTGAATTTGCCGCATATGCGCTTGGTGATCTTGAAGACTCTCCCTTGTTCTCCTTGTGCTGCCACCTCCTACGCCTCAGTTGCTAGTTGGTCCATGGCTTCTCTCTTGTTGTGCCGGGCACGCCTCTTCACTTTCCTGTGAGCTGCCCTGCTTGAAGGGGTCTTTTCTTGATTTCCCTCCTCTCCTAGGGTTTCCTGTTCCAGCCTTGGCTGGTATTCTTCTTTCGATATCCAGGTTTTTCTTTGCTGCTTTCAGTGTACAGTGCAATGATAAGGTTCCAGGTGGTATCTATGTATTGTTGGTCCTTTAGGTCTTTCAGTATCTTGAATCTGTTCCTCAGATTTCTGATGAAGGTTGACCGTACAATGTTTTCCTTCAACCGCTGGGTGTCGAATCGCGTCTGAAATGCCGACCTGTGCTGAGTCTTTTTAGCTTCATCCGCATGAGTGCTGTCACAAGGTGGTGGTCACTGGTCTGCAGTACGCTTGGTCCTCACATCCAGAAGAGCTCTTCGCCACACACCATTGATCATCAGATGATCAATCTGGTTTCTGTATCTCCCATTTGGCGAGCTCCATGTTAGCTTGTGGATATCACGGTGTGTGAACAGGGTCCTTCCAATCACTAAGTTGTTCATGGCGCATAACTCCACAAGTCTCTCTCCATAGTTATCCCTGATCCCCATCCCATGCTTCCCCATGACTCTATCGCAGTCTGTGTTGGCACTTCCAACCTTGGCATTGAGATCAACCATTTCAACGAGGAGATCGTGTTGTGGGGCTTTCTCTAACTCTGCCTGCAGTTGGTTGCAGATATCATCTTTGGCCTCGTTGTTGCTATTATTGGTTGGTGCGTAACACTGGATGATGGTGGTGTTTATGTGCCTGCCCTTCAGTCTCACACTCATCATTCTGCTGCTAATGGGCATCCATTCTAGTAGGCATCGTTCCATACCTTTCTGGAGGATGATGGCAACTCCTTCATGATGCTGATCGCCTCTCCCGAAGTAGATGACTGTTTCTCCGGTGGTGGTTCTCATCTACCCAGATCCGTTACATCTGCTCTCACTCACTCCTAGGACATGAAGTTTGAATCATCTCATCTCTAATGTTACCTGCGCCAGCTTGCCTGTCTCGTACATGGTCCTCACATTCCAATATCCTAGCCTGATCTTCGTCTTAGTGGTGTTCATGTCCTCCCTCATCCTGCTGGTAGCGTCCTTTCGGCTTTGGCCATCAGCATTCAGACGAGTCACATTAGACTTGGAAGGCTCATCCCACGCTGAAGTTCGGTTTGTCTCTGCTTCTGATCCCATAACATGCTTGTTTTTTCCGGAACAGAGTTGTTAGCCCGGTGCCCAACCAACAACCTGGAGGGCCAGTGGCTCACGCTTAGTCTGGCTTCTATCCATCGACCTGTCTGGCATGGGTGGCCCTACCAGGAAGTTACGCTCAAGCCAGAATAGCTCTAAGGGTCATTGAAGCACACAAGTCCCTTCATTGCAGCAAGATGGTGATCCTTGAAAAGGCAGTCAAGACCAACAATGGAGAAATTATCACAGCAGGTAACAAACAACTGCAACGATGGGCCGAACATTTTGAGGAGACTTTAAACAAGCAGACAACTGGACCACCCCCAAATAGCACACCTTTTGGGGAAAAACTAGATGTCGATATAGAAGATGTAACACTAGATGAGGTCTGGCATGCAATCAGGAAAGTCAAGAGCCGGAAGTCCCCAGGAATTGATTCCATCACAGCAGACATACTAAAGGCTGATATTGACACCACTGCAAAGATCTTCCACTCCCTCTTCAAAAAGATCTGGAAAAGTGAAGAAATCCTTCAGGATTGGACAAAGGGTCTGATCATAAAATTACTGAAGAAGAGAGATTTAACAGAATGTGATAATTGGAGAGGTATAACACTGCTGTCCATACCGAGTAAGATATTTCTCAGAGTACTGCTGAACAGAATAAATGAAGCTATCAACACAAAGCTGATGAAAGAACAGGCAGGATTCAGGAAGAACAATGGATGCATAGACCACATATTTACCATGCGAGAAACATCATTGAACAGAGCTTAGAATGGCAGAGTAAGATCATATTTTACTTCATTGACTTCAGAAAGGCCTTTGACAGTATCAACAGAAGCTGCCTCTGGAAAATCCTTGAAGCATATGGACTTCCACCCAAGATAATCACACTCATGAAGGCATTCTACACCAACTATGAATGTTGTGTGATGCACAATGGTAGACAGACACGATGGTTCAAAGTGAATACAGAAGTTAGACAAGGCTGTATCATATCTCCAATCCTTTTCATAGACTGGTGCATCAGGACAACAGTTGGAAATGGCATAACAGGAATAAGATGGACAATGCAGACATTTCTGGAAGACCTCAATTTTGCAGACGACATCTGCCTCATTTCAAGCAACAAAAAACAGATGCAAAGAAAGACAACTAGCCTTGAGAGGACAGCAAAATCTATCGGTCTTGAAATAAATGCCAAGAAGACTAAGATAATGACCATCAATAATATGGATACAACACCAGTACAATTACCAGGAAACAACATTGAAGAAGAGGAAAACGTCACCTATCTTGGCAGTATAGTGAGTAAGGATAATGGAACAACAAAAGAGATAGTGGCACGTCCGAACAAGGCAAGAACAGTATTCTGTCAACTTGGACCACTCTGGAAGTCGAGAAGTATTTCACTGAAGACCAAAGTGAAAATTTACAACTTCTTCTTCTTCTTCTTTTCCTTTCGGATTTTCCCCTTCAGGGGTCGCCACAGCGAATCATCTACCTCCATCTCACCCTATCCTTTGCATCTTCTCTTACACCAACGACCTTCATGTCCTCCTTCACCACATCCATGAATCGTCTCTTTGGTCTTCCTCTAGGTCTTCTGCTCGGTAGTTCCAACCTCAGCATCCTACTACCAATATATTCACTATCCCTCCTCTGTACATGTCCAAACCATCTCAATCTAGCCTCTCTGACTTTGTCTCCAAAACATCTTACATGTGCTGTCCCTCTGATGTGCTCATTCCTAATCCTATCCATCCTCGTTACTCCCAAAGAGAACCTCAACATTTTCATTTCTGAAAGTGAAAATTTACAACAGAAATGTAAAATGCATACTTCTCTATGGTTGCGAGTGTTGGAGAATCATCCAAAGTGACATTAAGAAACTGTCATCATTCCACAATACCTGTCTGAGAAAGATATGCAAGATCTTCTGGCCAGCTACAATTTCCAACATAGATCTGTGGAAGAAAACTGCACAAAAAGATATGGAAACAGAAATCAAGCAAAGATGATGGAGGTGGATTGGCCATGTCGTAAGGATGGACAAAGATCAACCAGCTCACACTGCCCTCAAATGGACTCCAGAGGGCAAGCGAAAAAGAGGTAAACCAAAAGAAACATGGAGGAGAATGATTAACACAGAATTGAAACAGATCGGGGAAACCTGGGGTGAAGCAGTGAAGATTGCTAGGGACAGACCGGCATGGCGGCAAATGACACTGGCCTTATGTGTACCTGTACACGAAGAAGATAAGTAAGTAAGTAATAAACCATAACTAATACAGTGATTCCTCAATTTACGAAATTAATCCATTCCGAAAGTGGTTTCGTAACCTGTATTTTTTGTACGTTGAACCACATTTTACATGTAAAAACATGTGATTTGTTCCAAGGCCCCCAATACTACCCTCTAAACCAGTGGTTTTCAAACTTTTTTTGCCACCGCCCCTTCACCGCCAGACAGAAATGCCAACCCCCCCAAATGAACGCCAGAACGACTGTAATGTTAAATGTCATAAGAATTGGTTGATTCTTCAATCACAAACAGTTTAAAGAGTATAAAAATCATTTTAACGAACAAAAATGGTTAACATTTATTTTTCAATCACAAACACCTTGAACTGAACATTAAATAAATTATAAAACTTAACAAGTAATCATTAACAACTACCCTGCTCAATGAGATGGGTGGGCTTGGTGCATTGCAATCAAACTGTCAACATCAGGATGAAGGTTTGTCAGGAGCAGTCTCAGATCACCACACTCTGTTGAGTTTGTTTCTATGTTTGGTGAGGAGCCTTGATATAGCTCTGAATCCCCTCTCAACCAGGTAGGAAGTCCGAAAAGCAATGAAAAACAACTTGATGTCTTTCCACAGGTTTGGGTAGCGTTTTGGGATCGCTGTTTGCATCCAAAAGGCTTGGTAAGAGGTTTTGAATTTTGGTTTCAAATCCTCGTCATTTTTCAAACTTACAAGTTCCTCTTCTAGATGGGTTGGTACCTCTGTGCTGGGTGCAGTAAACGGATCGATCACACCAACATCACATTTTACTGTAATTGCTCCAACGTCCCCTTCACAATTTCAATGCCCCCATCCAACTGTTTACTTGCCAGCGCCCCTTTGAAAGTTCATATCGCCCCCCCGGGGGGCAGTTCCGCCCACTTTGAAAACCACAAAGGTCTCCTTCTGCTTCAATAGCCTACCGATAGTAGATGGGCATATTCCTTTGCGCTATCACTCAACCGCATGCCACGAGCCCGCTTCTTCTTTTCACTTGCACCAGGAATCACAAGCGTGCGTGTGTGTGTGTGCACGTGCATGTGTTGACCATGTCTTCTTAGCAGAGTTATAATCTTACAAATGTTTATGCAAGGTTACAAGCCTGAGCCAAAAGATAAAGTTGCAATGAGCACACTCGAAAAACCCATGAAACAACAGTAACTCTGTCCTTTACATGAAAAGCATTATGGGTATTATGGAGATACAGCTCCAAAAGAGCCAATGGGAGGGAGCTGCGTCATTCCTCCTAGCCAATGGGAGGCCAGCGGGGCGGGATGTTGGAAGATAGCCAATGGAAGGGAGCTGCGTCATCCCTCCTAGCCAATGGGAAGCCAGTGGGGCGAGATGTTAGGAGCTCAACATGGGAGAGCATGTTGGGAGAGCAACTCGCGCATTGTTTGAATTTTAGAGATGGTGCTTTTGTAACCTGAATTTGTTTCGTATCTACAGATGGAAATTTTAGGTAAATGCGTTTCATAACCTGGATTTTTCGTTTGTTGGGGCTTTCATAAATTGAGGTACCACTGTACTGTAATCTTACAGTAAAATATACTTCCCTGTGAGCACATGACAACAATTGCAGACAGACATACATTAAATTATGTGAGCTTTTGGTGTACGTATTTTTAAATTGACTAAGGACACAAACATGCCACCATACCTGTTGTGCTTAAGTTAGGATCGGGTTCACTTGAAAAGTAACTGCCTGTTGAGATTGTGGTGGAAGACAGAACGTCTGGTACACCAGAGACCTCATCATGTGGTAAGACCAGCTCCAGCTACACACAGACAGACAGACGGACAGACAGACAGACAGACAGAGAGAGAGAGAATATTACAAGAATCTAAATACATTTATTTAAAAAAAAAAAGCACCCAAATATATTGGGTACCATAAAACTGTAAAGCTAATAAAGTAAATATGTACATTAATATTTTCAAAATGCTCACTCAAAACATTCATTTTCAAACATTAAAACAAAACATTTATCAATTAGCCATATGAAGTAACCAGCACAAGCTGAGAATTCTCAGAGGAGTCGAAAAGTAAATTTAGAGAGCTAGTATATAGACAGTGTAGCTGGATTACATACTCACCTTATCTACATGCTGTTTCTTTGTAGAGGATGTACCTGACCAACAAAATCAGAATCAAGGTTAAATTAAACAACCCAAATTTGTAGGAACCAAATTTAAGTAATATTTTTAAAAGTAATTAAGTAAGGGTTATTACCATATTTTTACGGGCCATAGGGCGCACCGATTAACAAGACACAATATCAATGATCGCCAACTGACCGGCCTATTTTAATACACAAGTCGCACCGGATTATAAAGCGCAATGTGAGTATTGTGTTCATTACAGAACGGAGGTCTTCACTCTTAAGGAGCTATATCAGTTGTAAAGAAGGTTAATCCGAGGCCTCGGGAGAAGACCTGTAGCAGTGATTTATCCCAGTGATGAACCTGACACTCTCATTAAGCCAATTGAGCGCCTTAAGACGCAGACGCATCCTCATAACAATATGCTCAGAGAGACGGAGATTTGATGGAAAACGTCTTCTGGTCTTGTGACGTACACTTCTCTAAGCCACTCACGTATTACTCAGCAAGTCACCTTACTACGATACCCGTAATGCTGGTATTTGGGCGTAAAGCCCAGATCCCTCTAACTTACGACCTGTTGACACCAATAACTAGACATACGAGTTCTTTGGTTAATCTACCCAGAATTAGTTCGCTTCACTTGGGTTTTTACGGTATCAGTGAGATGGAGTTGCACAGCTTCATCCATACATAAGGCACACAAGATTATAAGGCACGCCGTCAATTTTTTAGATTAAAGGTTTTTAAGTGCGCCTTATGGTTCGAAAAATACCACCCTTAATTTGTCGGGAGATAGTTAAAAGAAAAAAGTTTACAGTACAGACGCTCCCGACTTCCGTTTTTAATTGGTTCCAGACAGCCGAATGTAAATTGAAAATGAACCCAAGTTGTTACAGTGACGTATGACGCTCATACTGTACTATTCATCCATAAATACCATTACCATATTTCATAAAACACCCCTAAATCAATTATTATAAACATAACATTGTAAAATAATACCAAATATATCAAATAATATCAACATTAATTTCAAATAAGTCACTTATTTATACCGAGTTACTTTACATGAAGCTTAAAACAGCCAATCAATGCTTACAATATATCAAGTGCTCAATGCCGAAAGTAGTGTACTTGCAAAAGTAGTGTACTTGCTGTGGGTTATACAGACTTCTGGTCTTTCAAGTGCACAAGGGTGCCATTGAACTCGTTTAGAACACAGCCTGCACTGATGTGAATCCCAGCAAAGTGAAGCATTCTTTCTTTTGTGTAAGTAAGTAAGTAAACTTTATTCAAGAGATGTATACAAAGAACAAGTACAAATCCTAATGAATATTAATATAAAAATAAGTATACACTCTTAGGATTCTGCTAAAAGATAATAAATGTCTGTAATTGTTCTGTAATTTGTGCATTGGGTTTTCATTCATTTTACAACTCTCTTTGCTTAACTGAGTATGCATTAGATTGGGCTGATCCGAGCAGATAGTTAATTCATCTCTGTGTATGACACTTGCACCCATGCTAGTAGGCTTACACTTCTGACCAACCATATTTGCTTAGGGTTACAAATGTCCGCAAAACAGTGTAAACACAAAGATCACAGAGATGACGTCTTAACACAAGGGAAACGCGCTATATAACTAATTATATATATATATATATATATATATATATATATATATACACACTCAGTCTGTAGTTTGTAAACATTGAATGCAGCGTCATTGCGTCATTACGTCAGCGTAGGTACGTCTAAACTCAAAATTTGATTTTTTTTTTGTAAAAAAAAAAACAAAACAAAAAAACGTAAAATCGAAAAAACGTCAAATGGATGAACGTAAGTCGGGGAGCGTCTGTATTAGTATTTTGACACGTCCAATTTCCATAAACAAATCATTTCAATTCAATTTAAAACTTTAATTCAGATGTCCCACTCGCCAGTCACTGCCGCTTCCAGGGGCACTGAGGTGTTCCCAAACCAGCTGAGAGACACCGTCAGTCCAGAGTGTTCTGGGCCGATTGTGGAGTCTCTTTCCAGTTTAACATGCCTAAAATACTACAACAGGGAGGTATTCAGGAGGCTTTCAAATCAGATGCTCGAACGGGGCTCCTCTCAATGCAGTGAAGCAGCCGTTTTAATCCAAGCTCCTTCTGGATGACTAAACTCCTCACCCTATCTCTGAGGGAGAGCCCCACTACTGCAAAGGAAGCTCATTTCAGCCACTTGTATTCAAGATCTTGTTCTTTTAGTCACTACCCAAAGGAGCATAGATTGATTGGGAAACTAAGAGCTCAGCTGTTTGTTCACCACGAGGGACCATTACAAACTTCGCTTTACAGTAGAGGCTGCACTAATCTGCCTATCGGTTACCCACGCCATCCTTCAATTCATTCATTTTCTAAATCACTTAACCCTAATTAGGGTCACGGTGAGGCTGGTGCCCATCTCAGCTTACTCTGAGATGGGCGCCAGCCTCAGCACAACCCTACTGGGTCTGGGTGAGGGCAGAGTACACCCTAGACAGTGGCCAGGCCATCGCAGGGCAGAAAGATGCTGACGACTATGCAGCCTACTCTTGACGAAAGTCAGCAATGGTTCTTTTACATGCCTCTCAACATAGACATGGCTGGCCTTTGAGAACCAAGCTAACCAAGTTAGCTGCACTGGGGGGTTTCGGCAGTAACCACCTGTTGACATTGGGACTTGAATCCCCAACCTTATGATCAGTGATCCAGCACCTTACCACCAAGTTGTCCTCAAACTCTTATCGTTTCCTCACTAACCCAATGAGGCGAGCCCCAGTGTGCTCTCGCTTCTGACTTCCAAGCCCTCTCCAGCACCCTGGCAATCCCGGGGCTCCTAGTGGCGGCGACTCACTCCGGAGACAGTGGCAGGTGGGGAGTTTGGGGCAATTCAGCTGTCAAAGCATAACAAAGGTGTCCCAGGGCGAGCTCAGGGAGGACAGAAACCTCCTGTAGAGCAGAAGGGCAAAAGCTCAATTGATCTTGATTTTTAGTATGAATACAGACCGTGAAAGTGGGGAATCACGATCCTTCTGGCTTTTTGGATTTTTAGCAGAATGTGTCAGAAAAGTTACCACAGGGATAACTGGCTTGTGGCAGCCAATCGTTCATAGCAACGTCGCTTTTTGATCTTTCGATGTCGGGTCTTCCCATCATTGTGAAGCAGAATTCACAAAGCATTGGATTGTTCACCCACTAACAGGGAACGTGAGCTGGGTTTAGACCAACGTAAGACAGGTTAGTTTTACCCCTCCATCCTTCCCTCACTCGTAAACAAAACCTCTCCATTTGGAGCAAGACCTCATTCCAGATCAAAGGGTGCATTCCATCCTTTTCCAGCTGAGAACCATGACCTTGGACTTGGAGGTGCTGATTCTCATCTCAGATGCTTCGCATTCAGCTCTGAATCACTACAGCGATATCAATAAATCATCTTATCATAATATGACAATCCAAATCCTCAGGCAACTGAATACCATCTTACTTATTGAACTGCCCAATCCTATTAGGGTTACCATTATCTCAGGTGTCCCTGGTCAAAGGCGAGGTGCACCCTGAAAAGCTAGCAAGGCCGATGCATTGCCCACACACACACACACACACACACACACACACACACACACCACACACACGCGCACACACGCGCACACAACTATTCAGACACACAGACAGGAACAATTTAGAACAGCTAAATAGCCTAATTTGCATGTCTTTGAACTTGGGATGAAACCACAGGGAACCGAGAAAAAAACCAAAGCAAGCACCTGGAGAATATGCCAATATGCCCAAAACAGAAATGCAATTGCCAAGTTCGGGTCTCAAACGTGCTGAGCACTATGCCACTGTGCCTCCCCAATTGAATATCATATTATATAATATCTATTTTGTGATTTAGCAGAAATAGCAATTTTGAAATAATGAACAGATCACCGCTACTAAGCTTCTTACTCTACCTGTCTTTCTCCCACTGCCAAGCTTAACGAGTGCCTGTTGTGAAATAGTGTTAATAGCTATTTAAAACCATCATACATGACATCAGTAATTCCTTCCAGCAACATCAGTCCTTGCCTGTTTTCCAAGAGCATGTGCGAGTATTCTGACTTTAGGCATGTTTAGAAACATAGTGCCTTTCTAACTGGCTATGCCAGCCTGGTAGTGATACAAACCCATTGGATTGGCTCGGCTACATCACTAACTAATGTAGCTTAGTATATCAGCCAGTGCCAAGCTGGACAAAGATTGCGGAAAAACATTTTTTTTACTAAAGGCGAGTTGGCAAAATATTAGCTGCATAAGCCATTTTGGATTTACAATCACACAGATCTCTGGCAGCATTCTCGTCCTCAAGAGTCAATAGAATCTAATCTCACTGTTTCCACAAGAGACGTCAACCCAGCCAACATGTTAACGTCACTTCTGTGAAAAAACAACTGTTAACCCCACGGTTCAGACACGGCTAGAAATCCACAGGATAAAAATTGCTAGTTTTATGCCACAGCCATCCGTGTCCTGAAGTCCTTGGGAACTATTTGACCGAGCTCTCACGGGAGGGAGGTACGCTCGCTTTCCTATCACTCATAGTAATCACCAGCCAATTATGGACACCTGTGAGCTCATTCGTATGAGTGGACAGATAGCGCTTTCCCTCTGTGTTAGACCACCCCCAAATACACATGCACCGCTGTTCGAAAAGAGGCAGGTGGATAGCATCGCATGTCACAGAGGGGTTGTGCATGCTTTCACCCCTTGCTGGTCAGTGGTGATCATGTGATAGGGACGGCAATACTTGAAGGGTGGAATTTGGATATGACTAAAATGTGGAGAAAATGGGGGGAAATCAAATTTAAAAAAAATTCAGTTTTGTGCTTTTTATGGTAATTTATGCTATAAAGCACAAATATGCATCATTTAATTTGTTTGTATGCAATATGTTTATGCTGTAAGGATGTTCAATACTGGTCCTCATAAAGCATAAATACATACATACCGACACACACACACACACACACACACACACACACACACACACACACACATCTCACAACAGGTGTTCTTATGTACTCAACTTGGTTCTCGGCACAAGTTTAGTTACCTGGCTCTTTACCTGCTGATTCCAGCTGTAATGTCTCTCTCCATGACAGTTTGCTGGATCTGCATGTGCTGTCCTTTGACTTGGTGTCTGAGCCTAAACTGGACCTATGGGTGCTCTGTGAGCCCTCAGTGGGCAACATCAAAGAAAGACTGCAAGAGTTCAATGAGCTCTCCATACATGGCTCAGCAGCTGAAATAAGTTTGATAACACAGAAATAAATTATTATACTACAATTATTACTTACATAAGAAAAGCAAAGTACAGTGGAGCCTCGGTACTTGAACTTAATCCGTTCCAGACGGCTGTTCGGATTCTGATTTGTTCGGATTCCCAATCCGCTTTTCCCATTACAAATAATGTAAATGGTCTGAATCCGTTCCGTCGTCTTTTGAGCAGAAGTTAATAGTGCCATAACTCATACGACCTGGAGAGGTATGGGCGCCGCCAGGCCAAATCAGCCCAAGTCTCGCCATGAAGGCGCCCCAACGACATCCCCGGATGTTAAGGGATAAGTGAAGAAACTCATACCATAGTCCGCAAATTAAGTGAAAAATTATTGAATACAGTACACTATGTTATGGTCTGTGTTGTGAGAGACTCTTTAACTGCACTGTGGATTTTTATGGCCTCTTACAAATGAGTTTTGCATTGAAATGCACGTTGGAGAGGGGCATGGCTGCCACACGTGGGGTGAAATGCTAGACAAAAACACCTGATTCCATTTAATCATGAGCTATAAAGACTAACAGTGCTCTTCCCAGTCACACACACACACACACACACACACACACACACACACACACACACACTCTCTCTCTCTCTCTCTCTCTCTTTCTTTCTCTCTAAATGGGTTTAGAAATATTGGAAATGAAATATTTCAGCTGGGGGTCAATGGGGCTGCAGGGCCCCCATTGAGGGGTACAGGGGCAGAGCATGTCATTTAAAAACTTGTGCGTTGTTTGAATTTTTGAGATGGTGCTTTCGTACCGTGAACTTGTTTTGTATCCAGAGACAAAAATTTTAGGAAAATATTTTTCGTAACCTGGATTTTTCGTTTGCTGGGACTATCGTAAGGTGAGGCACCACTGTACCGCAAAGTGCTTTCCCCGTATCTTTATGTTTGTAAATGAATTCCAATAGCGGGCATCCGTCCACTACTTTTTCCAGCCATGACCAGTTCCATGAATTTTTGATCCCAGCATCTAACCCCGATACCGTCCCGCTATCTCTCTTATGGAGAATGTCTCTCTTCCAAGACATGTTGCAATCGAGAAATCCGGCAAGAAATCGACCGGAAATCCGGCAAGGAAGCTGCCATATATGTTTTCTCATTATTTCGCATACATTCTCGAGGTACTTCCGAATGTTATCGAATGTCAACGGAAACAACCAACATCGCCAAAACATATCTAAATCAAGCCAACTCGATTGGCACACATTTCACTAATCTATTAACTGTCCACGCAATTTTTTTATAGAAATTATACAAGAATAATAAGAATTATCACTTTGGCAGGTAAAAATAGGGGAATTCCGCTAAATAGTAGATGTCTGGGATCCCTGATGAGTGTGTACCTGTATCTGTGGTAACATTAACAGGAGTGTCCACTTCCTCAATCGTGCTGAGTTTGTGTTGCTCAAAGTCATGAAGGAGGACTTGGAGTGTCCGAGGTGGGCAAGAAACTGGCGGATTCACTCGAACACCACGTGTTGGATCGCACAAAGGATGTTCTGATGA
This sequence comes from Plotosus lineatus, assembly GCA_024760905.1. Taxonomy (NCBI): domain Eukaryota; kingdom Metazoa; phylum Chordata; class Actinopteri; order Siluriformes; family Plotosidae; genus Plotosus; species Plotosus lineatus. The sequence goes on from CM045731.1 coordinate 43,002,732, forward strand.
TACCCGTTCTGCAATACAAATTAAATAAAAAAAAAAATGAGAAACAAAAAGACAATAAAATCAACCACTCATCCAATTATCTATCCTTCCGAAGATGAAGTGGGAATGTTGGAGAAGGGCAAGCACTAAAATGTGTAACACAGTGGGTACTCCAAGACTTGTGCTATGATATCACGGGAGGTAAAATAAGCAGCGAATGATAGTGTCGGTTAGGGTTGCTCAGATTACTGGGAATAAACTTCCGTTCTCCACCCAATGGCACCAACAAATATAATTAAAGAAAATCTATTGCTTTTCTCATTTCTATTGCATGTATTGTAACAGTCATGTACAGATGTACTGGCGCCTATTCTTTTCTGCACTATATTAATATTGAATACAACTAAATTGAAAAAGAAGCCCAACAACTTCAGAGTATAATAAGACTCTGAAATTATTTTAAATGACTTTGTCATAATGAAGTTATTTATTAATAAGAAAAATACTTTTTACTATTAATGCGACTTCTGGTGCTGCATGGTTTTGCTGATGGCTTTGTAGTCTGGTTGATACGGGAGGCGGTTCAGCTTCATGCAGGCGTTTAGGCTTCTTCTTCTTTTCCTTTCGGCTTTTCCCTTCAGGGGTCGCCACAGCGAATCATCTGCCTCCATCTCACCCTATCCTTTGCATCTTCTTCTCTTACACCAACGACCTTCATGTCCTCCTTCACCACATCCATGAATCGTCGCTTTGGTCTTCCTCTAGGCCTTTTGCCTGGTAGTTCCAGCCTCAGCATCCTATTACCAATATACTCACTATCCCTCCTCTGTACATGTCCAAACCATCTCAATCTAGCCTCTCTGACTTTGTCTCCAAAACGTCTTACATGTGCTGTCCCTCTGATGTGCTCATTCCTAATCCTATCCATCCTCGTTACTCCCAAAGAGAACCTCAACATTTTCATCTCTGCTACCTCCAACTCTGCCTCCTGTCTTTTCCCCAGGGCCACTGTTTCTAACCCATACAACATCGTTGGCCTCAACACCGTCTTGTACACTTTTCCTTTCATTCTTGCCGATACCCTCCTATCACACATCACACCGGACACTTTTCTCCAACCATTCCAACCTGCCTGTACACGCTTCTTGACCTCTTTTTCACACTCTCCATTGCTCTGGAGTGTTGAGCCTAAGTACTTAAAATCCTCCACCTTTCTTATCTCTGCTCCCTGTAATCTCACCGTTCCTCTTTGGTCCTTGTCATTCATGCACATGTATTCTGTCTTACTGAGGCTAATCTTCATTCCCCTCCTTTCCAGGGCATACCTCCACCTCTCTAGATTTTCCTGCACTTGTTCTCTGCTCTCACTACAGATCATAATGTCATCTGCAAACATCATAGTCCATGGGGAATCTTGTCTAACCTCGTCTGTCAGCCTGTCCATCACCATAGCAAACAAGAAGGGGCTCAGAGCTGACCCTTGATGCAGTCCCACCTCCACTCTTCTGTCACACCGACAGCACACCTCACCACTGTCTTACATCTCTCATACATGTCCTGCACCACTCTAACATACTTCTCTGCCACTCCAGACTTCCTCATGCAATACCACAGTTCTTCTCTCGGCACCCTGTCATATGCTTTCTCCAGATCCACAAAGGCACAATGCAGCTCCCTCTGACCTTCTCTGTACTTCTCCATTAACATCCTCAAGGCAAACACTGCATCTGTGGTGCTCTTTCTTGGCATGAAACCAAACTGTTGTTCACAAATGCTGACCTCTGCCCTTAGTCTAGCTTCCACTATTCTTTCCCATAACTTCATCGTATGGCTCATCAACTTTATCCCTCTGTAGATGCCACAACTCTGCACGCCTCCCTTGTTCTTAAAAATGGGCACCAGCACACTTCTCCTCCATTCCTCTGGCATCCTCTCACTCTCTCAGACCTTGTTAAATGTTCTTGTCAGAAAATCTACTGCTACCTCTCCTAGACACTTCCATACCTCCACCGGTATGTCATCAGGACCAACTGCCTTTCCATTCTTCATCCTCTTCAATGCCCTCCTCACTTCACCCTTACTAATCTTTGCTACTTCCTGGTCCTCAACAGTCACCTCTTCTACTCTTTTTCTCTCTCATTTTCCTCATTCATCAGCTCTTCAAAGTACTCTTTCCATCTTCCCAGCACACTTCTGTCATCAGTCAATACATTTCCCTCTCTGTCCTTTATCAATCTAACTTGCTGCATGTCCTTCCCATCTCTATTTCTCTGCTGTGCCAACCTGTATAAATCATTTTCTCCTCCTTACTTTCCAACCGAGCATACAAGTCATCAAACGCGCTCTGTTTGGCCTTTGACACTGCTACCTTTGCCTTACGCTGTGTCTCCCTGTACTCCTGTTTACTCTCTTCGGTTTTCTCAATGTCCCACTTCTTCTTCGCTAATCTCTTCCTTTGTACACACTCCTGCACTTCCTCATTCCACCACCAAGTCTCCTTATCTACTTTCCTTCCAGATGACACACCAAGTATTCTCCTACCTGTCTCCCTGATCACATTAGCTGTAGTTGTCCAGTCATCTGGAAGCACTTCCTGACCACCCAACGCCTGTTTCAACTCCTCCTTGGAGACAACCCGACACCCTTCCTTTTTCAACTTCCACCACTTTGTCTTCTGCTCTGCCTTTGCCTTCTTCACCTTCCTCACCATCAGCATCATCCTGCACACCACCATCCTATGCTGTTTGGCAACACACTCACCCGCTACTACTTTGCAGTCACTGACTTCCTTTAAATTACATCGCCTACACAAGATGTAGTCTACCTGTGTGCTCCTACCGCCACTTTTATAAGTCACCCTATGCTCCTCTCTCTTCTGGAAGAAAGTATTCACCACAGCCATTTCCATCCTTTTTGCAAAATCTACCAACATCTGTCCTTCTGCGTTCCTGTCCTGGATACCAAACCTACCCATCACTTCCTCGTCCCCTCGGTTTCCTGCACCAACATGTCCATTGAAGTCTGCCCCAATGACCACTCTTTCACCTCTGGGGGTACTCTGCATCACTTCATCTAACTCCCTCCAGAATCTCTCCTTCTCTTCTCGCTCACATCCTGTCTGTGGGGCATAAGCACTAACAACATTGACCATCACACCTTTAATTTCTAACTTGAGACTCATCACTCTGTCTGACACTCTTTTCACTTCTAGAACATTCCTGGCAAACTCCTCCTTCAAGATGACTCCGACTCCATTTCTCTTCCCATCCACACCGTGATAAAAGAGCTTAAACCCTGCTCCTATGCTTCTAGTCTTGCGACCTTTCCACCTGGTCTCCTGAACACACAGTATGTCCACCTTCCTCCTCTGCATCATGTCAGCCAGCTCTCTACCTTTTCCTGTCATAGTTCCAACATTCAAAGTCCCTACTTTCAGTCCTAGACTCATGCCTTTCCTCTTCTCTCTCTGGCAACGGACACGCCTCCCGCCTCTCCTTCTTTGACGTCTTCGACCAACAGTAGTCCAATTTCCATCAGCACCCTGTTGGTTGACGGCACTGATGGCGGTCGTTGTTAACCCGGGCCTCGACCGATCCGGTATGTCATTCTTTCTTGTGATTCGCATAGTTTATTTGGCATTTGTTTTACGCCGGATGCCCTTCCTGACGCAACCCTCTGCATTTATCCGGGCTTGGGACCGGCGTGAGGGAGAGACACTGGTTTGTGCCCCCCCTCACGGCTGCGTTTAGGCTTCTATCTGTTAAACGTGACTGCAGCTTGATGTTTATCAGGTGTGGGAAGGACTGCTCATATGCGCATGTGGAGCCAAAGATGGTCAATACGACAGGACTCACACTGCAGTGTTTGGTATGTGACAGGAAGCGTGTCCCAAGTTTTGGCAATCAGCTGGTCTGCGGGTTGAAGTTTTGCCATGTCTGTCCATTTATGTTTGCGTGCCAGCTGTGCTTGGCTTCGTGCAAATGAGCTGATCAAAACCGAGGAAATTTACCTTCGGTGGCGGTTCAATATTTTCCCAAGTGTACAGAGAGTTCTCTTTTTTTGACACCCCCCCCCCGAAAGTGTACAAATAAATGTTGATGATCTCTTGGCAGGATTTTTTTAATAAGATATTAAACAAAACAATGGTCAAACCTCTTTTATAAAATAAATCAATGTATTTCCTTGATCAATATCTCTTTTATACACCAGTCAAATAATAATGAAATCAATAAAAAATTATACTTTTAAAGAATTCTTTTAAATGACACCTGCTTTAATATTAATATTGAAACATTTGGTTTAAATAATAAAAATGACAATGTTTTTAATAATATTATTTTATATTAAAATATAATTCAAAATGAATGCATTTTTTAATTGGCCATTGGCTTTTGGATGGCCAGGCTTCAGTTTGTGATTAGCAAGGGCGTAGGCTGGTCTCACTGTGTGTGTGTGTTGTACATCTCGGTTGACCGGAACTCGAGTCCCAGGGACTATGGGCCCAAGCGTTAAAGGGGAAATGAAAGGCCGACTAAATACGTTGCCAGTAGCTTAAGTATAGTTTATTGAAGCGATTGTGGTTTAAATTTTATATCATAAATGAACCATTACACACACAGCGGTTTTGTTTTATGTGCTTGTCATACAAGTTATCAACCCGAAAGCCACCATTGCTAAGTACCCACCTACACAAAGTTACCGTGAGGTCACTGGGTTGGTACAAAGTACCACATGAAATATAGTGCATGCATATTAAAGCATATTATATGATATAAACAACATGGAATCTCAGGCCAACAACACACAGTTTTTCAGCAGAAGATGATTCATCTATTACTCTCAGAAGACGAATCAAATATATTTCAAACTACATCTGCAAGTACATGATGTGCTAAATACATTTACAAATTGAGCTAAAGTTATTTATCTATTCAAAGGCACAAACAAATATTAATACATATTTACAGCACAAAAACATACTATTAATTTTAAAAAAGTACTGACCATTAGGCTGCAGATACAGGCTGGATGGCTTATGATTATTTTAGCCATTCATTCTCTGTGCGTCAATGTTTCTGTTCTAACACATGTGCAGGAGCCGGAACTAAGAAACTGTGCTTTATTCTCACATTCGCACTTTGATTGACAGTGTTCAGCTATTATTGCTCACTGATAATATTATGTTTATTGATTGGTCAGCTCAGGCGTGCACATGCGCAGTGCCCTTTACACGTTAACTTCCCGTTTACTTCCTGACTCTGGTCATGCGGAACTTATCTCCGACTTTCTCTTCAATAACAGTAATTAAGTTTATTTATAAGATTGTGAATACACATAATTTCTTGTCCAGTGGAACTCAATTCCTGCTGTGTGTGGGGGGAGGGGGTGCATGTGCACCCTGTGCCCCCCCCCCCCCCCCCCCCCCAGCCTACGCCCTTGATCAGCTGCCTTCTGATGTTTCAGCAGCTGATACTGGGTTGGGTAGTATTCATTGCAGACTTTGCAGATATGCAACACCGCAGATGGTTGGCCAATCCCGCTTTGAGAGTTTCAAACGTACACGCACAAAAAAATATATATTCACGAGCGCATGTATTATTGTTGATCGACATTTTTATATTAAAAAGCGTACACAGACATCTTACCCCCTCCCCCATAGCGTGCGTTTTGTATACTTAGGAAAATGTTGAATGACCCCTTACTCAAAAACAACACGCTGAGTCTGTAGCTGTTGTTATAATCCAATAAAATTAGCATTTCAAGGTATCGGACCCGCCCGCATACTGGCGTACAGAAAGGATTGGCTCTCCGCTGCGCGCCACAGTGACGTGTGGCATTGAAAATAGATGTATAGATTTAAATGCGTGATTTATTTATGTTTTTGTTTTATTTGATGCCTTTTTTTGTATTTTTATTTAAATGACAGCAAAATTATGTATTCGTTATTCTGTTAATAAAGGATTTATCTGAGAGCCAGATACAGTCATCAAAAGAGCCACATCTGGCTCGTGAGCCATAGGTTCCCGACCCCTGCTCGACTAGGTATTGGAAAAAAATGGGAGGACCATGCAGCACTATAATAGTGTCCATCCCAATACGTCACATCCGGTTTCTATTTCTCTATTACATTATGAGCCTGTGCAGGAGGTACTTCACTTGCTCTTTTATTGTTTTGTGGATGAGCATGATTTGGAGCACCGTAGCCTAGTTTTATATGGTTTACAACACCATCAGCGAAATAAAACTGTAATGTAGAAATCTTTATACTTAGTCGCTTGTTTCTGACGTTCCAGAGCTCTGCTAATGGCTGCTATGGCTAGGTCTCATCACCTTTGCCCTCGTTAGTGTGACTGACATTTTCTTCCAAACCAACAAGTTATCACTGGTCAAAAAAGTTTTCATAGTACATGTAGCCAAGCGTCGGGCTAGTCAGACTGCCAGACGCTGCGGGATGACACATCTACTGTAGTCTTGTTGTAGTCGAATACCTTCCCCAATCACAAACCTGATAAAGGTTTTTTCATATAAAAATACTAAACCTTTTCTGCAAACTTCGCAATCACTCTTGCATGCATTTTTAAGGTTCCAACAAAAACAAGCATACCAAATATCCATCAAGTTTTTGCATTAAAAACGAAGTTTTGAGTACTGTAATCTCAAACGGCAGATTTGTTTGCAGCAGGAGGTGAGCGGTAAACCGAGCAGCGCGATTTCAGTGGTTGTTGATCCCTGCTGGCTGTGCTGTTCCTTTACGAGAGTACCCCCTTTCTATCTGTACTTCCATTACTAAGTACAGCATATATTTGAATGATGAATTCCATTCAGTTTAAAAAGAGATTTTTTTTTCTCAGTATGGAAAGTTAAGATTGTTATTAACTACATCAATAACTGCTTTGTTCCACAATTTCTTCCTTCATGTTAAACAGTTAAGTCCAAAGTTGCTTGTGTTTTATGACACAGCCAGGGATTTTGGCTGCAGTCTACACTACAGGTTCTCCAACTTGTGTTAAATATTCTTTTGAAAAGTTAACAAAAAGGCATGTACAATTTAACAGGAGTTTATTGAATAGAGTAAGTCCATATAAACCAATCATTATTTGGCTTCAATTTGTAATTTCTCACAAGTTGCCAGTCTGGTCAAGGATTTGGGTTTGATCTGGGCAACATATGGTAACCGATTTTTCCTAACCAGTTATCACACATCCACATGTGGTCACCGAAAAGTCATTTACCATTACTGGGTCTTAATTTACTCCCCTGGTATCACATATTGAGTAAAGCCATGGAAGCCGAACAATTAATAGTGACTGTTTAGTGATATTTGGACATAACTTATGCATGGATATACTGATAAATAAAAGCATCCTGTTGAAGAAAAAGGCAGATTTTTTTTAAACTGGCCCCTATTTATGTGTTTCATTTAAGTTTTAACTAGACTATTCATCCAGTATGGAGTTAAAATTCCATAACCAGCAACCACAAAATGATTGCTATAACTCTCATTGTGTGTTATAAAATAATGCTATTCTAAACATTTACACTCATTTTCACCTTTCTCTTGGGCCACTCTGTAATACAGCTCCCCTTTGAGTGCATGTAGTTGATTATCACACAAGGGGATGTTTTCTGATGTTTACAAAATGTGAAGTCACAGAAAATCTGTGAAGAAACTATTTCCAAAATAACAGAAGAACTGTTGGTATTAATTTATGAATAGACAACTTATTTTCTTAAGTTCCTTTACAGTTATTGCAATAAAAAGTGAAAAGTCTATCGCTATTGGGATCCTTTCCACCTTGTCAGATACTTTATGAGATCAGTGCCAAAAACAAAGGTGTTTTGTATTTTGACATCGATGATTAACTTATGTTACAGTATATAGCTGTTTTGTGGTTGTTGATTTAAAGGTTCTAACGCAACACTGGATCAATTTCAATTGTTAATGTGCCTAGTAAAATCTGGTACTGTATGCAACAGCTGGGAAACAGATGCACCACGGTTAAAAATAGCAGAATTTTAATTTAAGTAAATTTCATAATGCCTCACCACTGAACCGAAATACTGAAGGTTGTTGGTTTTGAGAATGGCTCAGTCCTTCTGTTGTAGAGACTAGGAGAGGATCCATGACAGCACTGTCACACATTCCCGGTGAGCTTGCCTGCTCCTCAAACAAAACCAAAGCAATAACAATAATATTTCAGAGACACAGTAGCTTTTAACATAAGATAGACCATATTTCAACTTATTTTACCTTTGCATGTTGTGCTCCGAGTAATATTTGCAGCGCATCTCTCTGTCTTCGTATCTGATCTCTGACCTCCTGATTTTTATCCATTTTTGTGTCCAAACACAGATCACAATTCAACACTTCTTCCTGCAGAACAACACTAGAATCCTTTAAAACCTGCTGAGAGATCGAAGCATGGTGTGTAGGTGGTGCCTGAGAACATTTGCTTCGTATGTATTCCAAAAACACTGCAGGGGGGACAAGCGGAACTTCCTTAAGCTCTGAAGTATCATTCAAAGGCATCTTGTCTAATAAAAAGCCAGTTGCTTGTTGTGCTAACCCACCACCAGTCACCAAGTCAGAAGGTTGTGCTGTTATGTGGGTATTGGAGTGTGTGGTTTGGGAAGGGCTGGGATTGGGTAGCGGTGGGTTGCGTAGTAATGGGTCTTCAAGAACAACATTGCTGTGGCTTTGATTCATATTCACCGCTTGTGTCTCATGTGAAATGGGGCATCCCGGGTCAGTGTTTAAAAGGTGTGTGAAGGTCCTATGAGGCAAAGCAGGAAAAGTGCAAATGATTTCCTCATTATCTAAAGGTTCTGGTGGGGTTTGTGCCGCCGCCATGGTAACAGGAGCATAGCGCATCTTCAGCGTTTGCTTGTATTTCTCAAGACTCCGACAAGCATCATCAATAGTCTTCTTGTGAAGTCTAAAACACAAATTCATACAACTTCTTATATATTTGTCACAAGTGCAATGTGATCATACAGCACCTACACTCACATATTTCATATTTATTTACAGATTATTCCTTCCATCCTATTAAAATCAGTTGTACACACAGTACAGTTATTTATATATAAATTCTATTTAAATATAAAAAAAAGTTGGGAACCTCTGACTTAGATAAATTTGACAAGTGAAGACAACAAAAAGAGAAAAAAATTGCCTATACTGTACTTAATCAGGTAGGAGTGTTTGCAGTGCCGTGTCAACTGACAAATGCTACAGCTTTTTCAAAAATTACGCAAACATCTGCAGCAAGAAAATAAAATACCCTTAGTTACTAAATGACTAACATAACTAACTACCTAAACAAACAGAAGTGCTGGCAACACACACACACACACACACACACACACACACACACACACACACACACACACACCGGTTTTGTTTCAGGAGTCTTTGCTGATACTGCTTGAGTCTCTGTACGTGCATGCTGTCTGATGTTAGGGGAGACATGGCCACCTAGTCAGACATGAGACAAAGTTTTCCAATTAAATTTACAATGCAATTATTTTCTAGTAATAAATACAAAAACCTCCGTGGACAGTCTACACAGTTATTAAACATCCCACCTCAGGTGAAGCTTTGGAACCCATTTCCTGTGCAGGTGGTTGTGGTGCTGGTGATGTTGAGGTTTCCTGTAAACTACAACTCTCCAAATGCATTTGTAAAGCTTCCTGTACACTCTGCCTCCACAGTTGTGCCTCCTCTAGCTGAAGCTCCAGACTCCTCTGTTTCTCCTGCAGCTCTTGTAACAGAACAAACTGCTCCTCTTGCTGCTTTTTCAGCTCCTCTTCCTGGACAAGAAACAACAATTTAATGAATTACTCATTCATGATCAGGAAGATTCCTGCATTGTCCAGTTACAACCTAACATCGTTCACCCTGCTATCACATCCTGTCCTATCTGTTTCCGGGATTCTCTCATCTTGATTATGCACAGGTCCAACAACAATGGAGTCTTCACTCACCTTGGAATCTGAGAAAAGGTAGAGGAAAACAAGCCAGGTTACATGTCACTCTCTCACTTAATCAGTAGTAGAAATTAACACCAGTCTGCTGGCCCATGGTGAGTAAAAGGTCTGCAGGACGACTGAAATTACCAAGCAGGTCATCCTGCTGGCATTCTGATAAATCCAAAAGGGTAAACAAGTATAGTGTTGCTGTCCGGTAAATACAAAGGACTACTAGATTCATAATTTTAGTAATCCTGTTGACCAGTATCTTATTTTTGCTCAAGTCCACCCCTGGTTAATATTAGTTTTGCACACATAAACGGCGTGAAAAATGAGTCACTCTAAAATAAATGCAAACTAAATATGATGTGTAGGCTATGTGCATTAGAACCTAACCCAAAACATTTACAGAGTTACTGAGACTTTTATACTCATTTCCTACCAGTTTTTAAATGCAGCACAAACCTTCTGTTGCTTTTTCGATTCATGCTACAGAAACCAATGCAGTGTAAATTGTACGCCTCTCTTACTTGCTGTGTAAATGCGGTTTAACTCGAAGCCAAAAACAGAGCCACATGCAAAATAAAACAAGCAGACAAACTATTCTCTGGTAGTGATGGATCAACTGTTCCTTCTTCCAGACTAGAAGCTTTCTGCCATTCCATGCTTGGTAATCCATGTTCCTCACTGGTCCTCTCCAGTCTGTCCTGTCCTTGCCCTTCTGCAGGCTCCCGCCTGCTCCACTGATCCCTTTGAGTCCTTATACGATCCAGCAGCCTCCTCAGAGCCATCCTACCTGTTTCCTCAGAAGACCCTAAAAACAAATCTAATATAAAAAATGTATTGTGTATGAACAAATAGCCAAAACATACTGTTATTTCCTTACTTATAGACAGGCTTTGAGAAGCAACAGATTCGTGTTGTGCATCTTTCTGCTCTTCACATGGCATCTCTTCAGGTTCAAGTGTCACGTCCAGGTCCAGATCACATTCATGACTACTGTCAGTTTTAGCAGACAGAACAGGAGGTACCAACGGAAGTGTCATGTCATCTCTGATCTCTAGAAATGATTAAACCATCAGTGAGACAAAACATCTGAGATTTTGTATATAAATGAAAACTATTTACTTGCCTTGATAATTTATCTTGTGCTATATATACATACCTGAAATAATAATGCATTTCGTATTGTTTATTCACCCCTCCCACACACACACACTATATATATATATATATATATATATATATATATATATATATATATATATATATATATACATACATACATACATACATACATACACACAGACACACACTATATATATATATATATATATATATATATATATATATATATACAGACAACTGAGCAACCGACACGTGATTCAAATTCAGCCAATGGCTGTCCTCCTTTCTCCTGATTGGTTGAGCTGATGTCCCACCTCTTTTTCCTCATTCATGCACAAATTGTCAATGAACCTCTTTTTTTGTGTGTGTTTTAATTATCAGTTAAGCTCTATGATACCACTCAAACGCTATGCGTCTTCTCTGGCTAAGTGATAGAAAATGCTGGATGTCTCTTCTGAAGAAATAAGACTTTCTCCTGAGAAATGATGGTTTTTCTCTAAACTGTTGTATTTTTCAATTATTATTCCAGTACAGTACCTAAGTTCATGTTTATGCCTGAGATTTTATGTTCTGTAGCATGTTTAACAAACGATACCAAAAAGGATAAACTTTATTACAGTACTCCATGTCCTTTTTGCATTAAACTTGGAGTGACGTCTCCAAGATGGCGCTGCCCAGAAGGCGACGTCGCGGAGTTCTCAGAGTCAGATTGTTTCTTTGTTCATTTTAATTTGTTTTATTTATTGTTTTGTTTGTTCATGTTTTGCACTATGCTTGTCTACGACCGGTCGACCCTACTACAGCTATAAGATCGGAGTATCTTCGGGCGTGTATAACTAAGCACGCTCAACTGGGCTTCTTGTTAGCCGGGGTGCGGCTAGCACTGAGCTAAGGACTTGAACACATTCATTCATTTTCTGAACCACTTAATCCTAATTAGGGTTGCGGGGAGGCTGGTGTTTTTTTAAAGTCTAAATGTTTTTGTTGCAAGCAGAATTGTAATTTAATTGTCTCTGCAGTCGTTTAAATCAATGCAACACTTTGTTGTTTTATACAGTATTAACATGAAGGAAAAGGGGGAAAAACATTATATGCGGTGTTATTTTATTTTAAATGTCAAAAAAGAATTTGTGGCTCCCAGTGTATTCTTTAATGTGAAAAGCAGGTCCAAACGGCTCTTTGAATGGCAAAGGTTACCGACCCCTGAACTAGAAGTATTCAGAATACTGAGGCAGCTTCCATTCTGATGATGACCTTGTTTCATACAACATTCACCTTCTTAGCACTTCTGCAGCACAACGTTTTCCTTCTTGTATCATATCAAGCAGTTGTACTTTTTCATGCAGTGTCATTACCTTTTTCTGGTGCTTCGGCACCATACCAGAACCCTGAGAAGGTGCGCAGTGTTTGGGTGGCATGATGGAGCGTAGCAGTAATTAAAAACACACACACACACACACACACACACTTAAAAAGCACAGGCAGAAAGTGTGCATGAATGAGGAAAAAGGGGCGTTACATCATCTCAAGCAATCAGCAGGAGGGAGAACAGCCATTGGCTGAATTTGAATCACGTGACAGTTGCTCAGCAATCCACAAATATGCAAAGCCGTGAGTGCAAAACCAAGAATAGTCAAGGGCCTACTGTATACACACACACACACACACACACACACACAGTGTATATACGGAGGGGTGGCTGCTATACGGTGATTTGTCCTCCAATCATTTCTATAGCAGATCTCAGTGGTGCTGAGGAGGAAGCAGCCTGCTTCAGCACAGATACAGGAAAACCGGATGCAAAGTTCTCCCCACTTTTCATATAAGTACCTGTAAGCTGAATAACTTCCCAATGGTTTCAAAGTCATTTTTTGGCATTATAGTGCAAGTTTTATGTTTGGAAAAATACCCTACCCCCCCAAAAAAAAACCTGAACTATTTCAATTTTTCCAAAACAATGACTCCAATTTTCTAAAAACTGGGTCACCACTTGTGTTGAGACTCGAACACATGTATCTCAAAAACTAATAACGACAATTAAAATCTGTTTTGTTTGTCAGTCTACCTTTATCTTCAGTGCACAACTCTTGAAAGGCGATTTCCAGGTCTCTCTGCCGCTCAACTTTCAGATTATCCTGTCTGTGGAGAGGTTTTATGACTGGTGCTGGCATGGTGCTCACCATGTGCCTGCGCTGCTGAAGCTCAGTCTGCTGCAGCCTCTCCAACTCGCACAGCAATCTCGCATTATTCTTTTCCACAAATACATTTAAAAATATTATAATTACAACACCCATGTTTTACATCAGAAATCATATGTATCTGTGTCTTTGTACATATGGACACATTTACAGTGGTACCTCACCTTACGAAAGTCTCACCAAACGAAAAATTCTGGTTACGAAAAGCATTTTCCTAAAATTTTTGTCTCAGGATACGAAACAAGTTCACGTTACGAAAGCGCCATCTTAAAAATTCAAACGCGCCATTCAAACATTAAAACACGCCATTCAAACATTCAAACAATGCATGAGCTGCTCTCCCATCAATGACTTTCAAACATCCCGCCCGCTGGCCCCCCATTGGCTAACAACTGAGCTGTCGTTCATGTTGCCTTCACTCGAGCGCCATCTTGGACAGGTCCACCTGACGCCATGGTGGACAGGGATCCCATTGCCTAGGAGGAATGACGCATCTACCTCCCATTGACTATTATAGAGCTGAATCCACCATGATGCTTTTCATGTAAAGGACAGAGTTACTGTTGTTTTATGCTTCATGTCTTGACTCAGGCTTTTAACCTTCCATAAACATTTGTAAGATTATAATTCTGCTAAGAAGACATGGTCAACACATGCGTATACACACACACGTATACACACACACACACACACACGCATGTGATTTCCGGTGCGCGTGAGGAGAAGAAACGGGCTCGAGTGATATCACAAAGGAATATGGCCAAAGCCGTCTACCATCGGTATAATATTGAAGCAGAAGGAGGTTTTAAAAGGTATGCTTTTACATTTTTTAAAGAGTTTAGGGGGTAGTATTGGGAGCCTTGGAATTAATCACGCGTTGTACATGTAAAATGCAATTCAACTTACGAAAAATGCAGGTTACGAAAAAAGCTCTGGAACGGATTAATTTCATAAGGTGAGGTACCACTGTACTTTGATTTACCTGGATGCTTTTTTCTTTACGAAGAGCGTGGTCTCCTCGAATTCGTGCCCTCTCAAGTTGTTCCTGTCTTTCATGGGCTTCATCATTCTCTAGTTGCTCCAAATGTCGAGCTTCCAATGCTGCCGCCTCTTGAGCAGTCGGCTGCAGAGATATGAACCATCAAATGTGTGACAATTAAAAACATCAGACAAATTATATAAATCCTGAAGAAATTAGATGATAATTTGTGATTTTAGTCCATACTTGCCATGCTTTTTTATCGCTAAATTATGACAGATAATAATAAGTATTAATTGTACTAGACATAGCACACAGAGGTTTTTTATTTTATTGTCTGAAAATTTTTATATATAAGTTTATATATTAGTCCTTCTCAAAAAATTAGCATATTGTGATAAAGTTCATTATTTTCTGTAATGTACTGATAAAATTTAAACTTTCATATAGTTTAGATTCATTGCACACCAACTGAATTATTTCAGGTCTTTGCTCTCTCATTGGCTGTCGCTCAACATCCCGCCCCGCTGGCCTCCCAGATAGAGACAGAATGAAGCTTAACTCTTTAGTTTAGTTTAAGTAAATGTTTCATAAATGTGGGCGCATTTGAGCTTATCTGGAATTCCGATCCCTCAAGGAATCAAATTAAAGTTGAGTTTGTCAAGCAGGGAATGCGCTTTGGAGTCATGTCTTGTGGCCGTGGCCTTACATAGCTCTCAGCCAATGTTTACTGCAGAAAAGTATTTTTGTAAGTTACTCGTGACAAGTACAGAAGCACAAGCACATGTGTGTACCTGCTCTGTATCTGTTTCTTTGTCCACTGCTGTCTCTGGGATGTGGTAGTGTGTCATGGAATAATGTTTCAGGCTGGTCATCTTGGTTTGTAGCTGAGTTTGAATCACAATACTCTGTTTAAAAGAAGAAATACACTTAAATTAATTAAATCAGGTTTTCCAGATGAGGTGCCACTAATTACAAACTCCCACAGGTGGAGCCTGTTTCATTAAAAAAAGCAACATCAGTGTTTGTCATTCATTTTCCTATTAAAAGTAAGTGGTGTCATCAAGATCACAAGTAATCTCACTGTAAAGAAAATAATCATCTATAAACTGCAGAGATTTCAAACGACTGCCAATCCCAGCAAATTCAGTCCCAATGCTGATTATATGATGTAATATGAATTCTCCAAAAACACAAATCATTATCACTGGGTCTGTTGGTAACACAATTGTCAACAGTTACAACTGTTAGTTTGAAAGTGCATAATGTATATTACTACTGCATAATTGTCACAATAAACCTGAACAAATATGAATTGCGTGGTATGAAAAAGTATTTGCTGCCCATAAATAAAATCAAAGCAAAAATACACAGGGACTTTTTTTCTTGAAAAATACTGTGAGTAAATTCACTAAACTTTAGATACAACCAAAAATGTATGTATCAAATGGTCCAATTTTAAAGGTTAAAGTTACTTTAATGTATCAAGAATCTTTTTTTGTGGTGGGTTACATATAACCTACATGCAAAGACCACTCAGAACTGCATAAGCCTTAGCCTGTCATGGATAAAATAGGCAACAAAACAAAAACAAAAAAACAGAAGAATCTCATTTTACATTTCCTTTTCTGAACAGTTCAGAGCCTACTTAACAAAAAATGCTCATTTATTTCTGATATGCTTTTAATTGGAGCAAAGCGCACAGAGCTACACGTGCCTAAGAGTGTCGTCTTCTTCTTTTTTTCCTTTCGGCTATTCCCTTCAGGGGTCGCCACAGCAAATGATCTGCCTCCATCTCTCCCTATCCTCTGCATCTTCTACTCTTACTACAACGACCTTCATGTCCGCCTTCACCACATCCATAAATCTTCTCTTTGGTCTTCCTCTGGGCCTTTTTCCTGGTAGTTCCAACCTCAGCATCCTACTACCAATATACTCACTATCCCTCCTCTGTACATGTCCAAACCATCTCAATCTAGCCTCTCTGACTTTGTCTCCAAAACATCTAACATGTGCTGTCCCTCTGATGTACTCATTTCTGATCCTATCCATCCTCGTTACTCCCAAAGAGAACCTCAACATTTTCATCTCTGCTACCTCCAACTCTGACTCCTGTCTTTTCCCCAAAGCCACTGTCTCTAAACCATACAACATTGCTGGCCTCATCACCATCTTGTATACTTTTCCCTTCATTCTTGCCGATACTCTCCTATCACACATCACACCGGACACTTTTCTCCATCCATTCCAACCTACCTGCACGCGCTTCTTCACCTCTTTTCCACACTTTCCATTGCTCTGAATTGTTGAGCCTAAGTACTTAAAATCCTCCACCTTCTTTATCTCTGTCCCCTGTAACCTCAAAGTTCCTCTTGGGTCCTTGTCGTTCACACACATGTATTCGGTCTTACTGAGACTAACCTTCAATCCCCTCCTTTCCAGGGCATACCTCCACCTCTCTAGATTTTCCTCCACTTGTTCTCTGCTCTCACTACAGATCACGATGTCATCTGCAAACATCATAGTCCATGGAGATTCTTGTCTAATCTCGTCTGTCAGCCTGTCCATCACCATAGCAAACAAGGAGGGGCTGAGAGCTGACCCTTGATGCAGTCCCACCTCCACCTTGAACTCTTCTGTCACACCGACAGCACACCTCACCACTGTCTTACATCTCTCATACATGTCCTGCACCACTCTAACATACTTCTCTGTCACTCCAGACTTCCTCATACAATACCACAGTTCTTCTCTCGGCACTAAGAGTGTGACAGATTAAATATGTAAAAGTAAACTACAAAAATCTTGATTGTGTTTGAGTTTCTTGTGTTTCTGCATGGTTTATGTTAGCATTTTGAATAAATTTTAAAAGACTAAGAGTCTTCATTTATTTGACTGGGGACTTGGCTGTTGTCAGCTTGCCGTCAGAGGGCTCATCCGAATCACTAGAATGTAGTGACTCACTATCCTTACATGTCCCCTCCAGCTCTGTCTCAAACAGGTACTTGGTAGCCATAGTATGCTCCTTTCAGCTCAAGTTTGTCAAATAAACACTACTTATTTATGTAAGCCTGATAACCCGAAAATCAAACGAGGTAAAATCACTTCCAGCTGGTACTGCTTTTACTCAGAGTATGTCTCACGAAATGCAGTATAATAATGCATTTTTACAATAATGCATTTTATGGTAATTGTAATTAATGTGCATCTCTACTGCTTATGAGTAGTACATAACACTTTGTCCAGAGATGTATATTATGTCGATTTACATTTCTTTTGAATAAATAATTTGAAGAGACCATTTTTCTTGTGGGTTTCTTAAAGTGCATCATCTTTACTTGTATTAAAGAGAGTAAAATATTTGCCATGGGTTCACATACAGTACAGTAGGCCCTCGATATTCGTGGGGATTCGGTTCCGGCCCCTCTCACGAATGAAGATATTCCGCGAGTTCTGTACCCGGAAGTAAAACCCCATGTATCATATTACATGCACAAATGAGCAACAGGAAGTAAAATACTGTGTATCTATTACATGCGCTAAAATATGCTTCTTAAACACATTCTATAGACAGTCTTACTCACTAATACAGTATTAATCTAGAAAAATGTAATATTGATCAAGAAAACCTTTTCAATATTTACTGTTATATTTATTAATGATAAAATATAAACATTATACAGCATATACTGTTGTAAAGGTAAGTCTGTTGGGTTTTTACACCCGAGCCTCATGGCTCATCAGGCCGGTGCTTATCCCCGGTTTCCATAGCGTGAAGCGACCAGGAGTTCAACTCCCCCTGGATGGGACGCTAGTCCATCTTAGGTTACCTTCCCAGTATATTTTTACTGGTACCCATTTATACTGCTGGGTGAACAGAGGTACACTTGTAGTTAAGACCTTGCCCAAGGGCATTATCACAGTGAGAGTCTCAGTGGGATTCGAACTCACAACCTCCCGATCATGAGCACAGCACCCTAACCACTACGCCACCGGCCCCATATATTGTTGTAAAGCACTAGTATTGAAGTCTTTTTCAATTATTATTCTAGTACAGTACCTAAGTTAATGTTTAGAATGTTTGTGTGTGAGATTTTATGTTCTGTGGCATGTTTTACAAACAATACCAAAAGGATAAACTTTATTACGCTTCATGTCCTTTTACATTGAACTTGGAGTGATGTCTTAGAGTGACGTCTCCAAGATGGCGCTACCTAGAGGGTGACGTCGCGGAGTTCTCAGAGTCAAATTGTTTCTTTTTCGTTTTAATTTGTTTTATTTGTTGCTTTGTTTGTTCATGTTTTGCACTATGCTCGTTTATGACCGGTCGACCCTACTACAGCTACGAGATCGGAGTCTCAGGGCGTGTACAACCCAACATGCTCAACTATCCTGAGCTAATATGCTATGGTAGTTCAATGCTAGCCGCACCCAGGCTAACAATAAGCCCAGGCGGAGTTCTCAGAGTCTCCGGTGCTTGGTCAGAAGTGGAAGGTTAGCACTTCCGGTCATACTGCTTGAAAATGTTCAGTCCCTGCGAAACAGGATGAACGAGCTTCATGCTCGGACTGCAGCGCAGAGGGATCTACAGGACTGCTCCATGCTGGGTCTCTGTGAAACATGGCTCGTGGAGAGTACACCCGACGAGGCGATTGCGACAGCCGGCTACATGGCCTTCATCCCCCCCAAAGCAGTAAACTTTTTGACAAGACCATTCAACAAGGTCTTAGAGCAGTGGTTCTTAACCTGGGTTCGATCGAACCTAGGGGTTCGGCGAGTCGGTCTCAGGAGTTCGGTGGAGCCTCTGCCATGGAGGTCAAGACACACCCGACTCATCATGTCAATTAGTGATGACACGCCCCGCTTGGCCATCACTGGCTGCAGATGATCACATTACATTGCTGGCCAATCAATTCTGCAGGGAATTAGTGCACTCAGTAGTCAACGTGTGACTGTCGTGGTAGTACGTCGTGTGATTTTTTTTTTTTTTTTGGAATATTTTAATCCATACTAACTATGTCGAGCAAAAAAGAAAGTGGTCGGACGAATATGTACAACATGCATTCACATGCATCACAGAACGTGATGGGATTCAGCGGCCTATCTGCATGATTTGCAATGCCAAGTTGAGCAACTCTACTCTCGCACCAGCAAAACTAAAGGAACACCTCTTGAAACTGCATGGAGATGGCAATACAAGAACACAGCGCTTGCTGAATTCAAGGTGAAGACAGCCAGATTTGAAGAAATTATTTTTCACTAATGAAGGGTTCGGTGAATGTGCATATGAGACTGGTGGGGTTCGGTACTTCCAACAAGGTTAAGAACCACTGTCTTAGAGAGTGCGAGGATGCCGGAGGAATGGAGGAGAAGTGTGCTGGTGCCCATTTTTAAGAACAAAGGAGACAGGCAGAGTTGTGGAAACTACAGAGGGATAAAGTTGATGAGTCATACAATGAAGTTATTAGAAAGAATAGTGGAAGCTAGACTAAGGGCAGAGGTCAGCATTTGTGAACAAATTGGTTTCATGCCAAGAAAGAGCACCACAGATGCAGCGTTTGCTTTGAGGATGTTAATAGAGAAGTACAGAGAAGGTCAGAGGAAGCTGCATTGTGCCTTTGTGGATCTGGAGATAGCATATGACAGGGTTCCGAGAGAGGAACTGTGATATTACATAAGGAAGTCTGGAGTGGCAGAGAAGTATGTTAGAGTGGTGCTGGACATGTATGAGGGATGTAAAACAGTGGTGAGGTGTGCTGTCGGAGTGACAGAAGAGTTCAAGATGGAGTTGGGACTGCATCAAGAATCAGCCCTGAGCCCCTTCTTGTTTGCTATGGTAATGGACAGGCTGACAGACGAGATTAGACAAGAATCTCCATGGACTATGATGCATGCAGATGACATTATGATCTGTAGTGAGAGCAGAGAACAAGTGGTGGAAAATCTAGAGAGGTGGAGGTATGCCCTGGAAAGGAGAGGAATGAAGGTTAGACTCAGTAAGACAGAATACATGTGTGTGAACGAGAAAGAC
Source organism: Plotosus lineatus (assembly GCA_024760905.1). Classification (NCBI taxonomy): domain Eukaryota; kingdom Metazoa; phylum Chordata; class Actinopteri; order Siluriformes; family Plotosidae; genus Plotosus; species Plotosus lineatus. Next base: position 43,023,019 of record CM045731.1, read on the forward strand.
CTAAGCGGAACGGTGAGGTTACAGGGAGCAGAGATAAGGAAGGTGGAGGATTTTAAGGACTTAGGCTCAACAATCCAGAGCAGTGGAGAGTATGAAAAAGAGGTGAAGAAGCGTGTGCAGGCAGGTTGGAATGGTTGGAGAAAAGTGTCCGGTGTGATGTGTGATAGGAGGGTATCGGCAAGAATGAAAGGAAAAGTGCACAAGACAGTGATGAGGCCAGCGATGTTGTATGGTTTAGAAATAGTGGCCCTGAGGAAAACACAGGAGGCAGAGCTGGAGGAAGCGGAGATGAAAATGTTGAGGTTCTCTTTGGGAGTAACAAGGATGGATAGGATCAGGAATGAGTACATCAGAAGGACAGCACATGTAAGATGTTTAGCTGCTTCTGCAGCTAATGCATTGGCAACACAGTTTTCCTGTCACCAGTTGGTTTAGAAAATATGAATGTTTTCCACGATTTCTGTGCTTGTAATTTGTGCAGTTAGTACTGACTAACAATGTGCTATGTTAAACGGGTCAGCCCAGTCAGTCCAATGCATTGACATCACTAGCAGGCTGAAGCAGACAATCAGAAAGCCAACATGCCTCTGAGAATGCCTAGATTTGTCATACTCGCACGCAGAAAATGGACATAGACTGAGGCTGCTGGAAGAAACCGCTGATGTTGTATGTGATCGATTTACACAGCTATTAGCACTAATTCGCCAGAGGTACCTTTTAATAAAATGATGATTATGGGAGTGATATATATCTAGATGTTGATCAGAAAAAGAGAATTGTTTGAGCTGTACCTCTACTGGATCTGGGGCAGAGTGAGGAAGACTGGAGATTTTTGTTGCCCTTTCCTTCTCCACCATCAGCGCTTTCTTCCGTGCTTCAATGTGTCTGTGTGAGAACAATACAGAATAGCTGCTATTAATAGATCTTTATTCAATACCCAGGACACAAATTAAAGGGTGTTTCAGTCTTATCTGTCATCCACAAAGGAAAAAAAAAAACTTGCTGATCTCCACCATAATCATTATGTCAATTCAGGAGGGAAAAACAGCTTGTTGACATGAATAAGTGAATAATTATCTCATTAAATGTTCCAGACCCTAGTCTACATAAATATACTACCGATTCTGTTGCACTGTTTCAGTCTGTCTTTGCGTGATGAGGTTTCGAAGAGCGGTCTGATGTCTCTCTGCTGCTCGAGTGTCATTCTGCTTTTTTTTTAGGGCCAGAGTTTCCCAATCTGGTTCCTGCATACACACACACACACACACACACACACACACACACACACACACACACACACACACATACACACACATACACACACATACACACACATACACACACATACACACACATACACACACATACACACACATACACACACATACACACACACACACACTGATGTATAAACTTAACAATCATCAACTTCAGGGTGCTAACAGTAACTCTTCTTTGTGTAAAGCACAGTTCCAGCAATTGGAAGGAAGGAACCACTCACATTTTGTTTGGCGTTGAGGTGACCCTGACCCACATCTCTGAGGTTTTCCTTGTAGACTTTCTCCAGGCTTCTTATTCTCTCTTCTCTCTGCTTTTGCCATTCGTTCTGAAGTTCTGCAGCAAGGCTTTGGAGCTCCCGCTCTCTCCTCTCCTTCACTTCACATCTTATCTGCAGCGCAATGTATCGCTCTTGTTCCCGGACCTTCCGTTCCAAAATAAACAGCTAGTTTATTATGCAACACTAAACATTTCAGCTAATAGAAAGAGGAGTCTGTTGCTAAACTTGGGAAAGATGATGTTCATCATACCTGAGACACTTCGGGGTCTTTTTAGCTACTTTGATTAAAGTAAATTAAAATCCCCCAGTGCAGCTAACTGGGTTATCAAAGGCAGGACATGTCTCTCACTGTCTATGGTGAGAGACATGTAAAAGAACTATTGCTGACTTTCGTAAAGAGTAGGCTGTAAAGCCGTCAGCGTATTTCTGTTCCTTGCTAAAAGGGTTGTGTCAGGAAGGGCATCCGACGTAAAAACCTGTGCCAAATCAAACGTGCGAATCATTTGCTGTGGCGACCCCAGAAAAAGGGGAAAAGCCGAAAGGAAATCTCTCTCAAAGTAAATTAAAATAGTGTGTTACATACTATGCAGGTTATCAAAAACAACAGCAGTGATGACAGTTTCAGACACAACGAAATAAACAGATCACTAGAGATTTACTGTGAATTGTGGATTCTGTGAAATAGTTAAACAGCAGTGTATCAACTTTCATGACTGCTGTGTAAACATTTTTTGAGGCGGATAAACTTTGCATGTGACTACCTCTGCTGCTACCTGGGAGTATAGGAGTTCATAATGAATATCATTATAGTAACATACTGTATTTTTCGGACCATAAGTGCACTTAAACTCTTTAATTTCTTCGCCAATTGGTGGTGCGCTTTATAGTCCGATGGCCTTATGTATTGACGATGCTGCACTGCTTGGCTTGTTGGAGTATTATGGCTACCATAATCAGGTGACTCACTAAGTTATACGTGAGTGGCTGAGAGAAGTTTACGTCACGAGACCAGAAGGCTATTCCACAAATCTCCATCCTCACTGATCTCCGACTCCATGTGCACCCATCTCACTGTTACCGTCAAAACCCAAGTGAATCAAACTAATTCAGAGCTTGCCATTATTCCGGGTGGATTAACAAAAAAACTCCAACTGCTAGATACTGGTGTCAAAAGGTCGTATAAGTTAGAGGGATCCGGGATTTATTTCAACTTGCACAACTGTTAAATTTCATCTTCAGTGTCAGAGTTTAACTAATGGTTCATCGGTTGTTGGGCATTTACCAAGAGAAAACAGCAAAATATTTTCCTGTTTTTTTTAAAGCACGGTGAAACAATCAAATGTGTTGTTACTGATGAACATTATAGACATTCCCCAATGGCAGGGGGTCTTGAAATACCATGTAAACTCACTTTTACAGGCAGTGAACGACTCATTTTATGGTATAAAATTGGTTAGTTTGATCTATGATTTTGCTCACAGTACACGCCATGACAACCAATGTGACATGGGGGAGGGGGTGTGGCGTAACGCTGGGGGAGGGGGCACGTATGACCCTGGGGAACATGCTTTTCTGGAATTATGTACGAGAATTAAGTGTAATTGCACCTCCACTAGTTGGCAGTGGCGTCACGCGATGGTGTAGCCATTTTTCGCACAAGCAAACGATATGGAGTGCAGTAAACAACCCCTCAAGAAACAACATGGAAATATTCTAACAGGAACAAAGAGAAAGGTGGAGAGAGACAGAGATATTAAGACATAAATAAGTTGAATGAGTTTCAATAAACATAGTTTTTTTTTCCATTTCAGGCACATTGGTGCACTTTAAATCTTCAATTGCAGATTAAAAAACAATGTTAATGGAGTTTTTTTTTGTTCAGGGATCCCAGATCTCCTCTATTTAGTGGAATCCCGCTATTTTTACTTGCCTATTTAGGGGAAGTCCGCTATTTTTATCAATTTATGCAAAAAGTACAGTGTAAGACTGTTTACTAGTGCAGAGTAAATGTTGTGACATTTTGAATTATAGTGTCTATTAACATACTAAGGGAAAAAGCCGAAAGGAAGACAGACTATTAACATACTAACTTGTAGCAGGTATGCTCACTACTTGAACACAAATGTTTGTTCTGATAATATATGTCATGTGTTATGTGATCATTCTACAAATTAGTTCATAATTATGTTACACATGAATGACGAGCCACAGGGTTGTGCTACTTGAATTGTGTGTGTTTATCTCCACCAGGGATCAGCAACCTGCAGCTCCGGAGCCACATGCGGCTCTTCACCTCTCTGATGCGGCTCCGTGGCTTTTAAAAATAATGAACGTGTACTTTACAAACGTGCTTCATACACAAAAACCACTACATCACCAAAAACAACTGCAAAAAGAAAATGCCGCTTATTTACTCACATCGGAAGCACTCCGGGCTCCCAGGGGGTAGAGAGTTAAACCAGCTTTCACCTGAATGACGGAAGAATCTGCCCATAAGGCAGAGTTCTTCAATGGTCGGGTAGCCACAAGTACCCAGCGAATAACCTTGAAGAAAATGCTCTTTTAGGGTTGAAAATTACATAGATAAGAATTAACAGTCACGGGTGCGGGCGGATATTTATTTGGTGTGTGTGTGGGGGTGATTTTGTGCCTGTGTTCTTGTGGACATCGCCGTCATATTAATCAGCTACATTGAGAGTCAGTGTTTTTGATCTGCTGTGTTGGTGGAGGGAGCCACGGTATTCCAAAGCCTAGTGGGCAAGGAGTGTTCTTGTCATCACAGCAGCAGCTCAGCAAGCGAGAGAGATTTTTCTGCTGCCGGGGTTTGTAATCTAGGAACGGAAATCACAGCTGAAGTAAGAGGTGGTGAATGAGATTTGGTTTATGCACAGCAATCTCTGAATTAAATAACTCTCCTCCCAGTGACAAAATAAAGACTGGGTCTGGTTCAGTCTCCACTCGAACAGCTCGGTCAGTGCAGTATTAAGCATTAATATTATTTAAAAGAATGTTGAGCAGGCTCCTTCTGAAAATAAGTCTCCGTATACTTTTCTGTATTGCTGTCATTTTTGTAAATTAAAACGATGACAAAACAACATTAATATAACGAATAAAGAAAAAGAAGATCCCACGAAGGGATTGATGCTGAGGTAAGCTACCCAACCCGTTAACACATCTGGCTGCACCCCATCCCTCGCTTCATGGGATAGATATTCTTTTTCTTTATAAAAATACAAGGACTCAAATACATTCGTTCATTTTCTGATGTTTCATTCTAATTAAGGTCGCAGGGATGCTGACGATTTTTTTAATCTAAATGGTTTTGTTGTAATCAGAATTGTAATTTAATTGGGGGAACATTATATGCAGTGTTATTTGATTTTAAATGTCAAAACAGGATTTGTGGCTCCCAGTGTTTTCTTGACTGTGGAAAAAAACGGGTCCAAATGGCTCTTTGAATGGCAAAAGTTGCCGAACCCTAGTCTACACTATAAATAACCTTTTAGTATTTTATACATTATTTAAGCTGTTTTGTTTGGTGTTTCTGTATGTTACAAAACAATGAATAACTTGTTTGCATGATTTTTTACATGACATGCTCTGCCCCTGTACCCCGCAAGGGGCGCTGTGGCCCCCTTGACCCCCAGCTGAAATATTAAATTTCTTCTATTTTTTCTAAACCTCACTGGGATCCCTGTTTGTTTTCGACAGATAAACAGAGAGAAACATATACTGGGGGGTTGTTGTTGATGATGATAATGATCATGATGACGAAGAACTCACTTGTTGTAATCTGAGTTTTCTTCTTCTTTGTATTTCCTCTCGGATCAGTTGCGCCTCCTCATTCGGACTCAGTCTCCTTACCTTAGTATTTTTTCTTTTCATCCTCTTTTTATTATTATATTATATTAAAATAAATTATTCTATTATCAGCTTCCTGTTGTATTCGTAGTGACCGTTAGCTTGAAATGTGACTAATCCTCTGTCGCACTGATTTATTTCGGATATCCTGGACACACAATTTCTCCCTGTCTCGTCTGTGATCTCCGATGGTTTAAACATACGATAACAGCACTGGAGTATAAAACCGATCTGAAAACTTGTCTTGACTAAAATTCACGCCAACACTTCAGACTCTTTTGAACATGGCGCTTCTCCGAGCTTGGCTTGACAGTTAAAGAACTCTAGTAGCCACCCAGGTTGCCAGATTTCTAAACCAAAAACCCACCTAAATTGATTCGAAACTACAATAGTTCCACAACTACAACTTTAACAACATATATTAACTTCATTACAACTTATATTATCATTTAAATAATTATCAGCATATAATACTTTACTTTTCTATTTAATAACCTGATTAATCCAACGCATATAAAAAGTAAACTCTGCAAACTGCATTCAACGACACTTAATAGGTGAAAGCCTGGCAACTATAATATCTGCGCCAACGTATCAACAATAGTTTTTATTTACTTCCGGTTGCCAGCTGGATAGTCATTTTATTTGCCGTATCTGATCATTAAACAAATCATTTACATAAATTTGGGAGATTTAGTTTGAATGTTGTCATTTACTATATAATCCATGCCAGGAACGAATCCATATTTGAAGGGCTTCCGTTTCGAAAAGACCGCTGAGTGTTTTTCCAAGATGGCGGAGTCAAAGCGGAGCAGGAGTATAGACATAGAAATCAAATCTAGATCGTCCACTACAGTAAGACCTGGCCGTTCGCACCGCCATCATAGCTGGGTTTAGGTTTGGATGAATGTATTGTACGTGTGAATGAGTACGAGTTTGTGTGAGTGCCACGGTGACGTAGTGGTTAACCCATCCGCCTCACAGAAGGTTTTCGGTTCGATTCCCAGCTCAGTCATTTCTGTGTGGAGTTTGCATGTTCTCCCTGTGCTTGTGTGGGTTTTCTCCGAGTATTCCAGCTTCCTCCCAAAAACATGCACAGTATGTTCCAAACCGAGTGAATATGAATAGTTGTGAGTGTTGCCCCTGTGATGGCCTGGAGAGCTGTCCAGAGTCTACCCCATCCTCACCCAAAGTCGGCCGAGATGGGTGCCAACATTAATTAGGACCCTAATGTAGTGTTTTGGAAAATGAATGGATGAAATGAGTAGAATGTGCTGCTTCAACATGTTTCAATGTGTCAAAAGGTTGTGATTAGCGCATCCGCTTAAGGGCGTGGGCTTCAGCTCTGGACTCATTTCAGTTCATTTTCTGTAACCGCTTAATTCTAATTAGGGTCGTGGGGAGTCTGGTGCCCATCACAGCCGACTCGGGGCAAGGGCAGAGTACACCTTGGACAGCTCGCCAGGCCATCGCAGGTCAGAAACACGCTGAGGCTTTGCAGCCAACTCTTGTCGAAAGGCAGTAATGTTCTCTTTTACATGAACCTCTCACCATAGACAGTGAGAGACATGGTCAGCCTTTGATAACCCAGTTAGATGCACTGGGGGGACAGTAACAACCTTGTGAGGGTGGGACTCGAGCCCCTAACCATTGGATCAGCTATCCAGCGCCTGATACCACTAAGCCTCCACTGCCCTGCTGTGGACTCAGTAGGGTTATTTCTGTATGGAGGTTGTGCATTCTCATCTTGTGTGGGTTCTGTTTACCCCAGTTTCCTCCCACAATCCAAAGACATGCACATTAGCCTAATTAACTCAAAATTGTGAGTGTATCATGCTACAACCACAAAGTATAAAGTGGATTGGAGAAGGAGAAAATACTTTTTGAACATACGTTTGTTTCTGTGTTGACCATCATTATTACACATGGTCCATCAAGACCATTCAGGCTCATTCTTCTTCTTCTACTTGTTCTTTTGGCTTTTCCCTTCGGGGGTCGCCACAGCGAATCATCTGCCTCCATCTCACCCTATCCTCTGCATCTTTTTCTCTTACACCAACTGCCTTCATGTCCTCCTTCACCACATCCATGAATCATCTCTTTGGTCTTCCTCTAGGCCTTCTGCCTGGTAGTTCCAACCTCAACATCCTACTACCAATATACTCACTATCCCTCCTCTGTACATGTCCACACCATCTCAATCTAGCCTCTCTGACTTTGTCTCCAAAACGTCTTACATGTGCTGTCCCTCTGATGTGATCATTCCTGATCCTATCCATCCTCGTTACTCCCAAAGAGAACCTCAACATTTTCATCTTTGCTACCTCCAGCTCTGCCTCCTGTCTTTTCCCCAGGGCCACTGTTTCTAAACCATACAACATCGCTGGCCTCAACACCGTCTTGTACACTTTTCCTTTCATTTTTGCCGATACCTTCCTATCACACATCACACCGGACACTTTTCTCCAACCATTCCTACCAGACTGCACACGCTTCTTCACCTCTTTTCCACACTCTCCATTGCTCTGAATTGTTGAGCCTAAGTACTTAAAATCCTCCACCTTCCTTATCTCTGCTCCCTGTAACCTCACCGTTCCTGTTGGGTCCTTGTCATTCATACACATGTATTCTGTCTTACTGAGGCTAACCTTCATTCCCCTCCATTCCAGGGCATACCTCCACCTCTCTAGATTTTCCTGCACTTGTTCTCTGCTCTCACTGCAGATCACAATGTCATCTGCAAACATCATAGTCCATGGAGATTCTTGCCTAACCTCGTCTGTCAGCCTGTCCATCACCATAGCAAACAAGAAGGGGCTCAGAGCTGACCCTTGATACAGTCCCACCTCCACCTTGAACTCTTCTGTCACACCGACAGCACACCTCACCACTGTGTAATAACCCGTGTGTAATAACCCGTGTGTAATAACCAGTATGATAACCCGTGTAATAACCCGTGTGATAACCCGTGTGTACTAACCCATGTGTAGTAACCCGTGTGTAATAACCCGTGTGTAATAACCCGTGTGTAATAACCCATGTGTAATAACCCATGTGTAATAACCCGTGTGTAATAACCCGTAAGTAATAACCCGTGTGTAATAACCCGTGCGTAATATCCCTTGCGTAATAACCCTGTGTAATAACACGTGTGTAATAACCCATGTGTAATAACCCATGTGTAATAACCCGTGTGTAAAAACCCGTGTGTAATAACCCGTGTAATAACCCGTGTGTATTACCCGTGTGTAATAACCCGTGTGTAATAACCCGTGTGTAATAACCCGTGTGAAAACCCGTGTGATAACCCGTGTGATAACCCGTGTGATAACCCGTGAGATAACCCCGTGTGTAATAACCCCGTGTGTAATAACCCGTGTGTAATAATCCGTGTGTAATAACCCGTGTGTAATAACCCCGTGTAATAACACATGTGTGAAAAATGTGTGATAACACATGTTTAATAAATGTGCAATTACATGTGTAATATATGTGTAATAACACATGTGTAATAAATGTGTAATAACACATGTGTAATAAATGTGTAATAACACATGTGTAATAAATGTGTAATAACTCGTGTGTAATAACCCTTTGTCATACATGTGTAATAACCCATGTGTAATAACCCGTGTGTAATAACCCGTGTGTAATAACCCGTGTGTAATAACCCGTGCAGCTTGAAGATGAGACCAGTTTTCCATGCTTCAGGTATCTGACCTTCTATCCAAACCTGACTGAAGATCTCTGTCAGAATGGGAGCGATCACATTTACATCTGCCTTCAAAATCTCTGCTGTTATCTCATCTTCCCCTGGTGCTTTGCCGCTTTTCATTGCCTTATTTGCTGTTTTTACTTCTTCCAAGCTCGGTGGATCAGTGCAGATGTCAAGAATTATATCTGCCGGTTGAATGTCTGCTTGCTGAGGGGGGTCCAGTGACTGGAAATGTCTGGAAATGTCGCTGATCCCCAAGATGTCCAAGTTGTAGTTGTCAAACTCTTTGACTAGCTAGGGCATCTTGCCAGTCTGGTACAGGGTTTGGACATTCCAGCATCCTACCCTCATCTTCTGTTTCGGCTTCAGTAAATCCACCATCGGGGTGCCAGCTCCCTCTTGAGTTTGGCTGTCGTCCGTCATCAGTCCAGTTGCCTGGTGTGCCTCATTACCATTGGCATCAGTGTTGGATACTCTAGTGTAGGTTTCTGAAACAAACATTTTTTTAAGGGACAGGGTTGTTAGGCCTGTGCCCAACCCCCAACCTGGAGGACCGGACCGCTCTTTGTCTGGCTCCTACCCGTCGACCTGTTTGGCATGGGTAGCCCTACCAGGAATTAAACTCCAGCCAATATAGCTCTTGGGGTCATTGAAGCATGCAAGCTCTTTCATTGCAGCAAGGTGGTGGTCCATGAAAGAAACATGAATATGAAAAAGGAAATAGATCTAGATGAAGAGACTCCTCCAAATGATGTCAGTGTCACCATTGAGCTCGATGGAGATTTGGCCGTTATCATAGATTTACAAGCCTTAATGTCAACTGCAGATGATTCTAGGGCAAGCAGAGCAACAAAATGAAATCTCACTCGACAGTGGTCAGTCCTTCAAAATGAAAATCCTTCTGTTATAGTTCCCTTCCTTGGTCCTGACCGACCTTGTTCTACTGAATCAGTATACGTGTTCGAGCCACGCCCCTCACCAAAGCTCATTTCAACGCGCAACTCTTTTCTGAGAAACCATAACACTATAATAAAAACTACATAAAAGTTAAAAAGTCTCTCACAACACAAAACATAACATAATGTACTGTATTCAATAAAATTTTCACTTAATTTGAGGACCTATGGTATGAGTTACGATTAAGACCATTTACATTATTTGTAATGGGAAAAGCGGATTTTGAATTCGAACAAATTGGAATTCGAACAGCCCTCTGGAATGGATTAAGTTCGAGAACCAAGGTACTACTGTACATATATACTGTACGGTCTTCCAACCGTTTTTCGACTTTCCATCCAAATACACTCACGCCATAGGTTTCCGACCGTTGATATATATATATATATATATATATATATATATATATATATATATATATATATATATATATATATATATATATATATATATATATATAAATAAAAGGACAGGACAAAGACTTTCTATTGAAACTTCATTTTCACAGTGAAAATTTCACAGTCCTTTTATTTTTACTGATAATTCATTTTATTTATATAAATTATATATATATATATATATATATATATATATATATATATATATATATATATATATATATATATATGGCTCTCAGAGGATTAGATTTTAAAATATGTCTTTTTTTTGGCTCTCTTAGTCAAAAAGGTTCTCGACCCCTGATTTAGTACATTTAAAATATTGTAAATGATTACGTATAGTAATACAAACATATGGTACATTTCACATTTATTTTATATTATACAGATATTAACCAATTATAAACATTCAACTTTTGAACATCTTATAAATTATAAACACACAATTTGCAATATAAGTTATAAACATGTTTTACATTATAAACAGATTGTAAATTACAAACATATTAATGCTAAATAAAAAAAAAAAACCTTTAATACAGAAAAGATTCAAGAACAATACAGAATTATATCAACAACACCAGAATACAGCATATTACAAAAAAACTGACACATTGTCCATTGTCAAACCTTCTTCTGGCTGTTGGCATACAGCTGCCAAGAGACTTTTCCGACCTCACTGTTCAAATAGAACTTCAGGTACTCTCTCTGTCTCTTGGCCTCTACAGTGTCTCTGTTGGGACCCACCACATGTTCCAGGTCATGCATATTTTCAGTTGCACGCCACTGTCCTGGAATAATGTTGTGTTCGTCGTCCTCTAGGTCCAAAGCTGCATCCTGGGTGACAGTGTATTGCATCCTCATGATGTTGTGAAGACAGACAGCAACTTCAATCACGCTATGTGTCCTGGATATCCTGTAGTTGTAGGCCAGTTCTTCCTCTGTAAGGGGTTGCCTGGAATATGGCTTTATGAGGTACTTCCTAAGCACAAAAGCATCGTCACCAACAATGAAATATGGCATGTCCCTGTCATCTTGGGGCAGAGGCTCTGGTGTGGGACATTGATGGTTCCATCTTCGATGCACTCGCTGAGCTCCGAGGCGTTGAATATCTGGGCATCAGACATGTGACCCATGCCACCGATGTCTATCCACAGGAACCTGTAGTTGGCGTCTACCAGTGCCAGCAGAACAATGGAGAAAAATCCCTTGTAATTAAGCTAAAGGCTCCCTGAAGATGGTGGCTTTCGAATGGCGACGTGTTTCCCATCCAAGGCTCCAACGGCATGAGGCAGGTTCCATTTCTCCTTGAATTCCCAGCTGAGTGTTTTCCATTCCTGGGCAGTATTTGGACACTGTATGACCTCGTATCTGTAGTGGTCGGTAATGGCCGGACAAACCTCTTGCCAGGAAACTTGCGATGGTGTGACGACATACCCTGAAGTTGTAGGCCAGCATGGGATACTTGTAGCCCGAGGCCAGATGATGCAAGGTAACAGCTAGTTTCAGACCAGGACTTAGTGTGCTTCTAAATCTAGTGTTCTTCTTGGTCAGATGAGGAGCCAAAGCCATCAGCAACTCGTCGAACAGTTCAGGTGGGACCCGGAGGTAGTTAAAGAAGGACTGCTTGTCTTCGATACGGAGCTCCTCCATGAGGTTGTCATAACTTCCAAGGCCAATTCTTCTTTCCACCCTCAGCCATGGATGTACCCAGAAGCGTTTGGGTGTGTATCTCCTTTTTTTTGGTTGTCCTCCGCGGTCGTCTCGTTGCATCTTCATCTTGTTGTATTGGTGAAGCAACAGAAGCACGTGGAGTAGTTCCATGTCAGCCATTTCTCTGTGCTTGTCTATTTTTGGAGAGCTTCTTGGTGTTTCCAGTACTGGGTCGATTGGCAAAATGGCCTTCCGTGGTGGAATCCGCGTATTTATAGTCAGGATCAGGAGCAAATCCTTTGATCTTTGCTGATTTTTCCGTGTTGAAATGTGGTTATGCCGGCTATTCTTCAGTCATTCCTCACTCATTCTGTGTTGAACATGAACATTCCGCCTTCATTCCGCATGTTCCAAGATCATTCCGTGGGTCTTCCTTCTAAAAAGGAGTAATTCCACGGTCATTTGGTAAATGTTCCGCCCTTTCCATGAACGTTCCGTAAATTATCCGAGGGTCTTCCGTTGCTCTCCGCACTGGTTCCGAAGATGATCCGAGCGATTTTGCGCATGTATTCCGACATTGTGCCTCAGTCTTTCTGTGTCCTTTCCGCACATTCTGTGATTTTTCGGAGGGTGTTCCGAAGATGCAATTTTCCGTAGGTTTTTGACCCATTTTCCGTGTAAAAATGCCGAAGCTTCTCCGTAGAGTGTGTTCCGTGCCTTTCATCATGATCCTTGCATTCTGCACTCCAGTGAAATAGGGGTATTAGATTTTAAAATGAGTCTTTTTTTTGGCTCTCTTAGTCAAAAAGGTTCCCGACCCCTGATCTTGTGGTGTACATTTATAGGGTATAGGTACAGTATTTACATTTGCAGATTGCATAGTGTGCTTAAGTAAAACATTCTCGTAACGTAATTGTTGAAAGAGATGGAATCAGAAACTTTGGACATTTGGGTACTTCAGACCAGTGTCCCCCCCCCCATTAGTCCGTTAAACCGAGGCATGAGTGTGTATGTGTGTATATATATATATATATATATATATATATATATAGAAATAAAATAGAAGTCTTCCGTGGTAGTGCAAGCAGTTCTGACTATCTATGAACCCAGGGATCCAAAGCCTGAGAACAATCAGAGAAGAAGATATGGACAAAAAAGCCCAACTCTCCCAGTCCTGGTAAAGCCAAGAGTTGTTTTAGATGTGGTGGTCCTTATTCTCATGATGGAACTTGTCCAGGTTTTTCATACCAAGAATAAGGACAAATTTAGTTCAGTCCTAAATGAGTCTTATGTTTCTGCCTCGGTGGTTACTTCATTTCACAGTGTCAGTTTTCCAGGACAAATTTCAAAGTGTGTAATGTTGACATTAATTTCATGATTGACTCTAATTTAATGATTGAAATTACTATTATTGAGTTATCTTGTCTCCCTGTGAAAACTTCCAGCTTGCAGCCTGTTCTAAAAAATATTGTGCCTGTGGTCTAGAATAGTGGTCCCCAACATTTTCGTCACCGAGGACCAGTCAACACTTCACAATTTTGCCGTTAACCTTGTGTAGATTGTTCATATTGTAAATATAACAATAATCATGAATCCACTGTGTGCTCATATGCAACTTTATTAGCAGCTTCCTTGTAACATTGCGCCAACAATATAACATGAGTATAACATCAAAGTCTTTGGTAACACTCTTTCTGGCCCAAAAATACATTCTAAAAAAAATTATGTGGAAAATAAATAAATGACAAGAATGAGCAATTACACATTTCTTTCTTTATTATCTAAATATACCTGCATAACACTTTTTTATTATTACGAAAGACTCCATGAATGTTATTTTTCAACAGCTGAAAGAAAGTTACCAGTGGTCAGGTACGGCTTCTGCATATTTGTGTACCCACGAAGACTCACAAGCTCTACTACTCTCCTCTCCCTAATCTCCCTCTGACCACTGCCCTAACGCTCTCTGACTCTGGTCGCTATAGTAATGTTTAAACATGCCTTCAAGATACACCAAAAAATAAATATAAAGTGCAGGAAAATTTTAACTCAATGCTAAATCAATGGGAGCCCTGAGCTTGTTTCTCTGCAATGTGACGGTCCCATTTGGGGGTAATGGGAGACAATGACACCCCAAGTGTGTTGCTTATGTCCAGTGTACTCTGTTGTTTTGTTCTGGTTGCTGTCAATGGAGAAGACCTGGCTTCACACAGATAGGCTGTCAGAAATGGCAACAGGGTTTTCAGTGCTGTGGTGATGATCTTGGGGTATTGTGTCATGACTTTAATCCAGAACGCCAACAGCGTTGATGTCTCAAACATACATTTAAGGCTGCCGTCATCTGTGATCTCCAGCAGCTGATCTTCTTGCACAGACATGTTGGATTCACCTGGTTTGTTGACAAAGGAGTTGCAGATCCATTCCTTGGCAGTTCGTGGGTCCTTTGTGGTTGGGAAGTAGCACTCAAACTCTTCTAAAAGCAAAGACAAGTGATTATGCACCAGCTGGGAGAATGAAGGCTCAGGCTCAGTCTCACCGAAAATCACCGCTAATGTTTGAAACATGTCCAATACGCCTCTGTTCACACGTTGTCCTCACACATCCAGTTTGGCTTTAAATGTAGCTACTTTATCTGCCTGAGTTACTTTGATATCAATCTTCACACAGAATTGATTGTGGATGCCAGTCAAATAGGCCTGGGAACAGTATTTACCCAAAGAAAGACCAGTGATTCCATAGTATGTGTCATGTAATATACAATTAGAAAAGTGATTGAGACTGAGCACGGCTATAGCCTATCAGAAAGAAAAGCATTAGGAGTTGTTTGGGACTGTGAATATTTTTGATCACTATCAAGCTGGTGCTGATTTTGTGGTAATAACTAATCTTCAGTGACCTTGGAACAATGATAACTGAATAAAATGATATAAATGATATAGTCATAAAAATACATCTTCAGTTATTAAAGGTGCTGTTATCTGTGATGAAAGAATCATAATTCCTGGGTGTTTACGAGAAAAAAATTGTAAAGCTCACTCAAGTCACTGAGGAATAGTGAAAACAAAGCAACTTTTCAAAGAAACAGTTTGGTTTCAGGGAATTGATAAAATGGTTGAACAAAACGTTCCAGAGTTCCAGATCTTGTTAAATTTCCATGTCAGGAGGAATGGAAGTGGAACCTCTTCAAATAACAAAACTTCCAGAAGTACCCTGGAAAAAAGCTTTAATGGATTTTAAGATCCATATCCTGATGGTGAGTACTCGCATTAGATGCTATATTTGCCTATCAGTCAAGTCTCCAAGTTGCAAAAAATGAAAATGTTCCCCATTCAATTCACAACACTTTTGCAATTAGTCTAGAAAGGTGAATTTTCTCCAAAGAAAGGGTATCCCTAAACATCCGGAAGCAAATAGGGCAGTTAAATGCTTCATGAGAGTTCTGAATAAGAAGGTAAAGATTGCAAAGATCGATAAAGGAAACTGAAAACAAGAGGTTTACAAGTTCCTGTGGCATAATTGTGTGACACCTCACTGCTACAGGCAGAAATCCCCTTCTGAAATGCTAAATGAAAGAAAGTTAAGAACTAAAGTTCTAATGATGGTGAGAAAGAAAACTGTCATATTCCGATATAAAGTAGAACTGTTCTATCGAAGGGATCCACACTTGAAAATTTATCTGAAATAGTCGACTGAGAAGAGAAGGAAAGCAAAACCATCATCTGTAAGTGTTGGAGATACGGTGCTCATTAGCAAAAAGGTGAAACCTTTTCTAAACTTCTTTCAAGCCATCTTCCATCCATGAAATTTACCCAAAAGAAAGGATCTATGGTTACTGACCTAGCTAATAAAAAAACTGTAACTAGGAATTCATCACATTTCAAGAAAATCATATGCGTTACAGAAGTCCAGAGATTATCTAATGGTAGTCCTGATACAACCATTAATTTAGACAGACCTCAAACTCCAAAAACACCTGTAACTGCACAATGATCTGAAAATAGATCAATTGATTGATTCTAGCTCGTCACTGTGTCTCAACCTCCAAGTCATACCATCGGTAAAAGATGGCCAAGCAAACCTGATGGTTGTGACATGACCAGTTGAATTGTATTGTATTTGATTATGACTTCTCTCATAACAATGTTTAAATAGAGTCTCTTCATCTTGATATTGTGTTATGAGCTGATGTATTCCCACTTAATTTTTCTTGTTTGAGGTTGTTTATCACAACGTGTGTATCCTTGAGTCGTGTGTGGATTTATTTGAAGAGGGGGAGGATGCAATGTCCTTGTTTCATTATGTTTTAAAAAACATGTTAATCAGTTCTGGCCATCTGTCATTTTAACAACCAATCACAGTGCAGTATTCAATAAAGGTTTTGACTCTCTCTCAGTATTCACCATTATCCCCCACCTTGTTCATTAAACTAACGACAAGGATGGGAAAAAGTCTGAAATATATTTGAAAAAGTTTAAAGACCATTGCTTTAGATCATTTATATTGTCCATGTAGTAACACGCAGGTTACTGGGCTTTCAAAGAAAAGTTGTTCATCATATAAAGTTCCCCCATTTATGTCCATTGCATAAAGCTGTGTGTCCATACATAGCTCTCTCTCTCTCTCTCTCGCTCTCTCTCTCTCTCTCTATATATATATATATATATATATATATATATAAATGTGTGTATACATGTATATATATGTGTGTGTGTGTGTGTGTGTGTGTGTGTGTGTGTGTGTGTGTGTATATGTTTTCATTTTTATTTGTGTGGCTCTTATGTACACATTTAGAACACTTCCTATCACAATAATTTAACATGGGGCGTGTGTGTGTGTGTGTGTGTGTGTGTGTGTGTGTGTGTGTGAGAGAGAGAGAGAGAGAGAGAGAGAGAGAGAGAGAGAGAGAATGTTGTGACACAGGACTTGTCAGACATAAAGATCACAGCCCCAAGAAAAGTGACTCACATTATTGCACACTAAAGACTAAAAGATCTTTAAAATGCTGTTGTTCTGAACACAGCTCGTCCTGACAGACACCCTCTGAACTCACATACACTGACGTTGTCACAAACCAATCGTGATCATGTGGATGTGAATAGTTAAATCTTTACTGGGATTTAAAATATGATTATTGATTATTTTGATTTATTTTATTTACAATGACTTCCTGCATGTTTTTAGCAGCATTCATTATGAGTTCAATATGTATGGAACATGACTTGAATGGTTGTCCAGTTCCTGAATTGATTTTGATAATATGAATAAAGATCACGGGAAGCAGTGAAAAAATGGATTTATTATTAATAACAAAACTGAAACAAACAAACCAAAGAAAAAATTGAGGCAAATTCACCACTGTCCAGATTCACACAATAATACACAATTTAACTCAGGTAGATAGGCAAACACCACACATTAAAGGGAACACAAATTGTGAACTAATTAAATGGATAAACAGACTAATAAGACAGATGATGCAAATTAAAATAAAAGGTAGTGAAAAGAAACTCAGTATTAACTGTCCTGCCTTCTTTTTTTAGACCGTAGTCAGGAAACGTATAAGATATTTATTTATTTATTTATGTCTGTATTTATTTCTGAAGAAATAAATGAAGTTGAATCAGCTCTTAAAGGAGCCTCAGACACTAGCAATAGAGACATAAATAAGGAGCTTGGCCTTGAGGCAGTGCCTAAATCCATATACAAGGATCCCTCACTTCTTCTTCTTTTCCTTTTGGCTTTGTCCCTTTCTCGGGAAGTCGCCACAGCGAATCATGTGATTCACACATTTGATTTGGCATAGGTTTTTATGTTGGATGCCCTTCTTGTCACAACCCTTAGCAAGGGACAGAAACACGCTGACGGCTTTGCAGCCTACTCTTTACGAAAGTCAGCACTATCCGCAGTTAATTGGGACCGAATTCCGGAAAGTAGGATCAACCCAACTGACTGATGTATACGTACATGTATATGTGTATATAATATTGATAAATACATATTCAATGCTGTAAATGCTTATAATAACAATTAAACATTCAAAAATAATGCATAAGATGTAAATGAAATAGAAATACACACACATACAGATGTGTGTGCACAGATGCGTGTGCACGCTCTCAGATGCGCACCTCACACAAAAATGTAAGTAGTTTTGATGGGAGGGGGGTTGGGGTTGTTTATTTGTTTTTGTTTGTTTGGGTATTTTGCATAATTGGCCTTGTTTTGCGATGTTTTCCTTAACTTTTCCCCCTATTCTTCATTAATTTAATTATTTTTTAATTCGATTAATATATATATATATATATATATATATATATATATATATATATATATATATATATATATATATATATATATATATATATATATATATATATATATAAGCTACGATGCACTGAAGCCACATGAATTTAAGAGTGAACAAGTGAGGAATCCCTGTATTAATCAAATTACAAAAGCATATTTGCAATTTTAGTTTTTCTTGTTAAAAGCTTATTAAAAACTGTTTCACTGTGAATCCAGAAGTAATCTTGAAGTTATGTTGCAGATTTTAATCACAGTCCTCCCTCAGGACCAAAGAGGTGCCTAGTACATTCTTCTTCTTCTGCTTTTCCTTTTGACTGTTCCCTTCAGGAGTCGCCACAGCAAATCATCTGCCTCTATCTCATCCTATTCTTTGCATCTTCTTCTCTTATGCCAACTACCTTCACCACATCCATAAATCTCTTGTTTGGTCTTCCTATAGGCCGTCTACCTGATAGTTCCAACCTCAGCATCCTACGACCATCACTATCCCTCCTCTGTACACATCCAAACATCTCAATCTAGCCTCTTTGACTTTGTCTCCAAAATATCTTACATGTGCTGTCCCTCTGATGTATTAATTGCTGATCCTATCCATCCTCATTACTCCCAAAGAGAACCTGAACATTTTCATCTCTGCTACCTCCAGCTCTGCCTCCTGTCTTTTCCTCAGTGTCAGTTTCTAAACCATACAACATCGCTGGCCTCATCACTGCCTTGTACACGTTTCCTTTCATTCTTGCTGAAACCCTCCTATAACACATCACACCAGACACCTTTGTCCAACCATTCAAACCTTCGTGTACATGCTACTTCACCTCTTTTCCACACTCTCCATTGCTCTGGACTGTTGAGCCCAAGTACTTAAAAGTACTCTCCTTAACAGGGCATACCGCCACCTCTCTAGATTTTCCTCCACTTGTTCTTTGCTCTCACTACAGATCACAATGTTATCTGCAAACATCATAGTCCATGGAGATTCTTGTCTCACCTTGTCAGCTTGTCCATCACAATAGCAAACAAGAAGGGGCTCAGAGCTGATCCTTGATGCAGTCCCACCTCCACCTTGAACTCTTCTGTAACACCGACAGCACACCTCACCACTGTCTTATATCTCTCATACATGTCCTGCACCGCTCTTACATACTACTCTGCCACTCCAGACTTCCTCATGCAATGCCACAGTTGCTCTCTCGGGGCCCTGTCATATGCTTTCTCCAGATCCACAAAGGCACAATGCAGCTACCTCTGACCTCTATACTTCTCAATTAGCATCCTCAAAGCAAGCACTGCATCTGTGGTGCTCTTTCTTGGCATGAAACCAAACTGTTGTTCATTGCCTAGTACATTCATTCATTGATTTTCTGATCAGGGTTTAATTAGTATTGCAGGGAGGCTGGCGCCCATCTCAACCGACTCTGGACATGGCTAGAGTACACCTTGGACAACTCGCCAGACCATCGCAGGATAGAAACATGCTGGCAGCTATGCAGCCTACTCTTGATGAAAGTCAGCAATGGTTATTTTACATTCCTCTCACCATAGAGATGTGAGACATGGCCGGCATTTTGATAACCCAGTTAGCTGCACCAGGAGACAGTGATAACCTGTTGAGAATTCAGCTTGAACTCCCAATTTAGCACTTCACCAACAGGCCCCCACTACTGCCCTACTGTTTGGAACATTGAAAGGGGGGAGGGATCAGTGTAATAAACAGTTTAACTAGTGAGCTTCAACAAGAAATTCTTCAACCTTCATTATATGAAATCCTTCATAAAGCCTTAAGATTCATTCATTAATTTTCTTTAACCACCTCAATCCTATTTAGGGTCACGGAGAGGCTGGTGCCCATCCCAGCCGACTCTCGGCAAGATCAGCGTACACCCTGGACAGCAGGCCATCGCATGGCAAAATATATATTCTAAAACATAAAACATCCCTAAAATACGTGCTTCTGAGACCAGTGGAGTCATTCAGGTACATGACTGCTTGGCCAAAGGGAGACTTGGTACTGCGATGCCTCGCTTCACTTATTTTAAGTCACTTTCTCCATTTCAGTGCTTTCTCTGTTGCATGTGTAGCTAATCATCCATGTACCACACTTTTACATACTTTCAGGAGGGTCAATATTTGAGGGCAGAAAATTGCTTATCATAGCCGCAGCCATACATTTGCATGTTCATCCAGACTAAAGTATTCTTCCACTCCATAATCTGGGACTGATCTCGGACCACTGACAGCCTTTAAATGTCTTCATTATATTTATGTCCATTGTCTCCTCTGCTCGGTGGCTCCGCCCACTCCCTGCTTTCATACTGCTCTGGTATGCCCACGCGGGCACGTCGTTTCTCCTTGAAGCGACCTGAGCGTGATATGCGAAGATTACGGCGATTTGTGCCCTGGCTGAACGTCGGCTTCTCGTCAGATTCATCATAACTGTTATCAACTTCAACATTTTGCTCTCCTGTTTGAGAAGCATTCAGATTGGCACTGCCATGCTCTCTTTCAGTGGTGATGGAGTGGGGCTGTTGGCTGAATTCAGTGGCTGTATTTGCCAAGAGGTCTTGCTCCAGGTTGGATGCAGATTCTTTGGCTGCTTTCCGCCTCTTTCCCACAAATGATCTCCACCAAGGAGTCGTTTTTTCAGTCATTTTCTTTTAAAATCTGGATTTAAAAAAAAAACAAAAAGCAGGACATTGTCTTGGTATTTTCATGTGAAATGGGCACCGAAATAAATCCATACAGTGGTTCCTGCACCTGCTTTTCCTAATTTTCAGCACCCTCCTAACCACACCGTTTCCTACTATTCCCGGATAGCAACAATTAATGTACAATTTATATAGAAAAATATGGATATACTTGATTCTGTATAAAACGAATAAAAAATGACTTACACCTAATATAATTAATTTAATGTTTTGATTGGAAAGAAACTAAATGAATCAAGCAGACATGCAGACAGATGAATAAACCGCTGGCACATACAAACAGTGCACGAGCTGCAGCGATGTTGAACTTTGAACAATTTTATACCTAAGCAAACTGCACAATCATTACACAATTAATATTACATTTCATGTTACATTTCCTTTCGTCTTTACTCCTTCTGTCTGTGTCATTTTAATGTTTCCTTCTCTACTGTCCCTCTCCAGTGCCCTTCATAATGAAAGAACCTTCTAATTCACAAGATAATAATAAAATTGTTTCAGCTTCATCACATTACATATTTCCTCTGATGAGAGAAGAAGACAGAAGGGTAGAGGAATGTTAATTGCTAATACAACAAAGTACGGTTTATCTCTGATTTTTACTCTCCGAAGAAAGACCCAGGATTAAGTGGTTTGGTAATGAGTGAGAGAGTAAGAAAAAAGTTTTAGCACACGAAATCACATAAAGATATGGCTTAATATATAGATATAATGTGGACTCGAAAATTGTGAATATGATAATTATTGTTGTTAATATCTTTTCCTGATTTCTACTGTTTACTTTCACTCAGCTAACATAGAATTTTATTCAAAGCAGGTAACCGGAATCAGATAACAGGTGATTAGGGAACATAGAACAGTTCGCAGGGAACAGATTAGGAGGAATTTGAACTCACAGGCTTCTCATCAGAAATCCTCCCTTCTGTGTGGTGTATTAAAACCCTGCAGGTTGTGTAGGTTTTAGCAGTTAGTGATTCAGGCTGCAATTATGCACTGCTGGACATTCTCACCTGGATGACAGACCACAGGATGCTGGAAAGTGCAGGCTCGGACAGATAGCACGGTGTTCTTGCGCTGCTCATCTGTCTGTTGCATTACTCACCATCCTGCGCAGCACACTGTCTGAAACCATACACATTCCAGTCCGTCTGAATACTCTTATGTTTCATGATTTGCTTTTTTTTTTCTCCACAAAACCGTATTCATTTTTCTGTTGGTAATCCGGTCTGGAGTCTGTTCGACTGAGAACAGAGCTTTATACCGTCTATATGTGTTTTACCAAAGCCTGTCTGAGCCCACCTCCGAAACCTACACTAACACACCTGTGCTTTCTTCTGATTGGTGCAGCGCCAGGATCGGTTACGTGTTCTGCAGACAGGTACACCAAAGGGAATGTCGGTTACCAAGGCAGTGCGTGGTGAATCTATTTCCTTCTTTCAGTTCAACTTTGTGTGTGTGTGTGTGTGTTAGGTGGGAAACATTCCTGAGGTTTTTAAATGAGCCCAACCCTATACTACAATGGTAGTGTTATTAATAAACGCAATGAAGGAATACGTATAGAGAAGCGTGGGGCACTGGTAGCCTGGGGGTAATCGCTGATCCTTGGGTTGGGGGTTCAAGCCCCACTCTCCACACGGTTGCCCCCCCAGTGCAGCTAACTGGGTTATCAAAGGCCGGCCATGTCTCTCACTGTCTATGGTGAGAGGCATGCAAAAGACCCATTACTGACTAAAGAGTAGGCTGCATAGGTCAGCGTTTCTGCCCCTTGCTAAAGGGTTGTGTCAGGAAGGGCATCCGCCATAAAAACCTATACCAAATCAATAGTGTGTCTCAGATGATTCGCTGTGAAGACTCCTGAAAAAAGGGGGAAAGCCGAAAGGAAAAGAAGGAGTATAGCGAAGCACCATGCTTTGCTTTGACAGATTTTACTGTTTTTAAGAGCTGCTTATGTAATTTAAATTGTGCAGCTGGTGGAAGCTGCTCATGCGTCTATCCCACTGCGTGATAACACTCCATGGCACTTACGATGCTCCAATCTGAGTGAGCTTTATTCTCTGATCAGCAGTCCATGCGATAAAACCACAGCACTGGTGGTCTGACAAATCTTCAAACTGCTCCATGAATCAAAGAAATTTTTGTGATATGTCTTTATGCATCTGTTTTGAATTTTACTGTTACTTTTAAAACATGACAGCAGAATTTTTTGTGGAAAAGTGAGTAAGATCCCAACTAGTCTAAATAACTAACAAAACATAACTAAACATGTGCTTCACTACACCAACCCAGGAAACAGTTAAAACACACGTGACTGTTGCAACATTGATGAAAATTTGGAAATACAGACTTAATTTGGAATAATTAATTAATTTACAATTTAATTTGCACTATCTTCTGCACATTAAAATAATGATTTAGCATCATTTGCTACTGTTGCACCTGTCCCCAGTCTACCCTACATTTTTGAATAGTTATAATACAAGAGCCATATAAACTTAGATCTATATTAGACTCCATACACTGATAAAAGGAAAAAAAACACGCACACAAATATTTGAAACATTTGCGTGCTGAAGCGCTTAATCTTACTTAGGTGGCCGGAGCTTATCTCAGTCAACTCTAGGGCAAGGCACGGTACGCTCTGAATATCTTATCAAACACATAACCATTCAAGCTTACCTCGGGGCAATTTGGAAGAGCCAATCAGCCTAAGTGCGCCATGTCTTTGGACTGTTGGAGGAAATCAGAGTACCTAGAGGAAACCCATGCAAACTCCGGGCAGAAAGCCACTTGCCGAGTTTGGAATTTGCTGTGAAGTGGATATGTTAACCACTGCACCATAATTAAAACAATAGAGAAATATTGCTTAAAACTCATTATGATGACAGTGTTGACCACTGCAGCTCTACAGATCCTGATGATGGTGACTGGCAAACTGTCTGTTACAGGATCTCTTCCTGATGAGCTTTAAACTGATAACATTACTCGAGACAAATGAATGTAAAATTGAGAAAAATCTAGAGGACTGCAACTTTAAAGACAAAACATGAATGCACTTTAAAGAACTAATGATCTACAGAATAAAATTATTCATATAATGTGATAATGTATTAAGTATTGTAATAAACAATTAACAAATCATCAAAACTATTATTAATTGTATAAACATACCAATAGAAATGTATTTATCTATTACACAGCATTTTTATTGCTAGAGAACCAGTGGAAATAATGTGGAACTGATGTCTGCTGGTGGACAATCAATCACCTTCTGATCTCACTTGCCATCAATCAGCATTCGTCCGATTAAGGGCAGTTTTAAAATACATGGTATTATATGTGTTATGGTCTGTGCTAGTTGGTAGCGTTTAACTCTCCTCTCTCAATATACACTGCAAGTGCGAGGGGCATGGCTGTGACCCAAAGGCGAAATCCAGAGAGCGCATCGGAATTCACTCAGCCATCAGCGAGCGACAAAGAGGAGCGGCACGCTTCCCTCCGGTGTCAGAAGATTGTTCCCTCCATTCAGTCTCCCCAGTAATCTCTCTGACGCCTGATTCCCAGCTTCATGCTCGATCAGTTTCCTGCGTTGATATTCTGCCAGTGATTTTGGTTTCCGTATTTTTTCCCCTCACCACTACGGTGATCTCAACTTACCGTAGTCCAGTGCTTCTCCTGTGCTCAATAAAAGTCATTGTTTCATCGTACTTGGTCTCCTGCATCTTTGGGTCCGACTGATATGCTCCCGGGGCCGCACAGTGGTGTTGTGGTTCGCATGTCTTCCTCACAGCAAGAAGGCCTGGGTTCGGCCTGGGCGTTTCTGTGAGGAGTTTGCATGTTCTCCCCGTACTCATGTGGGTTTCCTCTGGGTACTACAGTTTCCTCCCACGGTACAAAAACATGTACAGTAGGCTAATTGGCTGTTCTAAATTGTCCATTAGGGTTGCAGTGGAAAATGGTGCCAATCTCAGTTGACTTTGGGTGAGAGGTGGGCTATACCAGTAAATTCCAGGACTAACAGAGACACAATAACCATTTACACTCACATTTACATCTATGGGGAATTCAGAGTACTGTACATCATTCACCTAATCTTCTTGCCTTCGGACTGTGGAGGAAACCAGAGGAAATGCACAAAACACAGAAAGCAATTGAAAAGTTCACAAGGAAATGTTCTTGCCTGAAATTTGAACCCTGAACCTGATATTTTTGTGAAATATATAATTTTAAAAGCTGATTGTCTTTGTGGTGTCATTCATCATCTTCAACTGAAATGCTTGCTTGTTCAGGTAAGCATCGATGCCACGTGTGGATTATATCTGTCTATTTGTTGAATCAACTTTATAATGCCTTGCCAAAATATATTCTTTTTATTATATTTATTATTTTATTAACTAGTATTAATATTTATTTCCATAAATATCTATTCGCAGTATTTTTACTGATACTTTGCATAGTTCCACATGAGAGTTAACAGTAAAAATTATCAGCTGTCAGATAATGAACAATGACTTCAAAAGCCAATTATGATTATTCTGATTATGATTATTATTATTAGTAGTAGTAGTAGTAGATTTATTTATTTCTTTTTTTTTTTTACTAACCTAGTATTACCACTATACTAAGTACTGGTGGGCTAGTGAAATTTTTTCACTCATCATCAAGAAACTGATGTGAGAGAAATAAATTGAAAGGACAAATTCCTGAACATTCACCACTCAATGTCAAACATACAAATACCTGATCGACATAAATCCAAAGCATAAGTAACACAGAACTAAACACAGTAACTTCAAGTTTGTTTTTTTTTTAATTGTATATCTAACTAGCTCACTGTTCATTTCTTAATGAAAAAAAAACGTTCAAAATGAAACCACTATTATCCACACCTTAAAATTATTTATTTTCTTCAGTCAAGCTTATGGCAGACCTTCATAACATTAGTCGTAAACCTATGACAGAGAGAGAGAGATTTCCTTTCAGCTTTTTCCCTTTATCAGGGGTCGCCACAGTGAATAATTCGCACGTCGGATGCCCTTCCTCACAGAACCCTTTAAAAAAAAGACAGAAACACACTGACGGATATGCAGCCTACTTTTAACGAAAGTCAGCAATGGTTCTTTTACATGCCTCTCACCACAGACAGTGAGAGACATGGTCAGCCTTTGATAACCCAGTTAGCTACATTGGGGGACAGTGACAACCTTGTGGGCAGTGGGACTCGAACCCCCAAACTTAGGATCAGCAATGCAGTGCCCTATACCACTAGACCACTACTGCCCTCTTGTAAACCTATGACAGAAACAAAATAATATTTTTATTGAATTTAGAACCATTTAACAGGTAAATAACACAAATCCACAACAAAAACTTATTACTTCTGGGGTTTTATACCATGACCAGAAATTGAAGCTGATTAGGCATGAGAAATGGGGTGGTGCACAGTCAAGATTATTTTCGACATCATTCACATAAACCAGGAATGCCGTGGATTGAGGCAGCAAGTAAGTCCGGATTTACAGCATTCCAGCTTAACTGGTTTTTATGTTAAATGGTGACACTGGCTCAGAGATGTTTACTTTCATCTTCTTCTTTTCCTTTCAGCTGTCCCCTTTAGGGGGCACCACGGCGAATGATCTGCCTCCATCTCACCCTATCCTCAGCATCTTCTTCTCTTACACCAACTGCCTTCATATCCTCCTTTACCACATCAGTGAATTGTCTCTTTGGTCTTCCTCTAGACCTTCTGCCTGGTAGTTCCAACCTCAGCATCCTACTACCAATATACTCACTATCCCTCCTCTGTGCATGTCCAAACCATCTCAATCTAGCCTCTCTGACTTTGTCACCAAAACATCTTACACGTGCTGTCCCTCTGATGTGATCATTCCTGATCCTATCCATCCTCATTACTCCCAAAGAGAACCTTAACATTTTCATCTCTGCTACCTCCAGCTTTGCCTCCTGTCTTTTCCCCAGGGCCACT
Organism: Plotosus lineatus; assembly: GCA_024760905.1. Lineage (NCBI taxonomy): Eukaryota > Metazoa > Chordata > Actinopteri > Siluriformes > Plotosidae > Plotosus > Plotosus lineatus. The sequence continues at coordinate 43,050,155 of CM045731.1, forward strand.
GTTTCTAAACCATACGACATCGCTGGCCTCAACACCGTCTTGTACACTTTTCCTTTCATTCTTGCCGATACCTTCCTATCACACATCACACCGGACACTTTTCTCCAACCATTCCAACCAGCCTGCATACGCTTCACTCTCCATTGCTCTGGATTGTTGAGCCTAGGTACTTAAAATCCTCCACCTTCCTTATCTCTGCTCCCTGTAACCTCACTGTTCCTGTCAGGTCCTTGTCATTCATACACATGTATTCTGTCTTACTGCGGCTAACCTTCATTCCTCTCCTTTCCAGGGCATACCTCCACCTCTCTAGATTTTCCTGCACTTGTTCTCTGCTCTCACTGCAGATCACAATGTCATCTGCAAACATTATAGTCCATGGGGAAGCTTGTCTAACCTCGTCTGTCAGCCTGTCCATCACCATAGCAAACAAGAAGGGGCTGAGAGCTGACCCTTGATGCAGTCCTACCTCCACCTTGAACTCTTCTGTCACACCGATAGCACACCTCACCACTGTCTTACATTTCTTATACATGTCCTGCATCACTCTAACATACTTCTCTGCCACTCCAGACTTCCTCATGCAATACCACAGTTCCTCTCTCGGCACCCTGTCATATGCTGAGATGTTTATTATATGTATATTTATTATATGTTTACTTTCATCTATTTCTGCTAATATTTTCTTCTTTGTGACTTCTCCAGATTCGTTAAGACTGTACATCTAATTCAAAGTAAAGTAAAATTTGTCAATCCACTTCGAAGTTCAATAAATTTAAATATGTGACATCTGTGTGTTGCAATAACACAAATTATTCAAGCAAAAATGTTCTTTAATTTTCTGAGCTACTTACCGTAATTTAACGACTATATGCTGCTACTTTTTCATATGCTTCGATCCCTGTGGCTTAAACAATGATGCTGCTAATCTATATATTTTTTATGGACTCACGGCCTCCAGCGGGTGTCTAGCAGGAAGCAAGAGTGAGTCAGACACCTGTGGTTTATAATGAGGTACAGCCTATATATGTAACAATTCTTTTTACTTTTTAAATTTGGTTGGTGTGGCTTATATTCAGCTGTGCTCAATAGTCAGGAAATTATGGTAATTATGATTAGGGTTGCAAGGAGGCTGGCACCCATCTTGGCCGGCACTGGGTGAGTACAGCCTGGACAGTTTGCCAGGCCATCACAGGGCAGAAACAAGCTGAGTGCAACCCAATAGCCTAGATCATCAGCAAAAGTTGTTTTACATACAGTACTTCTCACTAGAATCAGTGAGATATATGGCTGACCCTTGATAAAAGTGAGACAACAGTTACCAGGATTTGATCCCCTGACCTTTGGCTCAGTAAGCCAATACCCTATCACCAGGCCATCACTGCTCCACATGCAAAAGCAAATAAATAAAACTTATAAACCGTTATACAGTTATACATTGGAGGGTTTTGAACCTGATCCTTCAATTACTTTGGGATGTTGAGTGTGGATCAAGGTAAGTAAGATACCATGCAATATTATTTTATATTCAGTATTTTTAGTTTAGCTAAAAAACCAGAATAAATTTACCCAGCTGAAAAATCCAGCTTGTTCGAAGCAGATAGTAACTGGATTTTAAATTTTTTTTCTTTTGTAAAGTCATTATGTATAGTTTGGTGCATAAATTGTTTTTATAAATGCCATCCATCACATTTTACACACGTGTGTAATGTAAAAAAGCTGTGCTGTGACTGTAATATCGCTGTTCTTACTGTATGGTTCAGTACTATACTTCATGTATGTTGGTACACTAATTCTGCAGGTACATAGGTACGATCTGCTGATGACATAGAATTTTTTTAGACTCAATTCAGTTAATGTATGCATCATAAGGTTCATAAAAATTTACTCCAGATTTACAACTATGTGTCTCATAGTTGTAAGTCTGTTATATGAGAATAGGAATCATTCATTCATTCATTGAATTAATGAGTGATTCATTTTCTGAACCACTTTAATCCTCATTCATTTTCTGAACCACTTAATCCTAATTAGGGTCATGAGGAGGTTGTCGTTGATCTCAGCCAACTCTGGGCGAGGGCAGAGTACACCCTGGACACCTCCCAGGCTATTACAGCGCTGTAATAGGGATACCTTGTTTATTCTTGGCTCTTTTAAAAGAGCATGACCAGAGCTACCCAGGCATGTACATAGTTATGATTCTTTTAAACAATATTTGTCCCCAAAAGCTCATCAAAATAATCCCCCCCAGAAACCCCTCACTTTTTTAATGTTCACAGGCATTTTACAAGTGTTAAAATGTTATGGAGAATTTGGACCAATTATTGCTCAGTTTTAAAAGTTTCCATGTATGCCATATATTTTTACCTCAAAGTACATATTAAATTTCTTAATCTTGCTGCAAGCCATGTTGTAAATTAAAAATAGAGTCATGTTAAAGAAAGCAATTCAAAATAATGGTCTGGAAACATGGTTCATGCTGGTAAACAATCAGGCCGGGTGGTGTTCCGGTTAGGGTGCTGGGCCCATGATCAAAAGATTCTAAGTTTGAGTCCTCATTTGACCCCACCATGCTAAAAACCCTGGGCAAGATCTTGAGCACATCTGTTGTTTTTTTCAGTTCAGTTTTATATGTATAACACATTTTACAATTGACATTGTTGCTTAACATAATAAAAGGAATTTTAAAAGTTAGTTGAAACATTAAAAATTCCTTTTACATTTATGTGATTGATGTGCTGAGTAGCAAATTGTCCCATTGAATTTGTTTGTTACACCTTGTTCCCAACCTCAACCATATTTAAAATAAAATTTCTGATATTTAGTTCTTTAAAAATCAATTTTACGATCCTGTATATGACATTTCCTCCAAGCTTCATATAAAGCTTCAGAGGCATCAGTCCCTACAGTTGAAATCCATAAATGAAAAACAATGTTGACATATCCTCTAACTACATTTTATATCAGGATGGAAATGACACATATCAATTATTGCTTCTATATGGACTATGAACATTGAGCCACAGTGATTAAAAATTAATAATAGACAGTGATACAATAGTTAGTTTTTAAGAAAATAGCAAATTGAGCCACAAATGAGCTCTGTCTCATAGTGACTCAAAAATAAATGGGGGTTCATAGTCATCAATGCTGTCAACTTTATTTACACAAGTTTTGGTATTTATTTAATGATAGCACTGTGTGTTTTAAGGAACTTCATTTTGCAGCTCATGCAGGATAAGCTGGCTACGGTTTAGTCACCAAAAGTGGTGTAGTAAGTTACAATAGAGGTGTGAGCCAGTTACAATTTCTGAGTTTCTAATTTCTATGTGTTCTTTGGTTACAAAAGTAAAAGAATTCAAAGTGTGTGCCCTCTTATGCTTTACACCAGGGATCACCAACGTGGTGCCCGTGGGCACCAGGTAGCCCGCAAGGACACTATAAGTTGCCCGCGGACCTGTTCACTGCTAGTTTTAGGACAGGCCCACAGCTCCATAGCGCCACTCTCCATTGAGCTGCATCTAATTTTTTTGAATATATTTTAAATCAAATCAATATCTTCACATAGATAAATATCATTAATTATTAATGATAACATATAATTAAAGGTAAATTGAGCAAATTTGTAATTTCAGAGGTGTGTTTTGACCTGGTAGCCCTTCGCATTAATTGGTACCCAAGAAGTAGCTCTCGGTTTCAAAAAGGTCGGTGACCCCTGCTTTACACACTTCCCCGAGGTTCTGAAAAGTCCTGAAGAACACACTCAGGGAATAAAACATGCACTACTACCCATAAACTAACCCCTACCATGGTCTTACCCAACAACAGTCACCAGTGAGGCTATACTTTATGGTATTAGAACAAGTAAGCAAAATAGACACAGAAGACCAAGCTGGTACATTACACCCTGCTTGCGAGGAAACAGAAATACAGTTACCAAAGCATTTAAATAGTTGCAGATTAAGCCACAGCTTAAGCAATAAAATTTGTAAATGAGCGTAGAAGGTCTTAATGATTAATCAAGCTACACAGATTTAGATGCTGATTTAGCTTTGTCATTTTGACAACTAGGTGGCACTCTGGCATGTGGCAGTCCATTATAGACTGATGGGTAACTTTCTTTTATTGTTTTACTGAAACACTTCTGCTTGCTTCTCAAGTGAATCATACAGACCACAGGTCACACCAAAAACAGAACAAACCTGAAATTTCCCTTGTTCTTCTACTTTATACCCTGAAAATCCAACAGCCCTACAAGGTGTGCAAATTCCCAACATTCACTGCTATTGCTTTTGAAGAAAGTTTCAATTTCAAATCTAGTAAAAATTTCAGGAGAATTTACAGAGCGTGATCACTTGTTGGCAATGTATTGCTCTAAATATCAATTGCAAACAAAATCTTAGGATTGATCATTTGTCCTGATTGACTTGAAGCTAATGCAAGAAAAATTCAGAGAACAGTTTAAAAACATATAAAAACAGACTAAATTGTAATAGCAATAAAATCCTACTTCAAATTTAAAAGGCAGTGTCGTAGTTTTTTTTTTTTTTTGAAGAACATATAATAAATATAATGTGGGGCAGTGGTGACATGGTAGTAAAAGGTGCTGGATCACTGATCCTAAGGTTGGAGGTTTGAGTCTCACTCTCCACAAGGTTGTCACTGTCCCCCCAGTGCAGCTAACTGGGTTATCAAAGGCCGGCCATGTCTCTCACTGTCTATGGTGATAGGCATGTAAAAGAACCATTGCTGACTTTCGCAAAGAATAGGCTGCATAGCCATCAGTGTGTTTCTGCCCCTTGCTAAAGGGTTGTGTCAGGAAGGGCAACGTAAAAACCTATGCCAAATCAAACATGCAATGATTTGCTCTGGCGACCCCTGAGAAAAAAGGGAACAGCCAAAAGGAAAAGAACATCTAAATATAATGAACATTATTATTAAGAAAGGCATAATCATTCATGTATATTCATACATACACATTTGGTTTACGAGACATGAACTGGGTTCATGCATGAATTTTGTTCACATTTCGTAATGCGAGCTCTATAATTAAAAACTGTTAAAAACTATCCCAGAATATCCATGTTGCAATCTATTTACACACAATTCATATTACGCTAATTAGCTCGAGACAGCCTTTGATTTTGAGGCAGCTTTTTCACAAATACTAGTCCTTCTCAAAAAATTAGCATATTGTGATAAAGTTCATTATTTTCTGTAATGTACTGATAAAAATTAAACTTTCATATATTTTAGATTCATTGCACACCAACTGAAATATTTCAGGTCTTTTATTGTTTTAATGCTGATGATTTTGTCATACAGCTCATGAAAACCAGAAATTCCTATCTCAAAAAATTAGCACATCATGAAAAGGTATTCTAAACGAGCTATTAACCTAATCATCTGAATCAACCAATTAACTCTAAACTCCTGCAAAAGATTCCTGAGGCTTTTAAAAACTCCCAGCCTGGTTCATTCCTCAAAACCGCAATCATGGGTAAGACTGCCGACCTGACTGCTGTCCAGAAGGCCATCATTGACACCCTCAAGCAAGAGGGTAAGACACAGAAAGAAATCTCTGAGCGAATAGGCTGTTCCCAGAGTACTGTATCAAGGCACCTCAGTGGGACGTCTGTGGGAAGGAAAAAGTGTGGCAGAAAATGCTGCACAACCAGAAGAGGTGACCGGACCCTGAGGAAGATTGTGGTGAAGGGCCGATTCCAGACCTTGGGGGACCTGTGGAAGCAGTGGACTGGGCTACAGGTGCCGCATTCCCCAGGTCAAGCCACGTTTGAACCAGAAACAGCGGCAGAAGCGCCTGACCTGGGCGACAGAGAAGCAGCACTGGACTGTTGCTCAGTGGTCCAAAGTACTTTTTTCGGATGAAAGCAAATTTTGCATGTCATTCGGCAATCAAGGTGCCAGGGTCTGGAGGAAGACTGGGGAGAAGAAAATGCCAAAATGCCTGAAGTCCAGTGTCAAGTACCCACAGTCAGTGATGGTCTGGAGTGCCATGTCAGCTGCTGGTGTTGGTCCACTGTGTTTTATCAAGGGCAGGGTCAATGCAGCTAGCTATCAGGAGATTTTGGAACACTTCATGCTTCCATCTCCTGAAAAGCTTTATGGAGATGAAGATTTCATTTTTCAGCACGACCTGGCACCTGCTCACAGTGCCAAAACCACTCCTAAATGGTTTACTGACCATGCTATTACTGTGCTCAATTGGCCTGCCAACTCTCCTGACCTGAACCCCATAGAGAATCTGTGGGATATTGTCAAGAGAAAGTTGAGAGACACCAGACCCAACACTGTGGATGAGCTTAAGGCCGCTATCGAAGCATCCTGGGCCTCCATAAGGCCTCAGCAGTGCCACAGGCTGATTGCCTCCATGTCACGCCGCATTGAAGCAGTCATTTCTGCAAAAGGATTCCCGACCAAGTATTGAGTGCATAACTGAATATAATTATTTGAAGGTTGACTTTTTTGTATTAAAAACACTTTTTTTTCTTGGTCGGATGAAATGTGCTAATTTTTTGAGATAGGGATTTTGGGTTTTCATGAGCTGTATGCCAAAATCATCAGAATTAAAACAATAAAAGACCTGAAATATTTCAGTTGGTGTGCAATGAATCAAAAATACATGAAAGTTTAATTTTTCAGTACATTACAGAAAATAATAAACTTTATCACATTATGCTAATTTTTTGAGAAAGACAACAAAGAAATAAACAAATATTTTGGACCTTCACTGCATATTTAAATTGATAAATGGATTAACTGCTTAATGGACACTACTCCTTTTGGACTCTGAAAAAATAGAAAAAATAATAAAAATCTACTGTCATAGCGGACACAGTTTAATTTACCAAAAGACTCCAGTTCAAGAATCAACAAAGCGTTATCAGTAAGCAGGTATGATCTCTAAATTAGCATGTGATGATCGCCCTCCTCTCTCCAGCACGAGTATATGTAGCCTTGGATCTTCTGTTGAAGTGTTCACCACATTTATTGTTAAGCTTGAGAATAAGAAGCAGTTCTATGCTTGGTTATGTTGAGATTAGTTGCTGACTTTGAGCCTAGTTTGACCAAAAGAGACCTCGTAGCCCTCACAGGCTTCAGGAATAGACCTATGTTCAAACAAAGCTGTTTTTTCCAAGTTTCTCAGCTTCGTACCTTTATATTACATAGCTGGGGTCCTGGGGAGAGGTTGCTAGCACATCACCCAAGTCCCACTTCTGTCCCTTCTGCAATTCTTCTGGATGCCACCCATCCACTTATTTCATATGAATAAATCAGTTTATTACACAGCAGTTTGAATATTAGTTTAACACACATGGATCATCAGTTGATTACTTAACAGTTCACTACAGATTACATAATTAACATACCATAGCGTCCACGGGAGGTGGGCAGGATGGTCTCCGTGGTGGTGTCTTCCCTCAGGGAGAACTGCCTGGAGAGAGCGTCGGGTTTCGTGTTCCGGGAGCCAGGACAGTACGTCAGGGTAAAATTGAATCTCCCAAGGTAGAATAACCATAGTGCCTGACAGGAGTTCAGCCTCTTGGCCATACGAAGGTAGGAGAGATTTTTGTGGTCAGTCCAGATGACAAAGGGATAAGCCACCCCTTCCAGCCAGGGCTGCCACTCTTGGAGCGCCAGGACCACCGCCAGTAGCTCACAGTTCCCCACGTCATAGTTTCGTTCTGCCGGGGTCAAGCGACAGGAGAAGAATGCACACGGGTGCAATTTATGATCTGTCGGGGAGCGCTGGGAGAGGACAGTCCCCATGCCCAAGTCTGAGGCTTCCACCTCCACCACAAACTGCAGAGAGGAGTCCAGATGGATCAGTACAGGTGCGTTGATGAATTTAACCTTTAGTCTGTGAAACGCTGTTTGCGCACTAGGGGACCATTTGAAGGGTGCCTTGAGCAATGTTAGCTGTGTGTGCAGGGTGCTGCTAAGTGGCTATAGTCCTGTATAAATCTTCGATAGAAGTTGGTGAACCCCAGGAACCTTTGCAGGTGTTTCGGCTTCTCCGGAGCTGGCCACTCTGCCACCGCCTTCAGCTTTTCTGGAGCTGGTCTTATCTGCCCCTTCTCCATGATGTACCCTAGAAAGGCAACTGAGGAGACATGAAACTCGCATTTCTTGGGTTTAACAAATAATCTGTTTTCTAGGAGCCTCATTAAAACTATTCTCACATGACGGAGATGCTCGTCGTGGTCCTTGGAGAAGATCAAGATGTTCAGGTAAACGAACAAGAATCGGTTCAACATGTCCCTGAGTACGTCGTTAACCAAGGCTTGAAAAACCGCCTGGGCATTGGTTAGATTGAATGGCATGTCCAGATATCTGAAGTGACCCAGAGGCGTGTAAAAAGCCGTCTTCCACTCATCCCCCTCCCGAATCCAGACTAAGTGGTAAGAATTTCTGATGTCCAGTTTAGAGAAAATGGTGGTATCGTGGAGAGGAGTGAAGGCTGAGTCAATGAGAGGGAGGGGTTACTTATTTTTTATAGTGATACCGTTCAGGCCCATGTAATCAATGCAGGGTCTCAGGGTTTTGTCCTTCTTCTCCACAAAGAAAAACCCGCCACTTACCAGGGACAATGAGGGCCGGATAAGACCTGCAGCCAGGGACTCGGTTATGTAAGTCTCCATGGCTTCCTTCTCAGTCTTTGAGAGGTTATAGAGTCACTGAGAAAGGAGCGCAGAACCTGGGAGCAATTCAATGGCGCAATAGTATGGTCAGTGCGGTTGTAGCGAACGGGCCCGGTCTTTACTGAATGCCTCTTTTAAGTTGTGGTATTCTTTTAGAACACCAGTCAAATCCATATCCCGTGGCTTGACTGGGGTTTGTGAAACTTGGAGGAGTACAGCAGCCAGTAGGCAGTGTTGGAGGCAGTAGTCACTCCAACTGTGTATGTTGAGCATGCGCCAATCATTGTGCGGGCTATGGGTCTGCAGCCACGGCCATCCAAAACACCAGGGGAATGAGAGGGGCAGAGATGACAACCGGCTCCAAACACTCCTGATGACTACCAGACAGACTGAGCTTGACAGGCTTCGTCTTGTGAGTGACACAAATGATGAGTCACCTCCTTTGGTGTTTCGAGTTTGTGTACGGGTAGGTCGTGGCGCTCAACCACCCCGAGACAATGAAATTGGCGTCGGCACCTGAGTCGATGAATATGTTGACTGAGTGGGTTTGCTGTTGTGCAGGGTGCAGCGTACCTTGAACCTGCAGGCACTTCCCGGGTGTCTTGGAGGATTCTCTCGCCACTGCTCCTCTCCTAGCTGGTGGACTGGGTGAGGTAATGCCCCTTTTCCGCGCAGTAAATGCAGAGGCGATTAGCCAGCTGCTGATGCCTTCCCTCCAATGTCAGCCTGGTGCGGCCAGGAAGATTCGTTGGAAGATGAGAAGTGCAAGGAGGTTCGAGGTGAGGTGGTATTGGGCTTCACGGGGGTGCTCGGGGGCGGGAAGTCGGACCTGAACCACTCTTCCTGGAATCTTTCTCTCTCTTAGCCTGTTGTTTAGCCTCATAGCCAAGGAGATCAGATCCTCAAGCGTTGCTGTCTCATCTCATGCCGCTAGCTTGTCCTTCAGTCTCTGATTAATCCACTGCAGGAAGGCCCCTCGGAGCATGGGGTCGTTCCAGTTGCTCTCTATGGTGAGGATCCAGAATCCTATAGCATATTCTGAAACTGACTGAGAGCCTTGCTGGATCCACAACAGCTGGCTGCTCGCCTCCTCCCCTTTTGCCGGATGATCAAAGACTCTCTTCATCTCCAGCACAAACCGATCGTAATGTGAGCATAACTCCGGTGTATGGGTGGCGACTGCTAGTGCCCAAGACAAGGCTTGATCTGTGAGCAGGCTCATCACAAACACAGTCTTGGCTTGGTCGGTGGTGTATGTGCGTGGCTGCTGACTGAAGAACAGCGTGGAGGAACTGAGCACATGTGCCGACCGTGCCTGAATGCCTTGCTGGTGTGGGGATGAGTGACTCTGGGCGCGGAGTGAGCAGGGCTGGCGATGCCGCTGATGCGGAGAGTGAAGTGTCGGTGGGCGGGGTCAAGGTGGTGAGTTGTCTAGCGATGGTGTCCATCCCTCCATCGAGCTGAACCATGCTGGTGGTCAATCTCTGGAGGCTGTCCACAATTTGGTGCAGAGTGGAGTTATGCTGTCCCAACGGGAGTCCCTGGTGGGACAATGCCTGCTGGAGTTGGGCGGTCTCCGCTGGGTATATTTTTGGCTGGAAGATTCTGTGATGACAGGAACATTCAGCCGGACCCAAAAATGCATGCAGGAGACAGAGTATGACGAAAACGGATGAGCTTTATTGTTGACAAAGAAGGCACTAGAGCACGGGGAAAACGTAGCTGCTGTTAGAGATGAGAAGAAACACAAAAACCATAAGCTAATGGAACTTCGGCATGGGAACTGGTCAAGCACTGGGCTGAGAACCAGGAGCCAGAGAGATCAAGGGGAAACAGGATTGAAAGAGGGACAATCTTCTAGCACTAGGAGGCACGCTCTGCTCATCTTTATAGTCCGGTGATTGCTGAGTGGAATCAGGTGTGTGCTTTATGCTCCACCCACATGTGACAGCCACGCCCCTCACTGGCATATGAGAGTGCATAAGGAGAGAGAGAGAGAGAGAGAGAGCATTAGAGCTGCCAAAATCAGAGTCTCTCACAACACAGACCATAACACCATAGGTCTTTCTTATACACTACCAATCATCAAGAAATCAGTTCATCATTTTCTGTAACCGCTTCATCCTAATTAGAGTCGCGGGGAGGCTGGTGCCCATCCCGCGAGTACACCCTGGACAGCTCGCCAGGCCATCGCAGGGTGGAAACACGCCGACGGCTTTGCAGCCTACTCTTGTCGAAAGTCAGTAATGGTTCTTTTACATGCCTCACACCATAGACAGTGAGAGACATGGCCGGCCTTTGATAACCCAGTTAGCTGCACTGGGGGGGGCAGTGACAACCTTGTGGAGAGTGGGACTCGAACCCCCAACCTTTGGATTAGCGATCCAGCGCCTTATGCCACTAGACCACCACTGCCCCTCATCAAGAAATGTAATTTATAATTACCAATTCCATGCAGTTTAAGATTTTACAAAGAAAATTAAACCCAAGATGATTAAATGTTTGCATGTATAGTTTATTCATTCATTCATTAATTTTCTAAGCAACTCAACCATAATTAGATTTGCCGATGGGCTGACACCCATCACAGCCAACTCTGGGCAATTGAAGGTCACACCCGAAATAGCTTGACAGACCATTGCAGGGTCAACAGAGACACAAAAATTCACACACACACACACACAGGATTTGGAATGACCAATTAGCCGACTATGCAGGTCTTTTGACTACAAGAGCAAATCAGAGTACCTGAAGGAACTTATGCAAGCATGGGGAGAACAGATACAATCTATACAGAAACACTACAGACCTGGGAATTGGACCTGTGACCTTTATGCATGCTAAATACTACATCACTGTGCCGCTTATATAGTTTATATTTCTATTAAATTGCCCTGTTTCATGAACAGCGGCAAGGTGGCGTAATGGTTCGCATGTCGACCTCACAGAAACAAGACCTGGGTTTGATTCCCACCCTGGGCATTTCTGTGTGGAGTTTGAATGTTCTCTCCGTGTTTGCATGGACTATATATATATATATATATATATATATATAAAAAACTGATATATATACTGTAACTGAACTGGAAAGGAGGGGCACTCAGTCTTTCTTTTGTATACAATGGACACAGTGTCATTGCGTTATTACGTCAAGCGTACTACGTAGGTACGTCTAAACTCAAAATTTGACTTTTTTTTTTTTCGGGGGGGGGGCGTAAAATCGAAAAAACGTAAAACGGATGAACATAAGTCAGGCAGCGTCTGTATATATTCAGTGGTTCCATAGCTTTTTTCGTATCCTAAGTTGAACTGCATTTTACATGTAAAACGCGTGATTTGTTACAAGGCTCCCAAAACTACCCGTAAACCCTTTAAAAATTATAAAAGCATACCTTTTAAGACCTCCTTCTGCTTCAATATCGTACCGATGGTAGACGGGTTTGGCCATATTCCTTTGTGATGTCACTCGAGCCCATTTCTTCTCCTCACTCACACTGGAAATCACACACGTGTGTGTGTGTGTGTGTGTGTGTGTGTGTGTGTGTGTGTGTGTGTGTGTGTGTGTGTGTGTGTGTGCGCGTGTTGACCATGTCTTCTTAGCAGAGTTATAATCTTACAAATGTTTATGGAAGGTTAAAACCTGAGTCAAGAAATAAAGCATAAAACAACAGTAACTCTGTCCTTTACACAAAAATCATCATGGTGCATTCAGCTCAAAAAAAGGCAGTGGGAGGTAGATGCACCATTCCGCCTAGGAGACAATGGGATCCCTGTCCAAGTTGGCATCAGGTGAACCTGTCCAAGATGGCGGTTGAGTGAAGGCGACATGAACGACAGCTCAGTTGTTAGCCAATGGGAGGCCAGCGGGGTGGGATGTTTGAACATCATTGATTCAGAAGACCCCTATTCAGAAGACCCCTATGCCATCTCGGAGTAAACATTTGAAGCAGTCTCCCTTGCCCGGACGCGGGTCACCGGGGTTCCCTCCTGGAGCCAGGCCCAGGGAAGGAGCTCGAAGGCGAGCGCCTGGTGGTCGGGCTGATGCCCATGGAGCCTGGCCGGGCCTAGCCCGAAAAGGAGACATGGGTCCGCCCTCCCATGGACCCACCACCCGTGGGAGGAGTTTTAGGGGTCTGGTGCAGTGTGAGTTGGGTGGCAGCCAAAGGCATGGGTTCTGTCGGACCGATCCTCGGCTACTTACTCTGACCCTCGGGACATGGAATGTCACCTCTCTGGCGGGAAAGGAGCCTGATTTGGTGCGTGAGGTGGAGAGATACCGACTAGATATAGTCGGGCTCACCTCAACGCATAGCTTGGGCTCTGGAACCATCCATCTCGAAAGAGGCTGGACCTTCTTCTATTCTGGAGTTGATCATGGGGAGAGGCGGCGAGCCGGTGTGGGTATTCTTGTTGCCCCCCGTCTTGGTGCCCAAATGTTGGGGTTCTCCCCGGTTGACGAAAGGGTAGCTTCCCTCCGTCTTCGGGTGGGGGGACGGGTCCTGACTGTTATTTGTGCTTATGAACCAAATGACAGTTCAGAGTACCCACCCTTTTTGGAGTCTTGGGGGGGGGGGGGGGGGGGGTTGGAGAACGCTCCCTCGGGAGACTCACTCGTTGTCTTGGGAGACTTCAACGCCCATGTGGGCAACAATAGTGTGACCTGGAAGGGTGTGATCGGTAGGTATGGCCTCTCCAGTCTGAATCCGAATGGTGTTTCGTTGTTGGACTTCTGTGCTCATCATAGTTTGTCTATCATGAACACCATGTTCGAACATAAGGGTGTCCATAAGTGCACTTGGCACCAGGACACCCTAGGTCGCAGTTCGATGATTGACTTTGTAGTCGTGTCATCGGACTTGCGACCATATGTTCTGGACACTCGGGTGAAGAGAGGAGCTGAGCTGTCTACCGATCACTACCTGGTGGTGAGTTGGCTTCGGTGGTGGGGGAGGTTGCCTTCCAGACCTGGCAGGCCCAAGCGTGTAATCAGGGTCTGCTGGGAACGTTTGGCTGACTCCCCTGTCCGAGAGGCCTTTAACTCCCACCTCCGGCAGAGCTACAACCACGTTCCGGAGGAAGCGGGGGACATGGAATCCGAATGGAGGCGGCAGCCCATAGCTGTGGCCGTAAGGTCGTCGGTGCTTGTCGTGGCGATAATCCCCGAACCCGGTGGTGGACACCTGCGGTGAAGGGGGCAGTCCAGCTGAAGAAGGAGGCCTATCGGGTTTTATTAGCCTGTGGGACTCCTGAGGCAGCAAATGGGTACCGGCAGGCCAAATGTGCTGCAGCCGAGGCTGTCGCAGATGCAAAATCTCGGGCGTGGGAGGAGTTCGGTGAGGGCTTGGAGAGTGATTATCGGTTGGCCTCAAAAAGGTTTTGGGCCACCATTCGACGCCTCAGGAGGGGGAAGCAGTTCTTCACAAACACTGTTTACAGTGGAGGTGGGGAGCTGCTTACCTTGACTGGGGATGTTGTTGAGAGGTGGAGGGAATACTTTGAGGACCTCCTCAATCCCACCAACACACCCTCCGTGGAAGAGGAAGACCCTGGGGGTTCGGGTGAGGGTCCGCCCATCACTGGAGTGGAGGTCACTGAGGTTGTCAAAAAGCTCCTCGGTGGTCGAGCTCCGGGGTTGGACGAGATCCGCCCGGAATATCTCAGGGCTCTGGATGTTGTAGGACTGTCTTGGTTGACACGTCTCTGCAACATCACGTGGTCATCAGGGGCTGTACCTCTGGATTTGCAAACTGGGGTGGTGGTCCCAATTTTTAAGAAGGGGGACCGGAGGGTGTGTTCCAATTATCGGGGAATTACACTCCTCAGCCTACCTGGGAAAGTCTATGCAGGGGTACCAGAGAGGAGGATCCGACCGATAGTTGAACCTCGGATTCAGGAGGAACAATGTGGTTTTCGTCCACATTGATACTATGAGCACTCTTGACCAACTCTATATGCTCCACAGGATTCTGGAGGGGGCATGGGAGTTTGCCCAATCTGTCCACATGTGCTTTGTGGATTTGGAGAAGGCTTTCGACCATGTCCCTCGAATGATCTTGTGGGGCATGCTCCGAGAGTACGGCGTTCCGGATCCATTGCTACGAGCTATTCGGTCGCTGTATCACCGGAGCCAGAGTTTGGTCCGTATTGGTAACAGCAGGTCAGATTCATTTCCAGTGGGAGTTGGGAGTCCGCCAAGGCTGTCCTTTGTCACCGACTCTGTTCATAATTTTTATGGACAGAATTTCTAGGCGCAGTCGAGGCAATGAGGGGTTCTGGTTTGGTGGCCATCGGATATCATCTCTGCTTTTTGCGGCTGATGTTTTCCTCTTGGCTTCATCAAGTCGGACCCTCCAGCTCTCATTGGAGCGATTCGCAGCTGAGTGCGAAGCAGCCGGGATGAAGATCAGTACCTCCAAGTCCGAGGCCATGGTTCTCAGTCGGACAATGGTGGAATGCACCCTCCGGGTCGGGAATGAGGTCCTGCCCCAATGGAGGAGTTTAAGTATCTTGGGGTCTTGTTTACGAGTGAGGGAAGGATGGAGCGAGACATCGACAGACGGATCGCTGCAGCCTCTGCTGTTAAGCAGTGCCTGTACCGGTCCGTCATGGTGAAGAAGGAGCTGAGCCGCAAGGCAAAACTCTCAATTTACCAGTCGATCTACGTTCCAACCCTCACCTATGGTCACGAGCTTTGGGTAATGACCGAAAGAACAAGATCACGGATACAAGCGGCTGAAATGAGCTTCCTTCGCCGGGTGGCGGGGTTCTCCCTTAGAGATAAGGTGAGAAGCTCCGCCATCTGTGGAGAGCTCAGAGTAGATCCGCTGCTGCTCCGCATTGAGAGGGGCCAGTTGAGGTGGCTCGGGCATCTGGTCAGAATGCCCCCCGGACGCCTCCCTGGTGTGGTGTTTCGGGCATGTCCAACCGGGAAGAGACCCCGGGGTCGACCTAGAACACGCTGGAGGGACTATGTCTCTCGGCTTGTCTGGGACCGCCTCGGTGTCCCCCCGGGAGAGTTGGAGGAAGTGGCTCGGGAGAGGGACGTCTGGACCTCTTTGCTAAGGTTGCTGCCCCCGCGACCTGACCCTGGACTAAGAGGAAGAAGATGGTGATGATGATGATGGGAGAGCAGCTCATGCGTTGTTTTTATGGTGCGTTTGAATTTTTAAGATGGCGCTTTCGTAACGTGAACTTGTTTCATATCCTGAGACAAAAATTTTCGGAAAATGCTTTTCGTAGCCTGAATTTTTAGTTTGGTGAGACTTTCGTGAGGTGAGGTACCACTGTATGCATAAATTTTGGATTCAACTTCACCATCCAACATCAGCTCGTTACACAAGAATGGTGAAGTAGTTTGGGAGTAAGTAGTGTTAAAAGGGGTAGCGCATGAAAAATAATGTGAGAAATAACATTGAGTAACAAAAAGAAAGCAGAGAGGAATCCAGCAGTCTTCTGTATAGATAAATGTTCATCATACTGTGTAAAGCCCATGAGCAGCATTGGAAAAGGAGACACTCTCTCAAGAGATTCAAGAGGTTTACACTAGGCCGGTTTGCTGCCAAAATACCCATCTCAACACGAAACCTATGAAGACATCATTTGCAATGGAGCAGGACAAAAACAGTTCAAGACAGCCACACCATATCAATACGTGACATCTCAAAACAGCCTGGGGAACACAGGTTCTGGTAAGATTCTGATAAGTCATGCTGCCGTTTTGTTAAACAACCGTAATCAGCATCATGCTCTTTTAATGGTGTCAGGAGCGATCCAAAGTTGAACAATATCATATCTCCATTAATATTGCTCTGGTACAGTCGATTTAATAATGCATTCATTATACGTATATCTTGTCTAGTCATTGTTTGTTATAGTAAGTAATAAATGTTTGTGCTAAGTTTGTAGAAGGAAATGGAAGTCCCTAACTGGTTCCAGCTTGATCCTTTAATTACAATGAAACTCTTTTTCACTGTGTAGTCAAGAGTACTTTCAGTAGTTGTCTCTGCTTTGTCTTGTTCATCCATTTTGCTGGATGAAATACCTTCAATCGTTTGGGTGTCAACATACAATTACTGTGACTAATTGAGTTTTGTTTTATATAAAAAAACAAACAACTCGTGTATATCATTGGTGTTGAATGCAGCACCGAAGCTAACCTTATTACTGAACAAATTCCAAACAAGAGTCCTGTATATGTAGATAATTAGTAATTCCACAATATATATACGTATATATTATTTTGGTGAAAATGAGGATGGTTTATAAGGTGATTTCATACATATTAATGGTAGAGAAAATACATAATCATTAATTAATCCTGTATTGTTTTGGTAAACATGCAGACACAGTGGTACCTTGACTTATGAGTGTCCCTATTAACGAATTTTCCGTGATACGAGCTTTGATCCCAACAAAAAATCTGCCCCAATCAATGAGCAAATTTTCTACTTCTGAGCTCTGCTGGGGAAATGGCATTTCCGGGTGATTAGCCTTGTATCATGTCCTTGTGTATTCTTCCATGCTCTGAGAATGCTTTGTGAACTGCTTCTAAATTATTTTCTGTGATACCCCTATAGGAAGAAGGAAAAAAAACACCCCTGTGCCCCGAGCGACGATAAAAAGTGTTTACTGCGCTTCGTATCGTTTGCTCGGTGCCTTTTCACTACACCATAGAAAACACAGT
>CM045731.1:43072500-43135000 GCA_024760905.1 Plotosus lineatus
TCCAGATAAACAGGAGTACAGGGAGACACAGCTTTAAGGTGAAGGTAGCGGTGTCAAAGGCCAAATAGAAGGCGGATGATGACTTGTATGATAGGGTGGACAGTAAGGAGGGAGAAAATTATTTATACAGGTTGGCACAGCAGAGAAATAGAGATGGGAAGGACATGCAGCAAGTTAGAGTGATCAAGGACCGAGAGGGAAATGTATTCACTGATGACAGAAGTGTGCTGGGAAGATGGAAAGAGTAATTTAAAGAGCTGATGAATGAGGAAAATGAGAGAGAAAAAAAGAGTAGAAGAGGTGATTGTTGAGGACCAGGAAGTAGCAAAGATTAGTAAGGGTGAAGTGAGGAGGGCATTGAAGAGAATGAAGAGTGGAAAGGCAGTTGGTCCTGATGACATACCGGTGGAGGTATGGAAGTGTCTAGGAGAGGTAGCAGTAGATTTTATGACCAGAACATTCAACAAGGTCTTAGAGAGTGAGAGGATGCCAGAGGAATGGAGGAGAAATGTGTTGGTGCCCATTTTTAAGAACAAGGGAGACTTGCATAGTTGTGGCAACTACAGAGGGATAAAACTGATGAGCCATACGATGAAGTTATGGGAAAGAATAGTGGAAGCTAGACTAAGGGCAGAGGTCAGCATTTGTGAACAGCAGTTTGGTTTCATGCCAAGAAAGAGCACCACAGATGCAGTATTTGCTTTAAGTATGTTAATAGAGAAGTACAGAGAAGGTCAGAGGGAGCTGCATTGTGCCTTTGTGGATCTCGAGAAAGTATATGACAGGGTGCTCAGAGAGGAACTGTGGTATTGCGTGAGGAAGTCTGGAGTGTCAGAGAAGTATGTCAGAGTGGAGCAGGACATATATGAGAGATGTAAGACAGTCGTGAGGTGTGCTGTCGGTGTGATAGAAGAGTTCAAGGTGGAGGTGGGACTGCATCAAGGGTCAGAACTGAGCCCCTTCTTGTTTGCTATGGTGATGGACAGGCTGACAGACAAGGTTAGACAAGATTCCCCATGGAATATGATGTTTACAAATGACATTGTGATCTATTGTGAGATCAGAGAACAAGTGCAGGAAAATCAAGAGAGGTGGAGGTATGCCCTGGAAGGAGAGGAATGAAGGCTAGCCTCAGTAAGACAGAATACATGTGTGTGAATGACAAGAACCCAAGAGGAACGGTGAGGTTACAGGGAGCAGAGATAAAGAAGGTGGAGGATTTTAAATACTTAGGCTCAACAATCCAGAGCAATGAAGAGTGTGGAAAAGAGGTGAAGAAGCATGTGCAGGCAAGTTGGAATGGTTAGGAAAAGTGTCTGGTGTGATGTGTGATAGGAGGGTATTGGAAAGAATGAAAGAAAACCCGTACAAGACAGTGATGAGGCCAGTGATGTTGTATGGTTTAGAAACAGTTGCGCTGAGGAAAAGACAGGAGGCAGAGGTAGCAGAGATGTGATGCCAGCTTGAGATGGTTTGGACATGCATAGAGGAGGGATAGTGTGTGTGTGTGTGTGTGTGTGTGTGTGTGTGTGTGTGTGTGTGTGTGTGTGTGTGTGTGTGTGTGTGTGTATAATATATATTGGTGGTAGGATGCTGAGGTTGGAACTACCAGGCAGAAGGCCGAGAGGAAGACCAAAGAGGAGATTTATGGATGTGGTGAAGGAGGACATGAAGGTAGTTTGTGTAAGAGAAGAAGATGCAGAGGATAGGGTGAGATGGAGGCAGATGATTCGCTGTGGCGACGCCTGAAGGGAACAGCCGAAAGGAAAAGAAGAAGAAGAATGCAAAAATAAATAGTGGAATAGAACAGAAAATGAAGGAGAGATGGCAAAAGCAATTGGAGAAAGAAAGGAAGGGCACATGGTTCGATAATATCCAAAGGAAAACAGGAGAAATGTCGAAGTTCAGATTTGGACTGAAAAAGAATTAAACATGTGAAAGTTATCAGGTCAGGTCTCATTACATTAGAGGTGAGTGCCTTTATATTATATGAAAATTATTATTATTATTATTATTATTATTATTATTATTATTATTATTATTATTATTATTTTATTTTATTTTTCCTTTTTTTGAGTGATAGGCTGGTCTACACTCCATACCACTTGGTGGCGGTAATACATCAAATCGTTTTTTGCTAATCGCAAATAAACGCCAAGAGGAAGAAAAAGCAAAAACGCGGAAGACAAAGATTGGCGCCAACAGATGAGAAATGGATGTCCGAAGACGCAGAATGAAAACAAAAGTGACTGCCGGATTTAAGATGCGAGGCTTAATGTTGCGGCCGTATGTTTTTATTTAAATTACTTTGCAAATGAATAATAATTAATTAAGAAATATATTTTTTACGCGGCATATTGAAACCAGTTACTTTGTTCTATATGAGTTACTCGGCCTATAATTTACTATAAAAAGTGCAGCACGAAATCACTGCTGGCTGTCATGTCTGGCAAGAAGTGATGAATACTTAAGTTAAATGTCCTGGGTTGGCAAGTTGGAAAATGTAGTGTGTGTGCGCGCGCGCGTGCGTGTGTGTGTGTGTGTGTGGCAGTGCTGGCCTGGTAAAAGGTGCTGAATTGCTGATCCTAAGGTTGGGGGTTCGAGTCCCGCTTTCCACAAGGTTGTCACTGTCCCCCCCCCCCAGTGCAGCTGATTGGGTTATCAAAGGCAGGTCCTGTCTCTCACTGTCTTTGATGAGAGGCATGTAAAAGAAGCAGTGCTGACTTTCTACAAGAGTCAGTGCGTTTCTGCCTCTTGCTCAGGGTTGTGTCCGGAAGGGCATTTGACCTTAAAACCTATGCCAAAATCAAAACATGTGAATCACAGATTCGCTGTTGTGATACCCAAGAAAAAAAGCAGAAGATATGCATGTGTATAAATGTATGTACAGTAGGCCCTTGACTATACGCGGTTTTGCGCTCACAGTTTGAGTATTCGCGGACTGCCTCGCAAGTGATATGTCACTCAAATTCAGCCAATGGCTGTCCTTCCTGCTGATTGGTTGAGATGATGTAACGCCCCTTTTTTTTCAGGCATGTGATTTTTACCGTGAATTCACGGAATTCCGATTTCTTTAATTGGCCCAGTTTAAAAAAAAAAGTGTATTTTTTCACACCAAATATGTCAAAATAATCTTTTCCGCTTTTATTCTGTTCCGAGTTTTGCATAAAATGACCTCTCTTGAAACGTTACTGCTGATTGGCTGATGGCTTTCTGATAGCCAATCGCTGATGTTGAAACATGTATGTTGACATTCGCGCCACTTCCGATCTGTTCTGCCATCGAAAGCATGTCGATGATCCAGAGAAAAGATTCTGCTCGAATCAAAGAAATAGACAAAGTCGTGAAAAACAAGTTTAGGTGGGAATGGAAGTAAAAAGGAACCATAGCATTCAATTGCCGGAGCATTTGGTGTTCAAGCGAAGATTCCAGAACCCTATGGACTTAACTTTTTGTTTGCCGTTCGACCAGAAACCTCCGTGCAAAGAAAAGACAGTGAAACAACCAGTTTCTGTTGCCGATAGAGTAGTTAATTTTGAGGTATGTTTGAGAATTTTCTTGTCTAGTTTCCGATTATATTTTTCAAATTATTGTGAATGCATGCATGTTTTAGGCGTAGGAAGTTCGTGTGTTTACCCCGTGAATTGAATGAAATGAGCCGACTATATGGCCACTGAACCATTTTTCTGCTGTTAGAATAAATACATTATTGCCACATTAACTCACCAGTTTTACATAATTAACTTATGTAAATAGGCATTGTTATTCAATGTTTCTGGACAGCAGCGGGAGTGTGTGCTTGTGTAATTAGATCATTAATATTAGAAATGTAAAACTATGCATCAGAGCCTCAACCGAAACGCCTCAGCATCCAGAAGGGCAACCAACTTTCTAAGGCAGCCAACAGAAGGACATTTCAGGCTGCACAAAAGGAAGTAAGAAAGTGCCATGCTAAAGCACTAAAGACAAAGAAACATTAATTCAAAAAGCGTATGTCATGTATAGCATGTCATGTGTATAGTTTATTTCCAGATTGTGTTTAAAGACAATGACTGTTGATAATAGTGTTCTAAGGCAGGACATATCTATGAGTGACTACAGGGAGTCCTTGGTTTACGACGCTGATCCGTTTTTAAGACGCGATGTAATCCGAATTTCAGTGTAAGTCGGAACATAACATAAAATATACTGAAAAGTACTATACGTACAGTGCTATAATAAAATGTAACAGTTAATGACATAAAGAGTATTAAAAAAAGAGAACACAATTCCCTACCACAAGAATGAAATACAGTAGGGGAGGGAGAGACAGGCTTATTGTGCTGGAGAAGCTGGGGCAGGTGAGCCTGGAGTAGTAGATGCAGCTGAGGTTGAGGGTACAGGATCTGTTGCAAGCCTCTCTACCTTCTTACAATACTGCTCCAGGTTAGACTGGTCAGAGAGCAACCTCTTCTCATCCAAGATCTCCTTGTAGCATTGCATCAAATCCATGATGCCTCTGGAAACTCTAGTGAACCATTCCAAGTTGGGATCCTGAACCACAAAAGTTGCCAATGCTTGCTACATCTCGCGCGCCCGAAACTAGTTCGCTTTTGTTTACATAACCGCGTAAGACGTAATGACGCGTAATATTATTTTTATATTTTTATGGGGGGGGGGTGACTACGAAACGGTGTAAGTCGGGACCGGTGTAAACCGAGCACTCCCTGTATTTGATTTGTGACTTTGACACTGTGATTAATGTTGGAATCCCACATGATAAACCCACAAGTTGAGGTACAGTATTTACAGGTATACCTCACCCAATGTCATTAATTGGTTCCAGTAGAGACGACTTAAGTCGAAAAACGACTTAAATTGAATTAGCTTGTCTCTATGCTAGCCTAGGCTAGGCTACGCCAAATTTACTTGTCGAGACGAAACAGAAAATAACCATTCCTCGTTCTGTATTCATGAATGCAATTTTCAATATGGTTCATAATGTTGCACCTGGAGCATATGTGTCGGACCCAAAGATGCAGGAGACCATGTAAGAAGATTCAACATTTTATTTTGCACTTTGGAAAATCTAAATCACTGGAAATAATTAATTGATGGAAACTGGTCGAGCACGAAGCAGGATACCAGGAGTCAGAGAGATGGCAGGGAAACGGAATCACTGGGAAGGACAATCTTCTGGCGTTGGAGGGAAGCCCTCCACACCTATTTATATATATATATAAATATATTTTATTTATACCGGTTGACCCTACTAACAATAAGCCCAGGCGGCCTTCTTAGAGTCTCCGGCGTTTGGTTAGAAGTGGAAGGTTAGCACGTCCAGTCATACTGCTTGAAAATGTTCAGTCTCTGCGAAACAAGATGGGTGAGCTTCATGCTCGGATTGCAGCGCAGAGGTATCTACAGGACTGCTCAATGCTGTGTTTCTGTGAAACATGGCTCGAGGAGAGTACACCCGACGAGCCGATTGCACCAGCCGGCTACACGGCCTTCATCCCCTGTGATCCCAAGCGCCGGAGTTGTCGTTCGGCCCCTTATTGTTAGCCGGGTTGCAGCTAGCATTGAGCTATCATAGCGTATTAGATCAGGATAGTTGAGTGTATCGGGTTGTACACACTCGAAGACGCCGATCTCATAGCTGTAGTTGGGTCAACCGGTCAAAGACGAGCATAGTGCAAGACATGAACAAACAAAACAACAAATAAAACAAATTAAAACGAACAAAGAAACAATTTGATTCTGAGAACTCCGTGACGTCGCCCTCTGGGCAGTGCCATCTTGGAGACATCGCTCCAAGATGTCACTCCAAGTTCAATGTAAAATGACATGAAACGTAAAAAAGTTTATCCTTTTGGTATCGTTTGCTAAACATGCTACAGAACATAAAATCTCACGCACAAGAATTCTGAACATTAACTTAGGTACTGTGTTGGAATAATAATTGAAAAAGACTTTAATACTAGTGTTTTACCACAGCATATGCTGTATAATGTTTCTATTTTATCATCGATAAATATAACAATAAAAATTGAAAAGTTTTTCTTCATCGTTACTACATTTTACTACATTAATACTGTATTAATGAGTAAGACTGTCTATAGAATGTGTTTAAGAAGCATATTTTAGTGCATGTAATAGATAAATAGTATTTTCCCTCCGGTTGCTCATTCACGCATGTAATATAATACATGGGGTTTTACTCCCGGGTACAGAACTCGCGGATTATCTTTATTCGTGGGAGGGGCGGAAAAAAAACCCTGCGAATATCGAGGGCCAACTGTACGTATATGTTTACAAATAATTATATTCCAATTAGTCTCTGCTAGATGACACGTTGACCGACTGTAGATAGCAAACAGGCTCCCCCCCCATTAAGCATGTTCCTGGCCATGTGTTTTTGTTTATGTTTGTGTTGATTGATCAATGTGCCATGTGCTAAAGTTAACAGTGTTGCTTGGCTCATTTTACTTCCAGGAAAATGTTTAAAGGAAATGTTGAAAGGGAGGGAAAACTAAGGGGTCTTTTTATTTATTTATTTATTTATTTTAATTTATGCTGTTTTCTGCACATTTTCAGCTTTCATGTAAGTAGCTTGGTTGGTTCCACAAAATGAACAACACAAATACCAGTAAAACTCTTTTATTGTTCTGTTTTTATTGATGTTTTCCACCTCGATGGTAATCAGCACTTACCGTTCCACTCCGATGTTGACATAATAACCACCCACCCACTCCAATTTTTTAAGCGCCCTGGGCACTTAGCACGTTAAATACGGTGTGTGTGTGTGTGTGTGTGTGTGTGTGTGTGTGTGTGTGTGTGTATATATATATATATATATATATATATATATATATACATACACACATGCAGTGTCTTTAACAAGTCAGATTTCAGCAAAGTTGTCGGATAAAGTCGGAATTTGATGTTATTTTATGTCATTTTGCTGTTTTCCGTCAGATTAAAAAAGAATGTATATACGAGTCCTTCTCAAAAAATTAGCATATTGTGATAAAGTTCATTATTTTCTGGAATGTACTGATAAAAATTAAACTTTCATATATTTTAGATTCATTGCACATCAACTGAAATATTTCAGGTCTTTTATTGTTTTAATACTGATGATTTTGGCATACAGCTCATGAAAACCAAAAATTCCTATCTCAAAAAATTAGCATATCATGAAAAGGTACTCTAAACGAGCTATTAACCTAATCATCTGAATCAAAAATTAACTCTAAACACCTGCAAAAGATTCCTGAGGCTTTTAAAAACTCCCAGCCTGGTTCATTACTCAAAACCGCAATCATAGGTAAGACTGCCGACCTGACTGCTGTCCAGAAGGCCATCATTGACACCCTCAAGCAAGAGGGTAAGACAGAAAGAAATCTCTGAGCGAATAGGCTGTTTCCAGAGTATTGAATCAAGGAACCTCAGTGGGACGTCTGTGGGAAGGAAAAAGTGTGGCAGAAAATGCTGCACAACCAGAAGAGGTGACCGGACCCTGAGGAAGATTGTGGAGAAGTACCGATTCCAGACCTTGGGGGACCTGTGGAAGCAGTGGACTGGGCTGCAGGTGCCGCATTCCCCAGGTCAAGCCACGGCAGAAGTGCCTGACCTGGGCTACAGAGAAGCAGCACTGGACTGTCCACTGTCCAAAGTACTTTTTTCAGACGAAAGCAAATTTTGCATGTCCTTCGGAAATCAAGGTGCCAGAGTCTGGAGGAAGACTGGGGAGAAGGAAATGCCAAAATGCCTGAAGTCCAGTGTCAAGTACCCACATTCAGTGATGTTCTGGGGTGCCATGTCAGCTGCTGGTTGTTGGGCCACTGTGTTTTATCAAGGGCAGGGTCAATGCAGCTAGCTATCAGGAGATTTTTGAGCACTTCATGCTTCCATCTGCTGAAAAGCTTTATGGAGATGAAGATTTTCATTTTTCAGCACGACCTGGCACCTGCTCACAGTGCCAAAACCACTGGTAAATGGTTACTGACCATGGTATTACTGTGCTCAATTGGCCTGCCAACTTTCCTGACCTGAACCCCATAGAGAATCTGTGGGATATTGTGAAGAGAAAGTTGAGAGACACCACCCCTACACTGGATGAGCTTAAGGCCGCAGCATAAGGCTAATTTTTTGAGATAGGGATTTTTGGGTTTTCTTTACCCTTTTGCCAAAATTATCAATATTAAAACAATAAAAGGCTTGAACTACTTCAGTTGTGTGTAATGAATCCAAAATATATGAAAGTCTAATGTTTATCAGTACATTACAGAAAGTAATGAACTTTATCACAATATGCTAACTTTTTGAGAAGAACTAGTCTAATATCAGCTGTAACCATGGTTGTTTGAAATGTTTTGTTTGTAAGTAACCGTGCTTACTCACCTGGGCCCGTGCGCTCGCATGCCCTCATACGCGGTTTTCAGTGGGAGGTTTGGTAAGTTTTGGACGACTCTGAACTCTCGCTATGTTCTCTCCTAAGACGTTGGTTTCCGTTGTTTTAACGCCATATTGTTCTTTCTGAAAGTCCATGATCGATCATGCATGCAACATTGCCAAGAATGCCAGCATGGTTTTACACTTTTCATCAGATTTATTAAAGGCTTCTGATCCCAACGGTGGAGTTTATGGGGACTGGCTCGGTAAGAAAGATGAATTTAACGTTACATGCAGATTTTGCAAATCTAATATTTGTATAAAAGAGGGTGAAAAGGCACTTGGCAAACATAGCTCTACAAACAAGTTAGTTGTTATGACATTGATGCAACAGAGTATTATAAACTGAATCTACACTTGAAATACTCAATAGTGGAACAACTGAATTATGATTTTATTATTATTATTTTAATTTTTGCATTTGACAAAAACAATGCATAGTTTGATAAATAACAGAATGAAAATACTTACCGAAAATATGGAATATTCTTTACATTTACACAGTGTCTATTGAATAAAATATCTTGACTTAATTTCAATTTTCTGGGAGATGAATCTCTTATGTTAAATTCCACATATCCGCTTTCTGAATCTTTTATAAATTATTATACGTAACTGTCAATCACAATGCAGCCATGAGGTGGGGGGGCACTAACCAGTGTCTCTCCCCCTCATGCCGGTCCCAAGCCCGGAGAAATGCAGAGGGTTGTGTCAGGAAGGGCATCCGACGTAAAACCAATGCCAATTACTTAAAATGCAAATCAAAAGTATTACCTCCATACCAGATCGGTCGAGGCCCGGGTTAACAACGACCGCCATCAGTGCTGTCAATCAACAGGGTGCTGATGGAAATTGGACTACTGTTGGTCGAAGACGTCGAAGAAGGAGAGGTGGGAGGCGTGTCCGTAGGCAGAGAGAGAAGAGGAAAGGCATGAGTCTAGGACTGAGAGTGGGGACTTTGATTGGCAGTAGGATGCTGAGGTTGGAACTACCAGGCAGAAGGCCTCGAGGAAGACCGAAGAAGAGATTTATGGATGTGGTGAAGGAAGACATGAAGGTCGTTGGAGTCAGAAAAGAAGATGCGGAGGACAGGGTGAGGTGGAGGCGGATGATTTGCTGTGGCGACCCCTGAAGGGAGCAGCCGAAAGTAAAAGAAGAAGAAGAAGAAGAACTGTCAATCACAAATTCTCAAATTCTTGGCCTCAGACACCAAGAGAATGCATCTCAAAGCTCCCATTTTTAAAAATCTTCTTGGGCCCAAACCCCCCCGTGGGATACCCCTTCCCGCGCTCCGCGTGCCTTGGGCCTGTTGGCCCACGGCACTGCTGCGCGCTACGACTTATTTTACGTACGTCTTACTTTGGCGCTGTGTGCCAAATGCTTCTGGCCTCAGCCTGAAGTAGGATTTTTTTTTTCTAACACCTGTTACAGGCACTGTATATGTATGTATGTGTGTGTGTGTGTGTGTGTGTGTGTGTGTGTGTGTGTGTGTGTGTAATACATGCATGTACAAGTGGTCATTGGTGCAGATTTCAATGGACATGTTGGTGCAGGCAACAGAGGGGACCTGGAAGTGATGGGCAGATTTGGTATCCAGGACAGGAACACAGAAGGACAGATGTTGATAGATTTTGCAAAAAGGATGGAAATGGCTGTCGGGAATACTTTTTCCAGAAGAGACAGGAGCATAGGGTGAACTTATAAAAGCAGACGTAGGCGCACACAGCTAGACTACATCTTGTGTTGGCGATGTAATTTGAAGGAAGTCAGTGACTGCAAAGTAGTAGTGGGTGAGAGTGTTACCAAACAGCATAGGATGGTGGTGTGCAGGATGACGCTGATGGTGAGGAAGGTGAAGAAAGCAAAGGCAGAGCAGAAGACAAAGTGGTTGAAGCTGAAAAAGGAAGAGGGTCATGTTGTCTTCAAGGAGGAGTTGAAACAGGCCTTGGGTGGTCAGGAAGTGCTTCTAGATGACTGGACAACTACAGCTAATGTGATCAGGGAGACAGGTATGAGAGTACTCGGTGTGTCCTCTGGAAGGAATGTAGATAAGGAGAGATGGTGGTGCAATGAGGAAGTGCAGGAGTAACACTCTTTGGTACCACTCTCACCCACTACTACTTTGCAGTCACTGGCTTTTTCCAAATTGCATCGCCAACACAAGCTGGAGTCTACCTGTGTGCTCCTACCTCTGCTTTTCTGTCACCCTATGCTCGTGTTTCTTCTGGAAGAAAGTATTAACCACAGCCATTTCCATCCTTTTTGCATAATCTTTCAACATCTGTCCTTCTGTGTTTCTGTCCTGGATACCAAACCTGCCCATCACTTCCTCGTCCCCTCTGTTGCCTGCACCAACATGTACACTGAAGTCTGCACCAATGACGACTCTTTCACCTCTGGGGGTGCTCTGCATCACTTCATCTAACTCACTCCAGAATCGCTCCTTCTCTTCTCGCTCCCATCCTGCCTGTGTGAGGCATAAGCACTAACAACATTGAACATCACACCTTCAATTTCTAACTTGAGACTCAAGAGACATTGAGTCTGACACTCTTTTCACTTCTAAAACATTCCTGACCAACCCGTCCTTCAAGATGTCCTCCATTTCTCCTCCCATCCATACCATGATAAACCAGCTTAAACCCTGCCCCTAAGCTTCTCGCCTTGCTCCCTTTCCACCTGGTCTCCTGAACACACAGTATGTCCACCTTCCTCCTCTGCATCATGTCAGCCAGCTCTCTACCTTTTCCTGTCATAGTTCCAACATTCAAAGTCTCTACTCTCGGTCCTAGACTCATGCCTTTCCTCTTCTCTCTCTGCCTATGGACACGCCTCTCGCCTCTCCTCAGCACCCTGTTGGTTAACAGCACTGATGGCAGTCGTTGTTAACTCGGGCCTCGACCGATCTGGTGTGGAGGTAATATTTGTGATTTGCATATCAAGTTTGGCATTGGTTTTACGTCAGATGCCCTTCCGACACAACCCTCTGCATTTATCTGGGCTTGTGACCAGCGTGAGGGAGAGACACTGCATGACATCTTGTGCATTATTTTGTAATGTTTTAATTGTTATTATAAGCATTTATAGCACTGAATCTGTAGTTAGTGATCCTATATACACATTCATATACGTATATGTCAGTCGGGGGGTTGCGGTGATCCTACTTCGCAGATTACGATAGTCGCGTGAGGATCTCGGTCCCATTTAACCGTGGAAAGTGAGGGATCCCTGTATTCTTTTAAAGAAATTGAAGAAAAGACAATATTAGACTGTTAAATAATCGCACTGTCTGCATTCTTTACAAACTCAAACATTCATTGTCTAAACTGAAATATGTTTTAATATTTTGCTTTTCTTTGCATCACTGAAATAATATTCAGTTATCGAAACAGTTTCTGTGACCTGCAGTATGTTGGTGTTGCACAGAATCAACCAGTTTCTAGCACCTGTGAACATGTATTCTAGCCCAGGATGATTGGACTGCATTCCACAATTCTTTAGTATTTCTTGGATTTGCCTCAGAAACTTAATTTTTGATGGATTAAGGTCTGGAGACTGGGATGGCCACTGCGTAACATCAATTTGATTGGTATCAAATCAAGATGTTGATCGTTTCCTGGAGCTTTTGGGGAAGTTGTCTTGATAGAACACCCATTTCAAGGGTATTTCCTCTTCACTGTAAAGCAACATGACCTCTTCAAGTGTTCTGATGTATTCAAACTGATCCATGATCCCTAGTATATGATAAATATCCCCAACACTGTGGTATGAGAAACATCCCCATGTCATGATGCTTGTGCCACCATGCTTCACTGCCTTCACAGTGTACTGTGGCTTGAATTCAGTGTTTTGGGGGTCGTCAACAAACTGTCTCCAGCCAATGGAACCAAAAAGAACAATCTTGCTTTCATCAGTCCACAAAATGTTACACCATATCTCTTTAGGCCAGTCAAGGTGCTCTTTGGCAAATTGCAATCTCTTCAACACAACTCTTTTCGAACAGTCGGCCATTTGTGGGGCCTTCTTGCTGATTGCTTGGCTTCACATAGGCATCTTATAATTGTAACAATACTCATAGATAAAATTAGACCTTCGATCTCCTGGAATTGATTGTTGGCTAATTGCTTGCCATTTCGGCTATTGTTTAATCCCTTTGCATGGGTTTTTTTCGCTTTCTTTCATGTTTTTCCGGTTCTGGTTGCCATTTAAAAACACTTGTGACCATTTTAGCTGTGCAGTTTGCTGCTAAAATGTAATATAAAATAAGTTAATTTTATAACTTTTTAAATTTTATTTATTTTTTTTATCCATTGTACAACCAGCCATTAAATGATTGATTATCTCTCTTTTCTTTTAGACTTTTTCTCATTCTTGAGAGTCGCCACAGCGAATCATCTGATTTGCACATTTGATTTGGCATGGGTTTTTACGTTGGATGCCCTTCTTATCACAACCCTTTAGCAAGGGACAGAAACACGCTGACGGCTTTGCAGCCTACTCTTTACGAAAGTCAGCAATGGTTCTTTTTCATGCCTCTCACCATAGACAGTGAGAGACATGGCCCGCCTTTGATAACCCAGTTAGCTGCACTGGGGGGTTAAATGATTGATTATATGATCTGATATTCTCCACAGTGAAGCCAGCAATTATCTGGTGGATGTTTTGGAATCCGTCAGTGAAGGAGAACTTGAGGATGTAATTGAGAGGATCCTGAATGGAGTTGAAAAACAACCCTGTAAGATTCCACTCTAAAAATTTAAAGTTAACAACTTTACCTGTCAATAACAAACTAATCCTTATTTATTTTCTAGTGGCCTCAAGCATGGTTGAGCTGTCAGTAGCTGAGACTGCTGTACAGAACTGCAGTCAGTCATGTGATAAAACTAGGTCAGGATTCAGTTGCCATTTCTTGAATTTTTACTCAAATACTGAAAAGATTAACTCACTCTGTGCTGTTTTTGTTTCTAGAGACACCATTTTTAACATCATTGGAGCATTTGATGTACCTAGATTTATATACAGCACAGAAAGGAAGAAATTTTTCCCGTAAGTAACCACTTAATGTTATGCTTTTTTTTTTTTTTTTAAAACCAGAAATGCATATTGAAAAGATATAAAAGATGCATCATGATGGCTGACTACCCCTCCCCATTTCCCCCCTCACCCCCCAAGTATTAGCATGACCAGTTATCCAGTTCCTAGTGTGTGTGGCCAAGCTAAAGACAAGGCTGAGCTCTTTAGGGAAAGATATACCATCCTACAACAGGTAAACCACTTTTTGTATTGTGTGGGTGCCCAGTTGTTGACAAAATTAAGTTATGTTTTGCTTTGATGGAACATTCTGGGTTATGCAGTTCATAAAAAACTTTTTCTTGAAGAGAATGCTAGCAGTTTTTCCTTGTATTCATCTGTGAGAAGGTCGTTTGATATCCTGAACATTGTACAGCATGTAACAAATCACACTTTATAGATCAAAATATTAAATTCCTATCATTATCCAAAATTGCAGTACTTTTTTGCAAGACTGGAGGCAGTGGGTGAGACCAACCATCTCTACTTTGCACTTGTGACATTGCTGGGAGGAGTTAATGTTAGATTTATGTCATTCGGAGGTGGATATGTGTATCTTATACAAAATCTTAAATTAAATGGCTTTTACTGGATTACAAGCACTTGATGTTTTTGCACTCTCTTAAGCAGCATTCTACTCATGTTCTGTCATCTCTATTTTGGGTTACTTTTCCCATGTTTCCCTTAAAAGGAGTTTGTACGACCATAGCCTTTAAGTGTGATAAGAAATAATGGAGTTTCTCAATTACACCAAGAAAAGCTGCCTTTCAGTGTCAAATTTTTTTTGGATTTGCGAGGATTGTAGTGTCCTTTTAATGGAATGAAAATAATGATAAAAGTCACTTTAAACATTATTTTTCACTTATTTTGCCCAAAGATATTATACCGCCTCTGTCTAGTATATCACACAATCTAAGAAGCCCTTTGCTTTTGCTTGCCGAAACTCAGAAATCCATTGTCTATCAAGGCTAGAAAATCTATGGCACATAAACTATCGTATTTCACATATAAGTCACTCTGGAGTACAAGTCACACCTTCAGCCAAAGTATGAAAAAAGTGTGACTTATAGTTTGAAAAATACGGTAGTCCGCCACTGAAGAAAAGGCCCCAAAATGAAAATCCTATTCTGCGGATGACAAGCTGAAAGTAGTGAAATATGCAGCAGAAATGGTAATTGAACAGCAGAAAGAAAGTTTGGAGTGAATGAGAAACTTGTGACGGACTGGAGAAAAGCGGAGATTACTATTACTGCAATGAAGAAAACAAAAAATGCTAATTGTGGTCTAAACGCTAGATGGCCACAGCTAGAGGAATGAGCTCACACATGGGTGCTTGAGCAACATGTTGCAGTGAGAGGTTTGCCAACAGTGACGTAGCATCTCCACGTCCAGGTAGTGAAATTATTACATATAACTCTGTTCGCCATAATAATAATGAATGTAATTTCACATGTTTATTTTTACACTCGCAAACGCAAGAGGGCAGAAAAGCGGTGATTATTATTACTGCAATGGAGAAAACAAACAAACAAAAAAAAGGTAATCACGGGCTAAAAGCCTAGATGGTGACAGCTAGAGGAACCAGTTCGAACATAGGTGATTCATCAATGTGCCTCAGGGAGAGGCTTGTCAACCGTGCAGTTGCGTCTCCACATCCAGGTAGTTGTCAAACAGATGAATAGAAACGACTTTGCGTGAGGACTTTCTTGGTGTTACCGCTTCATGCAATGCAACCGCCTCTCTATCAGAGCGAAAACCATAATGTCACAAAAACGGGCAGCAGATTTCCAAGCCAAGGTAGACAGTTTCCATGAGTTTGCGACTTATAGTCTGGTGCGAGTTATGTTTTTTTTTGCCAATGTGACTTGTACTCTGGAAAATACGGTGTGTATATATGTATGCATATGTATACTGTACTCGTCCTTCTCAAAAAGTTAGCATATTGTGATAAAGTTCATTATTTTCTGTAAAGTACTGATAAACATTAGACTTTCATATATTTTAGATTCATTGCACACAACTGAAGTAGTTCAAGCCTTTTATTGTTTTAATATTGACAATTTTGGCAAAAAGGTAAAGAAAAACCAAAAATCCCTATCTCAAAAATTTTGTATATTTCATCCAACCAATAAAAGTGTTTTTAATGCAAAAAAACTCAACCTTCAAATAATTATGTTCAGTTATGCACTCAATACTTGGTCGAGAATCCTTTTGCAGAAATGACTGCTTCAATGCAGCGTGGCATGGAGGCAATCAGCCTGTGGCACTGCTGAGGTGTTTCGGAGACCCAGGATGCTTCGATAGCGGCCTTAAGCTCATCCACAGTGTTGGGTCTGGTGTCTCTCAACTTTCTCTTCACAATATCCCACAGATTCTCTTTGGGGTTCAGGTCAGGAGAGTTGGCAGGCCAATTGAGCACAGTAATACCATGGTCAGTAAACCATTTAGGAGTGGTTTTGGCACTGTGAGCAGGTGCCAGGTCGTGCTGAAAAATGAAATCTCCATAAAGCTTTTCAGCAGATGGAAGCATGAAGTGCTCCAAAATCTCCTGATAGCTAGCTGCATTGACCCTGGCCTTGATAAAACACAGTGTACCAACACCATCAGCTGACATGGCATCCCAGACCATCACTGACTGTGGGTACTTGACACTGGACTTCAGGCATTTTGGCATTTCCTTCTCCCCAGTCTTCCTCCAGACTCTGGCACCTTGATTTCCGAATTGCATGCAAATTTTGCTTTCATCCGAAAAAAGTACTTTGGACCACTGAGCAACAGTCCAGTGCTGCTTCTCTGTAGCCCAGGTCAGGCACTTCTGCCGCTGTTTCTGGTTCAAAAGTGGCTTGACCCGGGGAATGCGGCACCTGTAGCCCAGTCCACTGCTTCCACAGATCCCCCAAGGTCTGGAATCGGCCCTTTTCCACAATCTTCCTCAGGGTTCGGTCACCTCTTCTGGTTGTGCAGCGTTTTCTGCCACACTTTTTCCTTCCCACAGACGTCCCACTGAGGTGCCTTGATAGAGCACTCTGGGAACAGCCTATTTGCTCAGAGATTTCTTTCTGTGTCTTACCTTCTTGCTTGAGGGTGTCATGATAGTCTTCTGGACAGCAGTCAGGTCGGCAGTCTTACCCATGATTGCGGTTTTGAGTAATGAACCAGGCTGGGAGTTTTTAAAAGCCTCAGGAATCTTTTGCAGGTGTTTAGTTATTTCATTGATTCAGATGATTAGATTAATATCTCGTTTTGAGTACCTTTTCATGGTATGCTAATTTTTGAGATAGGAATTTTGGGTTTTCATGAGCTGTATGCCTAAATCATCAATATTAAAACAATAAAAGACCTGAAATATTTCAGTTGGTGTGCCATGAATTTAAAATATATGAAAGTTACATTTTTATTAGTACATTACAGAAAATAATGAACTTTACCACAAGATGCGAATTTTTTTAGAAGGACTAGTTATGTGTATATATGTACAGTGGTATCTCACCTTATGAAATTAATCCGTTCCAGAAGTGGTTTCGTAGCCTGAATTTTTCATAAGTTGAGCAGCATTTTACATGTAAAAGGACTGAGTTGTTCCAAGGCCCCCAGTACAACCTCCTAAACCCATTTTAAAAAATTATAAAAGTATACCTTTTATAGCCTCCTTCTGCTTCAATATTGTACCGATGGTAGATGGGTTTTGGCCATATTCCTTTGCGATATCACTGAACTGCATGCCACGAGCCCGCCTCTCCTTTTCACTCGCACTGGGAATCACTTTTACTGGGAAACTCACACACACACACGTGCGTGTGTGTGCGCGCGTGTGTTGACCATGTCTTCTTAGCGGAGTTATAATCTTCTAAATGTTTACGCAAGGTTAAAAGCCTGAGCCAAAAAAATACAGTTGCAGTGAACACACTCGGAAAAACTCAGGAAACAACAGTAACGCTGTCCTTTACACTTGTTCGAACTCCGTGATGAATAATGGGTCGAAGGCACACGAAAAGCATCATTGGTATGATGGAGATACAGCTCCCTCCTAGCCAAAGGGAGGCCAGCGGGGCAGGGTGTTGAGAGATAGTCAATGGGAGAGCAACTTGCGCATTGTTTGAATTTTTGAGATGGCGCATTTCGTAACGTGAACTTTTTTTGTGTCCAGAGACAAAAATTTTAGGTAAATGCTTTTCGTAACTTGAATTTTTCATTTGTTGGGTCTTTCATGAGGTGAGTTACCACTGTGTGTGTGTGTGTGTGTGTATATGCATGTATGTGTGTATGTGTATATATATATATATATATATATATATATATATATATATATATATATATGGATCCTTCTCTACTTCGCGCTTCAATTCATGCGGCTTCAGTGCATCGCGTTTTTTTTTAAATAAATAAATACCATATTCGACGTAATAAGTGCCCTGCTCAAATTACCACCCCCCTTTTTTATTTTACATCTAGTAACTGTCCATGTGTACTTGGAGCAAAATCGTAGATCAAACTTGCCAATTTTATTCGATCAGTCTCTGTAACCGTAAAATGAGGTGTTCACTGCCTGTAAAAGTGAGTTTACAAGGTATTTCAAGACCCCCTGCCACTGGGGAATGTCTATAATGTTCTTCAGTAACACCACATTTGATTGTTTTGCCGTGCTTTAAAAAACATGAAAATATTTTGCGGTGCGATGTACCTATCAGAAAGTGATGACGAGTATTTTTCAACCAATTCTTCTGCTCACTAACTTCATAAATTTAAGCACGTTCCTGGCCATGTGGTTTTGTTTATGTTCGCGTTGAATGATTCAACGTGCAGTGTGCTCAAGTTGACATTCGTGTTGATTGGCTCGATTTTACTTCCTGGAAAATGTTTAAAGGACCTCTTCAAGGTTCCTATTTTTTCATCTATGACCAATCTCATGCCTGAAGAACACCATCCCAACTGTCAGACGTTGTGGTGGGAACCAAATGTTTTGGTGGTGTTTTTCAGATTTTACTTCCTGGAAAATGTTTAAAGGACCCCCCCCCAAAAAAAAAAAAAAAAAAAAGTTCCACTTTTGTCATCCATGAACAATCTCATGCCTAAAGAACACCATCCCAACTGTCAGACATTGTGGTGGGAACCTAATATTTTGGTGGTGTTTTTCAGCCAGTGGACCTAAAGACCTAATCACAATAAACAGCACCTTTAAAAAAGAGCAATACATCAAGATTTTCAACATCATCAGGCAGTCTGCAGAGAAACTTGGTCTCGGGCACCAGTGGCCATTTCAGCACTACACAACTGAGTGCTGAAATATTGAAAAACAGATCTGTAAAAAGTCAGGGTCATCTGTGTCCGAGCTGTAAACATTTACTCGAACTAGGCTTTCTGCCAACAGTGATCCTTGTACTATTAAATATTGATTTTATCTGTGATAACCTTTTGTTACATGTAGTGGATAGACTGATGCATAAGAGTCATTACTCACCTGGCTTAGGATTAGAAGGGAGCTGCGAGTGCTTCACCCTGTTATCTTCTCTTGATTTTGATGCTAGCCTTCTTTAACA
This sequence comes from Plotosus lineatus, assembly GCA_024760905.1. NCBI lineage: Eukaryota > Metazoa > Chordata > Actinopteri > Siluriformes > Plotosidae > Plotosus > Plotosus lineatus. The sequence continues at coordinate 43,091,544 of CM045731.1, forward strand.
TAAGTTTCTTGCAACAGTGCTATTTTGGCATCAACATTCTAAAGATCTGCTTAACTTTCTTTGTTTTATGAACCCCTCTCGAGTTCTACAGTTCTACATTGCACAATTGAGCTTAATTCCTTGTGGCATAAACAAATAACTCTACACAAAAATAAAAAAAAAAAAGAAAAAAATTACCTGGGAGTCTAGGTGACTTTAGTGTAAAGAACAAACACCCTGAACATTCACACAAGCATAAACCTCTTTCCCACAGAGTTGTGAATCCCCCCAATGTTTAAGTCTCTAAACAACACCCCAAACCTATTGAGGATGAGCTAAACCTGTCTCACTGACAAGAAAACCAGACACCCTCCTTACACCCTTTAGTAAACACACTTTAAGCACAAGGGTTTGAAAGGTAATCAAGTACAGAACATCTGAGAGCAAAGTCTCCATAAAAATATTCGGGTCACGGCCCTCTGGTAGAACCTACAAACCTTAAGACTCCAAGTCCATTAACTTTTCCTCATTTCCTCAATCACTCATTTTTTTTAATCGAATTTACTTCGCCCTGTGAAGTTTCAATAACATCCCCAGTATTCAAGATTCTCTGTTCATCTTGCATCAATCTTACGACACATTCATTTATTTCTCCCTTAATCAACTCCAACATTGTCACCGTTCTCTCAAATCTCAATCAATCCTCATCTCTGAGATAGCATATCATACCAGGCATGTCCCCTCCTCGTCATTTCTTCCTGCTCCAGGTCCCCATCGGCCACTCTCTTCCCTGCGAGCACAGCCTGGTTCTCTGTTGCACTAAATTCGGTTGATTTAGCCTGGTGACCTGAGTCACCACTGTCTTTTAACAATTTTTTGACATTTTTGATTTAATACAGTATTACTCTTTTCCCTAAATTTTTCCAAACTACAAGCCTTCTGCAGCTACTTTATACAATTCTAGGAGCAGTGCAGAAGACGTCTTGAGATGCATCCTTTTTGGAGCCTCTAAGTTGTATATTTTACATATAACCTCCATTCGTTTTTCTCGAGTCCAGTGAATCGAGTTGAATTATTTACCTGTTCCAGCATGAGTAACTCAGTTTTGGTTTATGAGACAGCCATAATTTCAGCTATTTGGATGTATGTGTGTGATATTGGAGTGCACAAAACCTGTGACTTCCTCTATGATGTGTTCATTCCATGTCAGATTGCAAAATAATTTCTCGTTAATTATTAAAGATTTTTAATAATTAAACCTGGGGATTTATTATTTATTTTGGACGCACATAACAGACTAGATCAGCTCTCTGACTTGTGTAAATCAGGAAAATCCCACCTTTGAGTAGAGATTGTGGGAAATCCAAGTTGATCTAGTTATTTCATGAAAAGTAAAAAATATATACAGCAATAGGAAACAGCATAGCCTATAGATATTTCCCATATGTACCCTGTAATATATCCCAACAAATCAGATCCCAGCGCAAATGGAACAGATCTGAGAGATGCATGCTCCTGTCTGTTGTGAAAAGCAGCTTGAAGCGTAAGTACACCAACAACAGAGCAATTATTTATAGTTAGAAATATATGGGTAGGAAATATGCAGATCTTTTGTTTTTCTAATTAGAGAAGGGGTGGATTTGCGTGATCTCTGCATCATTCCATGTGATTTTTTTTTTTTTTTTTTTTTGGAAAAACAAACAACCCCCCCCAGGGCAGATTTGTAAGATGTTCAAAAAAAAAAAATCAAAAAGAACTGAACTGCTTCCGAAGCTCTTGGCTTATTTTCAGGCCACTCCGAATTCACACCATTTTTTCAAACTTTGTCCAAGATCTCAAAAATACACCATTTACGTACTTCAAATGCGACTGAATTCTACGAAAATATATTCTGTTTCCCACAAACTAAAATTCGCTTGTACACTCTCAACTGAATGCTTGCATGTGAGGTAGGCTTAAATGAACATAAGACAACCCGATTTGTTTCCTTATGTATTTAACCTGGCCTTGTAGATATGCTTGTTTTTCCATCTTTTTGAGTTTGTTACTGAAAACAAATTGTATGTCATGATACTTTAAAATAAAAAAACTGGGAGAAAGAAAAGAGTCCACATGCCGTGTAGGGGTAGATTTAATTAAGCTTCTTTTCACCCAATTTCTGATTCTAAACCTTTTTCTGAATAAAAGTCTCCTTTTGAAAAATAAATCTTTTTTGTTTCTGATGTCTAGAGGATACATAGACACGAACTTTTTGCTCCACCAGTGACTGGATTGGCTGGAGATGAAGAGAGAAATAAATTCCAGGTTGGGTAACATTGTTTATTTTGTAACCTACACGAGGTGTATTGTTTAAAAAAACAAACAAACAAAAAAAAAAACTACTTATGGCCGTTGCAATATACACTCACTATTCAAGTTACGACCTAGATCGGTTCCAACCAACCAGTTGTAAGTCAGATTGGTCGTAAGTGGAATATTTAACAACAAAACCGAAACCACCCAGCACTCGCTATGAATTCATGTGACGTGTATATTCACCTGCATGTTCTTTCAATGTGCGAAATAAAACTTGTAGCCTTACTTTGCACTGCCCGCAACATCACTTTGACATTTCTTTGCCTATTGTCTTCCAACCATGTGTATAGCAACTTTGACATCTCTGCAATCGGTCTTTCACGCTGTTTTTTTGACGACAGTTCACTTAATTGGGGCTACTGCTTTCACTGCTTCCTTAATGTGGTCCTTGTCCTTCAAAATTGTAGACACAGTGGAGTGGGAGAGATGGAGATCTTGAGCGATGCAATTTACTTTTTTTCCTCCTTCATACTGCTTTATCACTTTGATCTTTGTCTCCAACGGCAGTGCCTTACTTGTTTTCTAAGTGGAATTGCCATCTGATGAATCGGACTTCCTCTTGGGGGCCATGGTAACGGTATACAGTAACTGAATGTAAAATTGTACTGTAGAAGAGATGTTACTGTGACGGTATCTAGTCACTGAGTGTAGTGGTAGAATACTGTGAGTGTGAGATGCTGGGATGCTGTGCTGCCACAACTATCTGACACGCTGCACTGCCAAACATATACAGTAAACTTATAATAGGCATCTGCTAGATGTGGTCGTAAGTATGGTTGGTCGTAACTCGTGTACGTCGTAACTCGGATAGTGACTGTATTTTTATGATTTGTTGCCATATTTCCAATCTAACTACAGACTTCTTATTCACCACTTTTTGTGTTTTTTGTTTAGTTAAAGACTGTGGAGGCTCTTTTAGGAAGTATTGCAAAACAAAGTGATGTTATTGTTCTTGGCATGGTCACTCAACTTAAAGAGGTATGTGCTCTCCATGGTATGATTTCATCATTGAAAAATGCATGGTTCAAACCATAAGCAGACTTGGATTTTATTTACTTATTTTTTTGAGCCCTGGCTTGCGATCTTTTTTCAGTGTATTTTTTATTATGGATAAATGTAAAGTACGTTGTTACCCTGTGTGGTAAATAACCACTTCATGAAAAGTCCTTTTCCAAATTAATGGCAAAATAAATATTAAATTTAGAAATAGTTGACTGCATGACGTGTCCTTTTATAAACATCAGAAAACAGCTCCCATGCAATAACCATGCATATGCATGTACTGTACTGAAAAGGTATGCTTCATTCGAAGCCTGGAGAAAATAAATGTAAAACATTGGCATTTAGACATGTCTACAGTACACTTAAGACTGCATTTGCTTTTTTCGAATTGTAGCCCAGCTTTTCACATTTTCACTAGTCCAAACAGTAATTCAATGGTTGCAACAAGCTCAAGATAATATATAAATACTATATTATAATATAATTATAAACAATCTAACTCATCATGTTTGCTTTTCAGGCAGTATATTAATTCTGTTCTTCTCAGGGCAAGTTTTTTCTTGAAGACCCGACTGGCTGTGTGCCTTTAAACATTTCCAAAGCAATATCCTTTTACTGCTGTGCAACAGAACAAGAAAAATTAAACTGCATGACTCTGGTACAGCTCTATTAAATACTATTTTTCACTTTCAAGGTGATAAAAGTATGAATCTTGGCACAAGTGTTCATATGGACCTACAATTTCATGACTGGAGCCACTCAGAATTCAATGTTGCATAGCAACTGTTTCTGGACAAAGCATTTTCCTTTGCATCCAGCATCAGTCATGCTGTTTGTGAAAAGTATATGTATTATGAGGTCTGTATCCTCGCGCCTTGTCCTAGAATCACTGTAAAAACACTTCAGGAGGTTATATACGAACACTGGGTGTGATAGTGACCCATTTTGTGTTAAAAAAAAATCATGGTAAGACGAGCAAAAAATGTACACCACGTTAGTACAGGAGCTGTATTCAAAATCAAAAGAATTGCTCAGTAGATGATAAAAGCATGAATCTATGATTTTTGCATCATGCTGCAAAATATTAATTGTGGCGATACATTGAGATCCGTGTCATTATCAGAATTACAGGGATCCCTTGCTACTTCGCGCTTCAATTAATGCGGCTTCAGTGCATCGTGTTTTTTTAAAAATATTCATCGAATTAAAAAATAAGGAAATTAAGGAAGAATAGGTGGAAAAGTTAAAGAAAATGTCACAAAAACAAGGCCAATTATGCAAAAAAAAAAAAAACCCAAACCAACAAAAAACAATCCAAAAATCTCCCATCAAAACTGGATACATTGTTGCATCTGTGTCGCTGTGCAGCCACGCCCCTCTCTTCCAAAGCCTAGTATTAAGTGTACCTCAGGATAATGTTTAATCATATTTCATACTTATATTTATGATCTATCTTTCTGTAAATTTTATTCCATTTCTATTTGTTCTTCAATTTCATTTCACTTTCAATTTCAACCTTGGACAGCTTTGTTGGTATTGCCGGATGTTTGCAAAACGAATGTTGGTAAGTTGGAGAGCGTCTGTATTTATATTTTATTTACATTTTGTTATTTTTTAAAAGTTTAATTGTTATTGTAAGCATTTATAGCATTGGATATGTATTTGTTGATATTATATACACACATACATGTAGAGTGGGGGGGGGTGATCCTACTTTGCAGATTTTGATGGTCGCGTGGGGATCTCGGTCCCTGTTAACTGTGGAAAGTGAGGGATCCCTGTATATGGTTGCTAAACAATAGTGTAATGGGGCTGCATTAGATGGCAGTATTGGCTCATTTTGTTTGAATCCCAGTTTGGAGTTATGCCTGGGCATGTCTGGTCAAAGGGCTTTTACTAGAGGCATGGAGAATGTTCTGGTTGGTGGGAGGGCTGAAATAGTTCATATAAGGAGGTAATTAGAAGAAGTTAGGGATATGCATTGACCAGGGGCAGTGGTGGTCTAGTGGTATAGGGCGCTGGATCGCTGATCCAAAGGTTGGGGGTTCGAGTCCCACTCCCCACAAGGTTGTCACTGTCCCCCCCAGTGCGGCCAACTGGGTTATCAAAGGAGGGCCATGTCTCTCACTGTCTATGGTGCGAGGCATGTAAAAGAACCATTGCTGACTTTCGTAAAGAGTAGGCTGCAAAGCCGTCAGTGAGTTTCTGTCCATTGCTAAAAGGGTTGTGACAGGAAGGGCATCCGATGTAAAAACCTCTGCCAAATCAAACGTGCGAATCAGATGATTCGATGTGGCGACTCCCGAGTAAAAGGGAAAAAGCCGAAAGAAAGACTGGGAAATGCATTGACCAGCCCAGACCTTTTAATTGGTGCACCCCAAGGCATTTTTGTTCTATGTAATAATCTCTCATATAACAGTTAATCAGAAAGAACAAAAATTATCCTAATTTATTGAGATACCATTATTGATTCAAATGTTACAGTATTTTAAACATCTTCATGTCCATTTTATGTTCCATTTTGCAATAAAATGCCAAAATTACCTTTTCATACATTAGTTAAGAGGTTCTCTTTGGGAGGTAACGAGGATGGATAGGATCAGGAATGAGTACATCAGAGGGACAGCCCGTCTAAGTGGTTTTGGAGACAGTCATGGAGGCTAGATTGAGATGGTTTGGACATGTACAGAGGAGGGATGGTGAATACAGTCGGCCCGCCACTTACGAAATGAATCCGTTCCAGAGCCTTTTTTGTAGCCTGGAGTTTTCGTAAGCAGAGGCGCATTTTACATGTAAAACATGTAATTCGTTCCAAGGCTTCCAAGACTACCCCATAAACCCTTTAAAAATTATAAAATACACCAATTATGTATGAAATATGTGTTAAAAGAAAATTATTTAACATTTAACATTTTATTAACATATTAAACCATTTTATTAACATATTAATTAAACCATTGTTAAACATTTTTATCAACGCACATATATACGCACACACACACACACACACACACACATACACAAAACACTCTCTGTCTCTCTCTTACACACACACACACACACACACACACACAATACACACCTCTCTCTTACACACACACAATACACACGTCTGGCGTGCTCCGCTGAATGCGTGCTCCGCCCACACGCAGGATGCCGGGGCATTTTAAGATAGGGAATTCAAAGTACATCTCAAATTTTAACTTAATTCCTTGAGTGATTGGAGCTCCAGATGAGCCGCGTTTTGCTCACATTTGGCGGAGCGCGCCACATTTTATTAAAAATTTACTGAATTAAACAATGCAATGCAAAGCTGCAATGTGCTCTCTCGAAAAAGAGTTCAGCCTCCTTTCATCTCTGACTGATTCTGTTGGCAGTCTCTCTCTCTCTCTCTCTCTCACACACACACACACAAAATTCTTCCTTTCTCTGGTGTGTTTTTCTGAATGCGGACTCCGCCCACACGCAACGCGCAGCTGATGGAACAATTGTATTTAAATGTTTAAATGGACGGAATGTTGTATTTAAAGCAGAATTACAGTACCTGCTTGAAAGATCAGAGGTCCTGATTCAATATTAACTTGCTTCCTTGCGAGATCGGAGGTCTTGTCCCAAGGAGCACTCTGCTCATGCTCCTTCTGCTTCAATATCGTACTAAAATAATCGCCTCCGTCACTGTATTTTCGCTTCAAGGTCTCCTTCTGCTTCAATATCATCCCGATTGTAGAGGGGTTTCGGTGATAACGAACTATAACGCTGCATGATCAATCTCAAAACAAGCCAACAGTCCTGTTCAACTCTCTTTCACGCATGTGACAAACAGGAAGTATGGGTACAGGAAGTATTGGTACAGGTCAGCTCCCTCCTGGCCAATTGGAGGCCAGCGTGGCGGGATGTTGGGAGACAGCCAATGAGAGAGCAACTCGCGCACTGTGTGAAATTTTGATTGGCGCGTTTGAATTTTTGAATGGCGCGTTTGGCGGTTTTCGTAAGAGGAGGTTGTTTAGTATACAGAGGACGAAAACTTGGCAAAATGTTTTTCACAACCTGGAGTTTTTGTACCCAGAGAGCTTCGTAAGTTGAGCGCCGACTGTATATTGGTAGTAGGATGCTGAGGTTGGAACTACCAGGCAGAAGGCTGAGAGGAAGACCAAAGAGGAGATTTATGGATGTGGTGAAGGAGGACTTGAAGGTAGTTGGTGTAAGAGAAGAAGATGCAAAGGATAGCGTGAGATGGAGGCAGATGATTCGCTGTGATGACCCCCTGAAGGGAACAGCCGAAAGGAAAAGAAGTAGTTAGATAGTAAAAAGTCGATGCTGATTACTCTACATTTTCTTTTTCAATTGTTTACACAGTTTGTCTCTCTCTTTTTTCTTTTAGAAGTTTTGTCTTAATGAAAAATACAAAATCGCACTATTTCACTCCTACAAATGTGGGGGGGGGGGGTTCTACTTCCCAAAATGACCGAGTTGGCAAATCCTTTGACTTTTGAAAGTCAATCAATCAATCTGGGTGCTGTGCCAGAATTCTGGCGGAGGCGGCAGCCATGACAACTTGTTATGGCTGTAAACGAAGGGCTTTTCAAAGTAAATCAGCCAATATTTCCTGAATATTGGTGTCGGTAATATCAGGTCTGAACTGTTATACAGTTTAAAACATTCTCTTTTTATCAAATAAATTTAATCAAATTGATTTCCCGACAATCAAATTCATAAATATTGCCAGTAACAGCTTTTACCTCAACTAATGCGAATGTGTGAGGCAACAGCGTCACGTGTCTAAGCCAATCAGCTTGCAAGATTGAGTTGAGTGGGCGGTCCCTGCCTGAACTGGGGAGGAGGGGCACTTCAGTCTGTCATTTGGAAACAATGGACGCAGCCTGCCTTGGGTCCCTGCCTTCCGCTTGCTTACATGTGAGTTTCAGCACGAATTTTGAATTTTTGATGAATATTTTTATTTTAATTTATTTTTTATTAAAATACCACGATGTACCAAGACCGCGATGCTCAAATCGCAAAGTGGCAAGGGATGACTGTGTGTGTGTGTGTGTGTGTGTGTGTGTGTGTGTGTGTATATATATATATATATATATATATATATATATATATATATATATATATATATATATACACACACACACATACATACATATATACACATACATACACAGTCGGCCCCCTACTTATGAAGAACCTGGTGTACGAAATCCCTGGGTTATGAAGATCATTTTCCTAACTTTCCATCCCCGGGATACGAAAACAACCCTCTTTTGCGAAAAGGAATTCAAAATTCAAACGTGCCAATCAAAATTTCACATGACGCACAAGTTGCTCTCTCATTGGCTGTCTCTCAACATCACGCCTCGCTGGCCTCCCCGATAGAGACAGAAGGAAGCTTCACTCTGTAGTTTTTAGTTTAGTTTTTAAAGTTGTTTAATTCAGTAAATGTTTAATAAATGTGGACGCATTTGAGCTTATCTGGAATTCTGATCCCTCAAGGAATCAAATTAAAGTTGAGTTTATCAAGCAGGAAATGCGCTTTGAATTCCATGTCTTGTGGGCGTGGTCCGCAGCGCGTGTGAGAGAGAGAGAGGTGTGTGTGTGTGTGTGTGTGTGTGTGTGTGTGTGTGTGTTAATAAAAAATGTTTAATAATGGTTTAATTAATAAATGTTAATTAAATGGTTTAATATGTTAATAAAATGTTTAAATTGTTTAATAAATAATTTACTTTTACTTTTAATGTATATTTCATACAAAATTGGTGTACTTTTATCATTTTTAAAGAGTTTATCCAGTCCAAAGACTGGAGCCTTGGAACGTATTAGGCGTTTAACATGTAAAATGCGACCCCTACTTACAAAATTTCCGCAATACGAAAAGGGCTCTAGAACGGATTAATTTCGTAAGTTGGAGGCTGACTGTATATCTATCTATCTATCTATATATATATATATATATATATATATATATATATATACATATATATAAACTGAACTGTGAAGAAGGAGGGGCACGTTCACTCTGTCGTTTGTAAACAATGGACACAGCGTCATTACGTCAGTGTACTACGTAGGTACGTCTAAACTTAAAATTTGACTTTTTTTGAAAAGAAAAAAAAAATTAAAATAATAATAAAAAAAAAAAAACGTAAAATGGATGAACGTAAGTCAGGGAGCGTCTGTATATGTGTATACTGTCTTCTTCTTTTGGCTTTTCCCTTCAGGGGTCGCCGCAGTGAATCATCTGCCTCCATCTCACCCTATCCTTTGCATCTTCTTCTCTTACACCAACTACCTTCATGTACTCCTTCACCACATCCATGAATCGTCTCTTTGGTCTTCCTCTAAGCCTTCTGCCTGGTCGTTCCAACCTCAGCATCCCACTACCAATATACTCACTATCCCTCATCTGTACATGTCCAAACCATCTCAATCTAGCCTCTCTGACTTTGTCTCCAAAACTTCTTACATGTGCTGTCCCTCTGATGTGCTCATTCCTGATCCTATCCATCCTCGTTACTCCCAAAGAGAACCTCAACTTTTTCATCTCTGCTACCTCCAGCTCTGCCTCCTGTCTTTTCCCCAGGGCCACTGTTTCTAAACCATACAACATCGCTGGCCTCAACACCATCTTGTACACTTTCCCTTTCATTCTTCAAGACGGTGTTGAGGCCATCGATGTTGTATGGTTTAGAAACAGTGGCCCTGGGGAAAAGACAGAAGGTAGAGCCATTAATCTCTGTGGCGACCCCTGAAGTGAAAAGCAGAAAGGAAAAGAAGAAGAAGCCCTTCCTGGCACAACCCTTTTAACAAGGGACAGAAACACGCTGACGGTATTGCAGCCTACTTTTTTCGAAAGTCAGCAATGGTTCTTTATCATGCCTCTAACCATAGACAGTGAGAGACATGGCCCCTTTTACTAACCCAGTTAGCTGCACTGGGGCTATATATACAGGGTATTCATTAAGTTTTAGAATAGAAGGAGGATATTGATAAGTAGGGGGTAGAAATTATTTGAGGCAAACATGGGGAGGGTGCGGGAGGGGGGGGGGGGGCTGGGTGGCCAACCCCCAGAAAATTTTATTAAAATTCATATGCCCTGTGGTGCATTCTGGGCTCATATTTGAGAAAATGAGACAAGCTTGAAGCAAATAAAACTAAATGTTTGTAGTATAAAAATAGTACAGTGGTATAAAAAAGTATCTGAACCTTTTGGATTTTCTCACATTTCTGCATAAAATCACCATCAAATGTGATCTGATCTTTGTCAAAATCACACAGATGAAAAATCAGTGTCTGCTTTAACTAAAAACACCAAGACATTTATAGGTTTTCATATTTTAATGAGGATAACATGCAAACAATGACAGAAAAGGGAGGAATAAGTAACTGAACCCTCTGCCTAAGGAGACTTGAAGAGCAGTTGAAACCAATTTTTACCAAACAATTTAAGTCAGGTGTGTGCCCGATCACTGATGAGTGGCTTAAAGCTGCCCTGCCCACTATAATACACACACCTGGTAAGAATTGTCTTGATGAGAAGCATTGTCTGATGTGCACCATGGCTCGCTCAAAAGAGCTGTCTGGCGCTCATTAAAATGATTATCAGTGAAATGGAATGGTAAGTGCTTATTACCATCGAAGTGGAAAACATGAATCATAACAGAACAAAAAGAGTTTTACTGGTATTTGTGTTATTCATTTTGTGGTATCAACCAAACTACTTACATGAAAGCTGAAAATAAACAGAAAACAGCATACATTTTTGAAAAGGACCCCTTACTTTTCCCTCCCGGTAAATGTCCCAAATTGTCAACAATGGCAGCAGCCATTTTCCTGGAAGTAAAACCAAGCTCATCAACACAATGTCATTTTTAACAAATGCCACCTTGAACCAACCAACATGGACATAAACAAAAGCACATGGCCAAGGACATCCTTAAATTTCCCCTCTTTTTACGGTTACAGAGACTGACCGAATAAAATTGGAAAGGTTAATCTACGATTTTGCTACCAGTACACATGGGCGGTTATTAGATGTAAGATCAAAAGCATCGGGGGGGGGGGGTAATTGAAGCAGGGTGCTTATTACATCGAATACAGTAAGATGTGCAGGATTATAAGGTGTTCAAAAGTCAGATAATTCAAACTTGATTAAACTCATTAAAAATAACTCAACATTGGATCAGTTGTAACACATAAAACATAAAATACAGGGATCCCTCACTTTCCATGGTTAATTGGGACTGAGATGCTCCGCAACCACTGAAATCCGAGAAGTAGGAACCCCCCCCCCCCCCATTCATGTACAGTAGGTCCTCGTTATTCGCGGGAGTTTGGTTCCAGCCCCTCCCATGAATGAAGATAATCTGTGAGTTCTGTACCCAGAAGTAAAATCCCATGTATCATATTACATGCGCGAATGATCAACCGGATGTAAAATACTATGTATGTTTTACATGCGTTAAAACATGCTTCTTAAACACATTCTATAGACAGTCTTACTCATTAATACAGCACTAATATAGTAAAATGTAGGAATGATGCAGAAAAACCTTTCAAATTTCCTGTTATATTTATTGATGATCAAATATGAACATTAAACAGCTTGTGCTGTTGTAAAGCACTAGTATGAAAGTCTTTTTCAATTATTATTCTAGTACAGTACCTAAGTTAATGTTTAGAATGTTTGTGTGAGATTTTATGTTCTGTAGCATGTTTAACAAATGATACCAAAAGGATAAACTTGAATAATTACGCTTCATGTCCTTTTACATTGAACGTGACGTCTCCAAGATGGCACTGCATAGAGGGCGACGTCATGGAGTTCTCAGAGGCAAATTGTTTCTTTGTTCTTTTTAATGTTTTCTATGTTGTTATTTGTTTGGTTTTATTGCACTATGCTCATCTATGACTGAGCGACCCTACTACAGCTATGAGAGCGGAGTCTTTTTGGACGTTTTGAACTGAGCACGCTCAACTCCTATCCTGAGCTAATAAGCTATGGTAGCTCAATGCTAGCCGCACCCTGACTAACAATAAGCCCAGGCAAAGACATGGTAGGCAGGGAGGGGCCGAACGATGACTCCGGCACTGTATGGTTCAGAAACAGTGGCCCTGGGGAAAAGACAGGAGGCAGAGCTGGAGGTAGCAGAGATGAAAATGTTGAGGTTGTCTTTGGGAATAACGAGGATGGATAGGATCAAGAATAAGTACATCAGAGGGACAGCACATGTAAGAGGTTTTGGAGACAAAGTCAGAGAAGCTAGATTGAGATGGTTTGGACATGTACAGAGGAGGGATAGTGAGTATATTGGTAGTAGGATGCTGAGGTGGAACTAGGCAGAAGGCCTTGAGGAAGACCAAAGAGAAGATGATGGATGTGGTGAAGGAGGACATGAAGGTAGTTGGAGTAAGAGTAGAAGATGCAGAGGATCAGGTGAGATTGAGGCGGGTGGTTTGCTGTGGCGACCCCTGAAGAGAAAAGCCGAAAAGAAAAGAAGAAGGTTAAAAAAAACAACAAAAAATCGCATTGCACTGAAGCCGCATGAATTGAAGCGCTAAGTAGCGAAGGATTCCTGTAATACACTTCACAATAACTCAACATTGTTCAGTTGTAACAGATAAAATAATACACTTCACAATAATTCTCAACATTGTAATAGTTGTAATAATATAAAACAATAAACTCACTTTTCAGTTCATTCCTCTTCCACAAATTCTTCATCTTTAGTGTCCTAGTGAACAGTTGCTTGAGTTGGACATAAATCCCGGATCCCTCGATTTATTTATTTATTAATTATTATATTTTAATATTTTATTTGTTATTCCCTTTGCACGTGGAGTTGCAGATCAATACAGATGGAGATTAGGTGGAAAGTCTTCTGGGTCGTGACCTAAACTCTCAGCCATGCCTGCATCATGCAAGTTCTCTTTTTATATTAAAATGCCAGGATTTTACATTTATTCAACCATTCTATAACCTGAATGAAAACTTTAACCAATTCTGGTGGTATTATGTCTCTGCAACATCGCGTGGTCATCAGGGGATGTACCTCTGGATTGGCAAACTGGGGTGGTGGTCCCAATTTTTAAGAAGGGGGGGGGACTGGAGGGTTTGTTCCAATTATCGGGGAATTACACTCCTCAGCTGACCTGGGAAAGTCTATGCAGGGGTACAAGAGAGGAGGATCCGACCGATAGTCGAACCTCGGATTCAGGAGGAACAATGTGGTTTTCGTCCTGGCCGCAGCACTCTTGACCAACTCTATACGCTCCACAGGATTCTGGAGGAGGCATGGGAGTTTGCCCAATCTGTCCACATGTGCTTTGTGGATTTGGAGAAGGCTTTCGACCGTGTCCCTCGAATCTTGTGGGGCGTGCTCCGAGAGTACGGCGTTCCGGATCCGTTGCTACGAGCTATTTGGTCGCTGTATCACCGGAGCCAGAGTTTGGTCCGTATTGATAACAGCAGGTCGGATTCGACAATGGTGGAATGCACCCTCTGGGTCGGGAATGAGGTCCTGTCCCAAGTGGAGGAGTTTAAGTATCTTGGGGTCTTGTTTACGAGTGAGGGAAGGATGGAGCGAGAGATCGACAGACGGATCGCTGCAGCGTCTGCTGTTAAGCGGTGCCTGTACCGGTCCGTCGTGCTGAAGAAGGAGCTGAGCCGCAAGGTGAAGCTCTCAATTTACCAGTCGATCTACGTTCTAACCCTCACCTATGGTCACGAACTTTGGGTAATGACAAGCGGCTGAAATGAGCTTCCTTCGCCGGGTGGCGGAGTTTTCCCTTAGAGATAAGATGAGAAGCTCCGCCATCCGGGGAGAGCTCGGAGTAGATCTGCTGCTCCTCTGCATTGAGAGGGGCCAGTTGAGGTGGCTCGGGCATCTGGTCAGAATGCCCCCCGGGCGCCTCCCTGGTTAGGTGTTTCGAGCATGTCCAACCGGGAAGAGACCCCGGGGTCGACCTAGAACACGCTGGAGGGACTATGTCTCTCGGCTTGTCTGGGACCGCCTCAGTGTCCCCCCGGGAGAGTTGGAGGAAGTGGCTCGGGAGAGGGCAAAGACCTCTTTGCTTAGGTTGCTGCCCCCACGACCTGACCCTGGACTAAGCGGAAGATGATGATGATGGTGGTGGTGGTGGTATTATGGTCACAATTTTTATATGAAACTGTGTGAGCTACCAAACCATCATGTTTTTCGGGTTTGGGCCGATGATCTGTCATACAGCCTTCTCTTAATTGCTGATAATTAATTAAATATTCCAGTTATACACAACATGTCCATACGACATGTTAAACGCTTAATTTTTGCTTTTACACACAAGTAAATTTAATACTGCTTTTCTCTGTTTACAATAACTTAATGATAAAGCACTCATCAGTACTGGGCAGCACTTGTCCACATCCGTGACAAAAACCTTTGGAGTACCCACTCTTTAACAAGACCTTTGAAACTGTTTTTGTTAATTTTTGCCTGTATAATACTGTGGAATACTGTATTTCATCTCCCAGAACACTGCTAACCACACCATCTTTGGTACTATCTGGGAAATAAAAGGGACCGTAAATATTGTTTATTATTAGTTATATTGTGGATTGTAGATTGGGTTCATTAGTGTGTTGAATTAAATTTTTTAAAGTTCTAAAGATTGTCTGTCATCCATTGCTGTTGGCTACGCCATAACAAGATATATTCCAAACCAACTTCCTTTATTTGGAATAGGAAAAATGTGTCTCTCACACTGTTCAAGTAATCAAATGAGAAATACAGGGTTTCCACAAAAATGAGACCTTTTTAACAATACTATAAAACCAAGAGTGATGGAAGAAACCTTAAAACATACTATTTAAGAATAAATGACTAACCATTCATGGCGAAGTATTTACTTGTTTAAGGTGGTCACTGTCTTGCAGTGTTGCCACTTGCTCATGTTTAGCAATACGCAATTAAAAAATTCCTGTCTTTTTGGGTCACCCTGTATTTTACAATAATCATTTGCCAAAATAATCTATTTATATTGTCTAATTACTAAAGGTAAATAAAAACAACATTTGTAAAGGGAAATTCTAATGGTGTTCAAAATAAGTAGTGTGAAGTTCAATTAGTGAGGTTATTCATTCTTTTAAAAACAGGTGCCAATTTTTGCCCATATTTAAGAAAACAAGGCAGCAAATGTACACGCTGGTTAAAGTGCATTTTTCTCTGAAATTTTGAGGAAAATGGGTCGTTACAGATATTGATCAGAAGAACAGCATACCTTGATTAAAAAGTTAATTGGAGAGGGGAAAACGTATCAGGGATCCCAGATCTCCGCTATTTAGCAGAATCTATTTTTTAACTCACCTATTTAGCGGAATTCCACTATTTTAACAAATTTATGCAATAGGTACAGTGTAAGACTGTTTACTAGTGCAAAGTAAATGTTGTGACATTTTGAATTATAGTGTATTAACATACTAACTTGTAGCAGTTATGCTCACCAGTTGAACGCAAATGTTTGTTGTGATGATATGTAATGTGTATGTAATTCTACAAATTAGTTCATATTTTTTTATAATTATGTTACACATGAATAACGAACCATAGAGCTATGCTACTTAAATTATGAGGGTTTATCTACACCGCATTCGGTGCTCTCACCTCTCTGATGCTGCTCCGTGGCTTTTAAAAATAAGGAATGTGTACTTTACAAACAAGCTTCATACACAAAAACCACTGCATAACCAGAAAGAAAATGCCGCTTATTTACTCACATCGGAAGCACTCCGGGCTCCCAGGGGTAGAGAGTTCATTACAGCTGAAGTGAGAGACAGTGGATGAGATTTGGTTTATGCACAGCAATCGCCGAATTAAATGACACTCCTCCCAAGGACAAAATTAAAGACTGGGTGTGGTTCAGTCTCCACTCTGAGAATGGGTCTGTCAGTGCAGTATTAAGCATTAATATTATTTTAAAGAATGTTGAGCAGGCTTCTTCTTAAAATATGTTTTCGTATACGTTTGTCATTTTCATTACATTTGTCAGAATCGCTTAAACCTAATTGGGTCGCAGGGAGGCTGGCGATTTTTTTAATTTTATTTTTATTATTGTTATTTTTTTAATCTAAATGTGTTTGTTGCAAGCAGAATTGTAATTTAATTGTTTCTGCAATCATTTAAATCAATGCAACACATTGTTTTTTATATTAACATGTAGGAAAAAGGGGTAAAACATTATATGGAGTGTTATTTGATTTTAAATGTCAAAACAGGATTTGTGTCTCTCAGTGTTTTCTCAACTGTGGAAAACTTGTTCAAATGGCTCTTTTGAAAATCAAAGGTTGCCGACCCCTGATCTACACTAAAATAACCTTTGTGGTTTTACATTATTTAAGCTGTTTTGTTTAGTGTTTATGCATGTTAAAAAGCAATGATTAACTTGTTTGCATGATTTTTTACATGACATGCTCTGCCCCTGTACTCCGCAAGAGGCCCTGCGGGCCCCTTGACCCTCAGCTGAAATATTTCATTTCCTCCATTTCGAAACCTGTTTCCTCTATTTTTTCCTAAACCTCACTGGGATCCCTGACATATAAAGAAGTGCAGAAAATATAGGCTGTTCAGCTAAAATGATCACACATGCATTAAAATGGCAACAAAAACTTGAAAGACGTGGAACGTGAAAAACTACCATTTGAATGGATCGTAGAGTAGTTGAAATGGTGAGGACTCAGCCAACAATCAGCTCCAGGAAGATCAAAGCATGTCTAAAGTTACTTGTGAGTACTGTGACAATTAGAAGATGCCTATATGAAGCCAAGCTATTGGCAAGAAGCCCCCACAAAGGTTCTACTGTTGAAAAAAAGACTGCTGAAGAGGTTGCCATTTACCAAATAGCAGATTGACTAGCCTAAAGTGAAATGGTGTAATGTTTTGTGGACTGATGAAAGTAAGATTGTTCTTTTTGGGTCTAGTGGCCCCCCTTGACCCCCGCCAAACACTGAATTCAAGCCACAGTGAAGCATGATGGCACAAGCATCATGATATGGGGATATTTCTCATGCTATGGTGTCAGGCCCATTTATTGCACACCAGGGATCATGGATCAGTTTGAATACATCAGAATACTTGAAGAGGTCATGCTGCCTTATGCTGAAAAGGAAATGCCCTTGAAATGGGCAAAAATGAATCAAAGCATGATCCATCACACCAGTAAATGGGGAACATATTGGTTCCAGACAAACAAGATTGATATTATGGAGCGGCCAATCCAATAGAAACTTATGAGGTGACTTCAAAAATCTAATTTCTGAGGCAAAACCAAGAAATACAGTAGAACTATAGATTATTCACAGCTTCCTCGGTGGTAGCTCAGGTGGTTTGGACATGTGCTGATGCATGACAGTATTTTAAATTGCAGGCACGGTTTCAAACCTGCCTTGCTTATTTTAACTAACATTTTATACATTTATTTGATTTTGTTGGTATAATTTATCTTGGTGTAAAATACAAACTCGACACATTTAACTTTATTGAATGTTGGACAAATGCAAGTAGAAATCTGCTGTTATGACTGAGATCATTCGGCCTTCCTGAAGTGGTCATCACTGAAGATTCCCAAACATCTTTGTTTTCATTGGAGGGGAGGTGTTGAGAAACATACATGAAAAATTGAAACAAAATGAACCCTCCCCTTTTTTATTTGCCTTTAGCCAATAATATACATTCATAACCCTCAATTATTCAAGATTCAGTCATACTTATGGTATTTTTAAATGAAAGTGCACAATGTTTTTTTTTAATTTATTTATTTATTTATTTTTATTAACCTCAAACCAAAACCCTTAACTTTCACCACCAGTTCCACAGTGGACTGTACACTGAATCTGGCTTTGTCTTGGCTGAAGGTGATTTGTCAACACACTCAACAAATTGTGACTGAGTGCTTGACTTATGAGTAATTGACCAAGAAGGAACTGTTTAACAGTTGCATACCTTTTCTTTTGTATGCCATTTTTTTTTGGTTTCTACAGGATGGTATGAGGACTTAGTTTTCCATGTGACTGCCTTTGGGTTTCCACCAGTTGAGCCCTCCGCCACAACCAGGTACACACATAACCATCACTATTTTGTCCTATACATGTAAACTACAACTGCTATGATTTGTCCAACTGATTCAAAATGCCACCTTTTGAAAAGTTTTATATTTAACAAGATAGAAATGAGTAGAATAATAACTTGGACATTGATGAGTCATGTAGCCAGTGATAGAAATATTTAATTGTGTAATGCTCCCTACCCTGGGTTTACACTGGGACAGGATTTCAATGATTTTCATGATTTAAGAGAACTATGATGAGTGCGGGTGGAATCGCATAGTGATGATCTTGAGGGAACTTGGAGGAATTATGAGAAAACTGTGTAGACAATTTTCTTTGGAATCAATGTAGTTTCATACCAATTATATAAAGAGATAAAGATAAGTCTCAATAAAGAAAAAAATATATAATATGTATGTGTAGATTTATATATACCAGACGTGTAGATTGTGATATATACCGCATTTTACATGTAAAATGCGTGATTCGTTCCAAGGCCCCCAATACTACCCACTAAACCCTTCAAAAATTATAAAACCATACCTTTTACGGTACTTACTTCGTGTTGACCAGGTCTTCTTAGTAGTTATAATCTTACAAATGTTTATGCAAGGTTAAAAGCCTCAGCCAAAAAATAAAGTTGCAATGAGCACACTCGAAAAACTCATGAAACAACAGGAACTCTGTCCTTTACACGAAAAGCATCATGGGTATTATGGAGATACAGCTCCATAATAGCCAAAGGGAGGGAGCTGCGTCATCCCTCCTAGCCAATGGGAGGCCAGTGGGAAGGGATGTTGGGAGATAGTCAACGGGAGAACAACTCGTGCACTGTTTGAATTTTTGAGATGGTGCTTTCGTAATGTGAACTTGTTTTGTATCCAGAGACAAAAATTTTAGGAAAATGTTTTTCGTAACCTGGATTTTTCGTTTGCTGGGATTATCGTAAGGTGAGATACATTGTGTGTGTATGTGTATGTATGTATATATATATATATATATATATATATATATATATATATATATATATATACACACACACACACACACATACAGTAGGCCCTTGATATTCGCGAGGGTTTGGTTCCGGCCCCTCCCACGAATGAAGATAATCCGCGAGTTCTTTACCCAGAAGTAAAACCCCATGTATCATATTACATGCGCGAATGATCAACTGGAAGTAAATACTATGTATCTAGTACATGTGCTAAAATATGCCTCTTAAATACATTCTATAGACAGTCTTACTCAGTAATACAGTATTAATGTAGCAATGATTCAGAAATAAACTTTTAATTTTGTACTGTGATATTTATTAATAAAATATATAAAAATTATACAGCATACTTTACATATATACATAATTTTTTTTCATTTTGTATGTATAATATATTATCCAGTTAAGCTCTATGATGCCACTCAAACGCCAGCTAAGCGCCGTATCTTCTGAAGAAATAAGACTTTCTCCTGAAGAAACGACAGTTTCCTCTGAAGTGCCTGAAGAGGAATAATCATCTGAACTGTTGTAAAGCTGTAGTATTAAAGTCTTTTTCAATTATTATTCCAGTGCAGTGCCTAAGTTAATGTTTAGAATATTTGTGTGTGTCTGCTTTCTCCCCGCTCCGGCTGAGGGGTGTGGCTGAGCTGCTTGGACTGAATGAAGTTCATACTTGAATTAAGTAATCTCATCTACTCCCTATAAACAAACCGCACGCTTACCTCAATTAAAGCGCGTGTTACGTATGTCTAATGGATTCTAGCAGACGAGCCCCCACTTGTTACGGATAGGAAAACTTAGAGGATTGAAATTGCCCTGTGAAACCAGCAAAGCACAACAGACCACGACGTTAACTATGTACAATTTAATAATATGAGCAAAATAAGACAAAATTCACATTATGTACAACTTCGACCTAAACCATATACACGTTTACCAAGGGTCCCATAGTCACCAAGCCCCTGTAGCAGGGTAAATTTAGTGATAGCGCATGTGCTGGCAGGGAAAGGCTTGCCATCCTGTGTGTCGGACGAAACCACTGATGACCATCCTCGCGTGGACTGTGCGTGGATGTGGATGATGGACTGTGTCGATGAAGTCCCAAGCAACGAAACTTAGGTGAAGCATGTTCCATGGTTCACCTGAGATGAGTTGATCCATGATCCACCCGAGGAGACTGTAAGAGCCTATAGCCAGTTCAGCAACCGGTCCTTAATATAGATTCCCCCAACAAGTTGTTTTCTCTCTAGTACAAGCCTGAACAAGCCCATGCAAGCCCAGACAAGCCCCAACATGTCTGTGTTGCTCCCCTCCATTGGATTGCGCAACTCCAGTCCACTTTTGGAAAATTGCAGATTCAAACTGCTGAGTCACACCATGTGACTTTCTTCCATTATTTTTATATTTACATTCACACAAATATTTACCTTAACACCCCATAACAGCGCACTTCTTAAGTTCTTCCCCTTTGAATGTGAGGTGTTTGTTGCAGGTGACACACGGGGCTTGATCTTTCAAGTGCACAAGTGAACTTGCCCACTTGAAAGATCGGAAATCCGGATAAGCCGTGCTTCGTCTCACAAGCTCATTTTGTGCGTCTTCAAAAGCTGTGTGTCTTCTCTGGCTAAGCGATAGAAATTGCTGGATGTCTCGTCTGAAGAAATAAGACTTTCTCCTGAAGAAACGACAGTTTCCTCTGAACTGTTGTATTAAAGTCTTTTTCAATTATTATTCCAGTAAAGTATCTAAGTTAATGTTTAGAATGTTTGTGCATGAGATTTTATGTTCTGTAGGATGTTTAACAAACGATACCAAAAGGATAAACTTTATTACGCTTCATGTCCTTTTACACTGAACTTGGAGTGACGTCTCCAAGATGGCGCTGCCTAAAGGGCGACGACGCAGAGTTCTCAGAGTCAAATTGTTTCTTTGTTTGTTTTAATTTGTTTTATTTGTTGTTTTGTTTGTTCATGTTTTGCACTATGCTCGTCTATGACCGGTCGGCCCTACTACAGCTATGAGATCGGAGTCTTCAGCTCCTATCCTGAGCTAATATGCTATGGTAGCTGCGTGTGTGTGTGTGTGTGTGTGTGTATATGTATGTATTGTATGTATTGTATTGCATGTATGCATGCATGTATGCTTTCTGAGTAGATCCTTCCGTAAGAAGGTGCTCAATACTTTTTCGTAGAGCAAATATAAGTTTCTGTAATCACCTGAAGAGAGAGGATGGTTTCACCACCCCTTGAAACAGATCTGTAGTGAAAATGAAGTTTCAATAGAAAGTCTTTGTCCTGTCCTTTTATTTTTACTTATATACACACACACACACACACACACACACTTAGTCTGTAGTTTGTAAATAATGAATGCAGCGTCATTACGTTAGCGTACGACGTAGGTACGTCTAAACTCAACATTTGACTTTTTGCAGTTCAACAACTACCTTTTTATGGGAGGGCGAAAAAGGGTTTCATGATCTGAATATAATCAAAGCTGATAATTACACTAAGTTTGTTGACATTTTGACTTTATTATGGAGGGATCGAACCAACCAGTTTTGGCACAAAAAGAAATGTGGCAATTGGCTGTTCAGAAACGAGATTGACGTTTGTTGTTCGATCACAAACACCACTCTTTGGAAAGTTGTTAAGGAGCAGTCCTCACCTAATTTTACTTTCATTCCCAAAGACATTGAAATCATAGTTAATACAGATTTTTCTATTTCAGGGCATATTATGGAAATGTAAATTTCTTTGGCGGTCCATCTACTATTGCGGTGAAAGCCTGTGCCAAGCTGAAACAGCTTGAAGAGGAGAATGAAACTGCTATGTTTGTTATTGTTTCTGACTTATGGCTCGACAGTGTGGAGATTCTGGATAAGATAAAGATCATGTTGTCAGGTTGAACACATTTTTGTAATGGTTTCGATAAAATTGATTCTGTTTCTGTATTATGTGGATATGTTATTTTTATTATGTTTTGCTCCAAAAATGTTACAGGGTATTCAGCAATGCCTCCCACCTGCTTTATATTTTGTGGGAATTTCTTCTCTGCGCCATATGGAAAAAGTCAGGTCAAATCACTTAAAGGTGAGAAGTTTAAGGCATGGGAACATTTTTCACACTGTCACTTTGTAAATTGTCTGCGTGTTTGTGTGTGTGTGTGTGTGTGTGTGTGTGTGTGTGTGTGTGTGTGTGTGTGTGTGTGTATGTATGTATGTATGTATATATAATATACGGTAGTGTACATGTGTATATACATGCATGTATATGTCTCTCTCACTCTCTCTCTAAAATAATAAAAATAAAAGGACAGGACAAAGACTTTCTATTGAAACTCCATTTATCACTACAGATCTGTTTCGAGGGGTGGTGAAACCATCCTCTCTCTTCAGGTGATTATAGAAGAATAATCTTTAATCACCTGAAGAGAGAGGATGGTTTCACCACCCCTCGAAACAGATCTGTAGTGATAAATGGAGTTTCAATAGAAAGTCTTTGTCCTGTCCTTTTATTTTTATTGTTATTTGCTCTTCCAAAAAGTATTGAGCACTCTCTTACGGAAGGATGCAGCCTGTGACAGAAGCCAAGAGGGAAGCCCTCCTTGCATACAAGCAAATCCCCAGCACCAGTACTCGGGACACCCTC
Source organism: Plotosus lineatus (assembly GCA_024760905.1). Lineage (NCBI taxonomy): Eukaryota > Metazoa > Chordata > Actinopteri > Siluriformes > Plotosidae > Plotosus > Plotosus lineatus. The sequence continues at coordinate 43,114,609 of CM045731.1, forward strand.
AAAGCTTGGGTGTTGACACCGTTGACACTCGCAACGCAATGGCCATGTACAATGGCATCAAGACAGCTACTGGCCCAACCACAATTAAGACTGCACCCCTGAAGACCAAGACCGGGGAAGTGATCACGGACCAAGGCAAGCAGCTTGAACACTGTGTGGAACATTACCTGGAGCTGTACGCAACCAAGAATGTGGTGACCGATGCAGCATTAAATGCCCTACCAAACTTACCTGTCATGGAGGATCTGGCTTACCTGCCTTCAGTGGATGAACTGGGCAAAGCCATTGATTGTCTGGCCTGTGGAAAAGCCCCTGGAAAGGATGGCATCCCCCCTGAAGTCTTGAAGAGTGGCAAGCCAGCACTCCCGCAGCACCTCCATGAGCTGCTGTGCTTATGCTGGAAGGAAGGGTTCATCCCCCAGGATATGCGCGATGCAAACATTGTAACCTCTACAAAAACAAGGGTGACCGCAGTGACTGTAACAGCTACCGTGGCATCTCCCTCCTTAGCATCATAGGGAAAGTCTTTGCTCGTGTTGTCCTTACTCCCCTTCAGATTCTTGCTTCCCGGGTGTACCCAGAATCGCAGTGTGGTTTCAGGGCAGGCCGATCCACAATCAATATGATCTTCTCACTTCGTCAACTGCAAGAGAAGTGTCGGGAGCAGCAGAAGCCCCTGTACATTGCTTTCATAGACCTGACTAAAGCATTCGACCTGGTCTGCAGAAGCGGACTCTTCAGCCTCCTGCAGAAGATTGGATGTCCTCAAAGGTTACTTCAAATCGTGACCTCCTTTCACGAGGACATGCACAGCACAGTCTGCTTCAATGGTGGGACTTCTGCAGCTTTCCCAGTGAGCAGTGGTGTGAAGCAAGGCTGCGTCCTAGCTCCGACACTCTTTGGGATATTCTTCTCGATGCTTCTTCAGTATGCCTTCTCTGACAGTGAGGAAGGGATCCATATCCACACCAGGTCAGATGGAAAATTGTTTAACATAGCTCGACTGCGCACTAAGACGAAGGTGAGGCAGGTCCTCATCCGCGAGATGCTGTTCGCGGATGACGCTGCACTGACGTCCCACACTGTGGCTGGTCTTCAAGAGCTAGTCAATCGCCTGTCCCATGCCTGTAATGAATTCGGACTGACCATCAGCCTGAAGAAGACAAACATCCTGGCCCAGGGCACAAACACAGTCCCAAACATCAACATAAATAACACGCAGCTTGAAGTCGTGGACTCCTTCACCTACCTGGGATCCACTATCACCAACACTCTCTCTCTTGACATAGAGATCTCATGCAGAATCGGGAAAGCCGCCGCAGTGATGTCCAAACTGAACAAGCGTGTATGGAGTAATACCCAGCTAACGGAGAACACCAAGCTACGTGTCTACCAGGCCTGTGTACTCCGCACACTCCTTTATGGCAGTGAGGCCTGGTCCACGTACGCTGGTCAGGAAAAGCAGCTCAACAGCTTCCACCTCTGCTGTCTCAGGCGTCTGCTCCATATAAAATGACAAGACAGAGTAACCGACACCGAGGTACTACAGCGTGCTGGCATGCCAAGTCTGCTCGCACTGCTGAGCCAGAGACGACTTAGGTGGTTGGGTCACGTACGACGAATGGACAAGGGGCGCATCCCTAAAGACATGTTGTATGGAGAGCTGAGTGAGGGCTCCCGCCGCATAGGAAGACCACAGCTTCGGTACAAGGACGTGTGCAAGCGGGACATGAAATTATCTGGCATCGACATAAACACCTGGGAAGGCACTGCTGAAACACGCCAGCTCTGGAAGACCACTGTCAATGAGGGTATCAACAAAGCTGAAACTAACAGAATAAACAAGCTAGCTGAGAAAAGAGCAAAGAGAAAAGAAAGGGCAGCCCCCATGGCTCCTCAAAGCCCTTTCGTATGCAATAATTGTTTAAGAAACTGGCACTCTAGGGTGGGCCTTTACAGTCACTACCGCAAATGCCTACCATAGCGCTACACCATCGTCTCTCGAGACGTACGGCTACCGCCGCCGATATATATGTAGTGTGTGTGTATGTGTATATATATATATATATATATATATATATATATATATATATATATATATATATATATGTGTGTATATATATGTATGTATGTGTATATATGTGTGTGTGTGTGTGTGTATATGTATGTATGTGTATATATATATATATATATATATATATATATATATATATATATATATATAGTGTGTGTGTGTGTATTGTCAGAAAAAACTCAGTTGGACATATGCCAGTGGAAAGAAGCAACCCTCCCCCCAATTGTTTTTAATAAAGTTCCAATTACTTTTAATATTACTTAACACTTAATCAACTAAAGTACCTGACCACAACCCGATGACGAGGCAAAAACAATCCTTTATTCCAAAATATCACACACACAGGTTGGAAGAAGGTTGACCGTGACAGCAGACAATCAAGTAACCTATCGTCCCTATCCTATCAACCTCGTGCACGGTCAGCAGCTAACTATCAGACAGCTCTGCTCGCCACACGCCATTTCCATCAAAACTGCAACTGTGTTTGTTTCTGAATTCCCCTGCTTATATATTTCTCAAGTGCTGATTCAGCTCTTCCAGTTCGACCCAATTTCCCCCTTGTTTGCACTTTTGGCCTTGAACCTTTTCCTTTTAATTTGCATACCGTTTGCTAATCTTCCCTTATTTTCACATTTCCTTTCAATGTGATATCCACCCCTAAGTGACATCATTTTCTTTGTACATTTACACCTTCGGTATTTTTTGAGAAAAAAGAAAGTAAAATCGAAAAAACCAGATGAACGTAAGTCGGGGAGCGTCTGTATACATATGTGCGTGTGTGTGTCTGTATAGGGTTCGAGCGTAACGCTTGCCTGTGGCTAATGAAATATCTCTACTACTATTCTGTGTTGGCTTGTGCAATAAGTTCACATGGGCGTAGACATCTTGAAAATATCTAAATCTACAGATCAAATCGTTCAGGTCATTGTATTGTCGTGCACTCTTGCTGTTATTGTCACTGTTTTTCACTGTAAGGATGTAACTGTTTACCATGATATGTGCTTAATTTGTCAGATATGCCACAAGGCGGCACCATCATTCGACACAAAATATTCAGGGTGGCTGGTAGGCCAGTGTGGAATGATGTCAACTATGTTTTAAAAGTTTGTTAGAAATGTTCGTGAGGGATTTGTACAGAGCTTGTAAGATTGCATAATTAACCATCCTTTCCAGATGGAAGGTGATTGAGTGCATGAAGCATAACCTTGTATGTTTGCAGATTCAAGAAACCCCAAATCTAGATTTTGCTGTTATTAATGTATTGCAGTTTTGGTTTCCAGATTCACCACTAGCCAGCGTGCATCGAACAAATCAAGTCTGAATGGAGCAAAATTATGTTGTCAGATTTAGGTGAAGCCAAGGGACTTGAAGTTGGGACTATATACCATAATTACAAACAGGCCCAGAATTTCATTAATGCAATTGCACAAGTGGAGGAGAACAATTTCAGCTCTATTACCTGTAATGGTACAACGGATGCCTCAATTCAGGAAGCGGTGATTGTCTTCCTCAGATTTACTGGCCGGGGGGGTGTGTGATGTCATTTTTGTGTTCACTGAGGATGTAGGGAAAGCTGATGCTGAATTTATCATCAGTGTTGTCATACAAACTGTGACAAGGTGTGTTGGAGATGAGTAGATAAGTCGTCTTGTTACCCTTGGAAGAGCTGGAGCAGCAGTCATATTACGGAAGAATCATGGAATGGCAGCCATATTATGGGAAAAACAGCCTTGTTTGCAGGCAGTACACTGCTTTGCCCACCAACTGGAGTCGGCATACAAAGATGGGTTAGAAGGAATACGTTATACTCATTATTGAACTCTTTGCTGCTCAGCCTCTATCTGTTTTATCATAATGGCCTCCTGAATAGGAGAAACTTGTTAACGTGTGCAGCTATCAACCACAAAGTAATTGTTCCAACACTGGTCGGAGGAACCAGGTGTCTGCCAAGTATGGAGCATTCTCTGAAGAACATTCTCACTGACTACCAAGGCATTACACGCGATCTTGGCCAGATGCACGTGCAGACAGGCAAACAGGAACAGATTGCCAAACCAAGGGCATGTTGAAGCAGCTTCAACGCCCCGAACATCATATCTTATGCACATTTTATGTGGGATATTTTGACTAGTCTTCAAACACCTGTCCTTAACCTGTCATGATAGAGAAACAACCATATGGGATGTGTTTCAAATTTTGGAGGTCACTATGGCTGCTTTTTATTCGTACAAAGACAGGTCAGCACCTAAAGAGAAAACTGACAAGTGTGGAAGACGAGGAAAGTACATTTGGTGGGCAGACTCTCATTGGGGCTACAATGGCAGCCGCCATCAGGAGAACTACAATTGAAAAACTTGGAACAGGCACTCACAAATAGGTTTAGCCATTGTGAAAAGCAAGTTGGTCTAGCAACTTCATTTGTGCCCTTTGCCACATGGAAGACAATGATGACGATTTTGAAGAAAACAGTATATGGACTCTGACCAAACATTCTGAAATTATTCTTAATTTTTCTGCTGTAGACACGGATGCAATCCCAGTTGAATTGAACTTTTTTGAAGACAGAACTGTAATGGCAAGGCCAGAAAAAGTGCAGACCCTGAAGTGCAACAGGTGATGGATAAATACAAAGAATTTGGCAAGTTCAACAACATCTTAACTTTGGTAGGCTTGGATCGGTGTATGTCTACAAGTTCTGCTGATGCTGAATGTGGTTTCAGTCAGCTAAAGCTAGTGAAGACCAAATTGTGCTGAAGGCTGTGAGCTGATCACCTGAATGACAATTACTCACAATCCAGCTCCTTACATCAGATGTAAGAGAGTTTGGTCCAAAACCTGCCATTAACCTGTGACTGAAGGGATCTTCCACCAGATCAAAGCGATCCAACACTGGATATGTGTTGACCAGGCCAAACTCCAGCCAATTCGAGGATGAACCATCAAGTGCTCTTTACTTTCTGTCTGGAAAGTTTGTTTGTACACGAATAATTTGTCATGCTCTTTTCGAGTTAAAGACAATGGAATTATTTCAATTCTACTCCATTTCTATAATAATTTGTCATGTTAATTTGTAGTTCAGACAACTGAATTATTTCAGTTCGAGTCCATTTCTGAAATAGTCTATTTAAGTTAACTAAGCAACAGCTACCTCTGTTGTCCTTTAAAGTAAATATTTCACATCACTAATTTAACAAATTATGCTTTGAAACATAAGGTCATATGTGAGAACCAATATGGATTTAATAAAGTAGTGGTTTTATTACACTGAAATAGGAGCTGCTCCTGTGTTTCAACTTGCTCAGTATCACATTTAAGATTCTTTATTGGCACAGGAATTGGGTTAAAGTAATGGGCTAGTGCACAACTCTGTGAGCAAGTGCATTTTGCAAACCACAAGTGTTGATGGCTAGTGCAGAAAATAGTTAAGATCTAACACTGCTATATAATTGTCTGTTTCAGAGTCTTTAAAAGCTCTTGCGGATTTAATTTGTGAGCATCCCAGAATCCACAGTAAGTAAGTAAAATGCTTTTTGGTCACTCTCTCAACTGCAGTCTAGAACTTTTGAGCAAACGGGGGGGGTTATATTTTGGGTATGTTTTTTAACAGAATTGTGCGTAGTGTTTTAAAAAGTGAAAATTAGAGTACATGGTGTTTTGCTGGTTCTTGGACATGGGGAAATGTAAAAAAAATTATATCCACATCCAGCAACAGAAAACACTCTTAAACTGATTCATTACAAATGCTTATTCTGACACAACAATATTCTGCAATATCGTCAAGTTTATTATGTTTTTGAGCTTTATTTAGGACTCGGCCACAGAAATGTCTCAAACCTTAATTGAAGAAAAAAAGAATGCGGAATGCTTCACTCAAAATTTATTTAATTTTATCTGTACGACATGAATTTTTTGCAATGTCGCAAAATGCTGATAAATAAGAAAGATACGGCAATCTGAGGAAGAGCTGATGAATGAGGAAAATGAGAAAGAAAAAAGAGTAGAAGAGGTGACTGTTGAGGACCAGGAAGCATGAGGAAGTCTGGAGTGGCAGAGAAGTATGTTAGAGTAGTGCAGGACATGTATGAGAGATGTAAGACAGTGATAAGGTGTGCTGTCGGTGTGACAGAAGAATTCGAGGTGGAGGTGGGACTGCATCAAGGGTCAGCTCTGAGCCCCTTCTTGTTTGCTATGGTGATGGACAGGCTGAACGACAAGAATCTCCATGGACTATGATGTTTGCAGATGACATTGTGATCTGTGGTGAGAGCAGAGAACGAGTGGAGGAAAATCTAGAGAGGTGGAGGTATGCACTGGAAAGGAGAAGAATGAAGGTTAGCCTCAGAAAATCAGAATACATGTGTGTGAATGAGAAGGACCCAAGAGGAACGGTGAGATTACAGGGAGCAGAGATAAAGAAGGTGGAGGATTTTAAGTACTTAGGCTCAACAATCCAGAGCAATGGAGAGTGTGCAAAAGAGGTGAAGAAGCGTGTGCAGGCAGGTTGGAATGGTTGGAGAAAAGTGTCCGGTGTGATGTGTGATAGGAAGGTATCGACAAGAACAAAGGGAAAAGTGTACAAGACGGTGGTAAGGCCAGCGATGTTGTATGGTTTAGAAACTGGCACTGGGGAAAAGACAGGAGGCAGAGCTGGAGGTAGCGGAGATGAAAATGTTGAGGTTCTGTCTAGGAGTAACGAGGATGGATAGGATCAGAAATGAGTACATCAGAGGGATAGCTCATGTAAGATATTTTGGAGACAAAGTCAGAGAGGCTAGATTGAAATGGTTTGGACATGTACAGAGGAGGGATAGTGAGTATAGTATTGGTAGTTGGATGCTGAGGTTGGAACTACCAGGCAGAAGGCCTAGGGGAAGACCAAAGAGAAGATTTTTGGATGTGGTGAAGGAGGACATGAAGGTAGTTGGAGTAAGAGTAGAAGATGCAGAGGATATGGTGAGATGGAGGCGGATGGTTCGCTGTGGCAACTCCTGAACGGAACAGCCGAAAGGAAAAGAAGATATTGCTTTACCTCCAAGTGTTAGACCATCCCCAAATATAATGTGCCGCAGTTTGGAAAGAGGTGGGTTGGCAGCATTGCGGGAGGGGGCATGTGCATGCTTTTGTCTCGCCCTTTATGGAGGTGGTCGTGTGACAGTGAAGGTAAAAACTGATCTGTGAGTAATGGATACAAATAAATTAGGGAGAAAAATTAAAAATATAAAAACGTAAATTTCTTCAAATTTCTAAAAAAAACAAAAAAAAACATACAATTTAAATAAAAATGCTTCCTCTGTTATTTGGTTGTTGGTTTTTTATTAACAATAATCAACATACCTACCAAGAACAGCATGGATTGTGCACAGGTATATGTTGGTTGCAGTCTTAACACACTCGGAGGGAAAGCGCTATCCGCCCCCTTGTACAAATGAGCTCATTGACGCCCATGATTGGCTGCCGGTCACTGTGAGTGATAGGGAAGATAGCGTATGTCATCCCTCTGTGAGATGAGAGCCAGTCCCCATGGACTTCGGGTCACGAATGGCTGCCTAAATATGTAATTCTTTCCATTGTTAATGATCAAAACACCTGGATGTGGGTGATATGAAAATTTATTTTCTCACCAACTAATTTGAGGGATACCAGCTTACTGACTTGAATTTCGTCGTTTTGTATCTGAAAACCTGTGATGTCATTTTCGGAATGTGGCTCACGTCATGTGATGAGAGCAATGATCATTACAGGCTGCGCCATTGCGCCAATAGCGCATTAATTGTGCCTGTGTCCCCATTGAACTACATGTCCATGCGTCAGCCGGGCACGTAGAAAATGTCCGGTAAAATCTAGTTTATTATATTGTTTAATTTTAAAAGTTAATATCGTTCAAAGAAATGCTAAATAAACCATGCCGGTGAGGACATTTGCACTTAGCGATGGTAATATGAAAGATAGCACGTGATTGGCCAGTGGCTCCCGAGATGACAAATCACATCTGCTATTCCTTCGCAAACATGATGCAATGCACTTCATTCGTTTTGGGCACACGAGTGTAGAATCCACTTTTACAGCGTTCGCTTTGCTCCAAATTAACACACATGTATATATTATGCGCATGCCCCGGTGCTTACCCACACTACCCTTGCTCGCGATCCGTGAAAACGAACCCAGCCCCTGGTGTTTACTATAGAAACATAAAATGGCGTCCAAAGCAAAAAAACATCGCTCAAAACAGAGAAATTTATTAACAATGTGGGGTGCTGGTAACCAAGTATCAAATGTATATAATTCTGGTGATATCACTGATAATACGAGTTGCATTGCTACCGCTAGTGACAGTGGGGTGGCCGCTTGGAGTGCTAGCACTGCTACTGCTAGTCATATTGAGACTGCAAGCGCTAACGTTAGCACTGAAGGTTTAGAAGGGAAAGAAAGGCAGGGATATTTTTTGTAGGTGAAAATACTGTCAACAGCCTGAAAGCATAGCAGAAACTTTGAATTATAATATTGGAAGTCTGTTACTGTCGGTTAAAAACAGTTTGTGTTGTATTTTGTCAACTTCCAAGTATTTTTAAATGTTTGGTTTTGTTTAATTCTGCTATGTGCCTGATGTAAATTAAAATACAGACATTGTTAAAAACAGTTTGTTCCAATTTTTAACTTGAAGTGTTGTTACCTTTAATCTGCTAAAATAAAAAATTAAAACTTAAAAACAATAAACTTGCTTTACCACTAAATTTATAGAGTAGTATGTGATACATCATGTGAAATATTATGATACATTACATTGGAGTATTTACTAATTTAGGTCCAGTTTTTAACAGTGAGCTGTCAGAAAATAGTTGAATTAGTTTCTTGGAATAATGTAATATATAATAATTTGACCCGTTATTATGACCCCAAGTTTTTGCCAATGTCCCCAGGTTTTTTTTTTCTAGGGGCCAATTTGTCCCCATAAAATTTTGATCTGTAATGAACACTGTGAGAGCAGGAAGCAGCAAGAGATTCATGAGCTGCTGGGATTTGATCTTTCAGGGTCACTCAAGGTCATAGGTAACTGTCTAAATATCATATTTTGAAATGCTGAAATATTATCTGCCTTTACAGTAGTCGCTTTGTATTTGTTCCTGGCCCTGAGGACCCTGGACCCAGTACAATCTTGCCCAGGCAACTATACTTCTAGCATGCTTTTATTTGAAATTCAATTTGCATCAATTTCCTTCCCTAAAAGAGAATGAATTGGCTGAAATATGTGCTGCATTTTCAGGCCTCCTCTTGCAGAACACATTACTGAAGAATTTATGCAGCGAGTCCCATTCTCTGTCTTCACCACAAACCCCTGCAGGTATTAACTATTAAATATATCATTTAAATCTACTTTTGTCATATTTCAGGGCTGTGGATGTTGTAGGATAGTCTTGGTTGACACAACTCTGAAACATCGCATGGTCAATGGGGGCCAGACCTCTGGATTTGCAAGCCGTAGTCATAGTTCTGCTGTTTAAAATTGGGAACTGGAGGGTGTGTTCTAATTATCACACTCCTTAGCCTACTTTGGCACATCTATGCTAGAGTACTGGAGAGGAGGATTTGACCGATAGTTGAACCCCGGATTCAAGAGGAACAATGTGGTTTTTGTTCTGGCCACAGCACTCTCGACCAGCTCGAAACACTCTACAGAATCTGGAGGGGGCATAGGAATTTGTCCAATCTATACACAAGTGTTTTGAAGATTTAGAAAAGGCTTTTCACCAGTCCCTCAGACTACCTTGTGAGGTATGCTCCGAGAGTACGGTGTACCAGACCTGTTGCTATGATCTGTGAAGTCTCTGTATTGCCGGGGCCAGAGATTGGTCTGTATTGGTAATAACACATTCATAATGCGGACAGAATTTCTTGCCACAACCTAGGCGTTGAGGGGTTCTGGTTTGGTGGCCATAGGATATCGTCTCTGCTTTATTGTCTTCTTCTTCTTTTACGTTCGGCTGCTCCCTTCATGGGTCGCCACAGCAAATCATCCGCCTCCATCTCACCCTGTCCTCTGCATCTTCTTTTCTGACTCCAACGACCTTCATGTCTTCCTTCACCACATCCATAAATCTCTTCTTTGGTCTTCCTCGAGGCCTTCTGCCTGGTAGTTCCAACCTCAGCATCCTACTGCCAATATACTCACTATCCCTCCTCTGTACATGTCCAAACCATCTCAATCTAGCCTCTCTGACTTTGTCTCCAAAACATCTTACGTGGGCTGTCCCTCTGATATACTCATTTCTGATCCTATCCATCCTCGTTACTCCCAGAGAGAACCTCAACATTTTCATCTCCGCTACCTCCAGCTCTGCCTCCTGCCTTTTCCTCAGCGCCACTGTTTCTAAGCCATACAACATCGCTGGCCTCACCACCGTCTTGTACACTTTTCCCTTCATTCTTGCTGACACTCTCCTATCACACCGGACACTTTTCTCCAACCATTCCAGCCTGCCGGCACACGCTTCTTGACCTCTTTTCCACACTCTCCATTGCTCTGGATTGTTGAGCCTAGGTACTTAAAATCCTCCACCTTGGTTATCTCTGCTCCCTGTAACATCACCGTTCCTCCTGGGTCCTTTTCATTCACACACATGTATTCTGATTTTCTGAGGCTAACCTTCATTCCTCTCCTTTCCAGGGCATACCTCCACCTCTCTAGATTTTCCTGCACTTGTTCTCTGCTCTCACTACAGATCACAATGTCATCTGCAAACATCATAGTCCATGGAGATTCTTGTCTCACCTCATCTGTCAGCCTGTCCATCACCATAGCAAACAAGAAGGGGCTCAGAGCTGACCCTTGATACAGTCCCACCTCCACCTTGAATTCGTAGGTCACACCGACAGCACACCTCGCCACTGTCTTACATCTCTCATACATGTTCTGCACCACCCTAACATACTTCTCTGCCACTCCAGACTTCCTCATGCAATACCACAGTTCTACTCTTGGCACCCCGTCATATGCTTTTTCCAGATCCACAAAGGCACAATGTAGCTCCCTCTGACCTTCTCTGTACTTCTCTATTAACATCCTCAAAGCAAACATTGCATCTGTGGTGCTCTTTCTTGGCATGAAACCAAACTGTTGTTCACAAATGCTGACCTCTGCCCTTAGTCTAGCTTCCACTATTCTTTCCCATAACTTCATCGTATGGCTCATCAACTTTATCCCTCTGTAGTTGCTGCAACTCTGCACGTCTCCCTTGTTCTTAAAAATGGGCACCAGCACACTTCTCCTCCACTCCTCCGGCATCTGCTCACTCTCTAGTACCTTGTTGAATGTTCTTGTCAGAAAATCTACTGCTACCTCTCCTAGACACTTCCATACCTCCACAGGTATATCATCAGGACCAACTGCTTTTCCATTCTTCATCCTCTTCAATGCCCTCCTCACTTCACCCTTACTGATCTTTGCTACATCCTGCTCCTCAATGGTCACCTCTTCTTCTCTTTTTTCTCTCTCATTTTCCTCATTCATCAGCTCTTCAAAGTACTCTTTCCATCTTCCCAGCACACTTCTGTCATCAGTCAATACATTTCCCTCTCTGTCCTTTATCAATCTAACTTGCTGCACGCCCTTCCCATCTCTATTTCTCTGCTGTGCCAACCTGTATAGATCATTTTCTCCCTCTTTACTATCCAACCTATCATACAAGTCATCATACGCCCTCTGTTTGGCCTTAGCCACTGCTACTTTCGCCTTACGCTGTGTCTCCCTGTACTCCTGTTTACTCTCTTCGGTCCTCTCAATGTCCCACTTCTTCTTAGCTAACCTCTTCCTTTGTACACACTCCTGCACTTCCTCATTCCACCACCAAGTCTCCTTATCTACTTTCTTTCCAGAGGACACACCAAGTACTCTCCTACCTGTGTCCCTGATCACATTTGCTGTGGTTGTCCAGTCATTTGGAAGCATTTCCTGGCCACCCAAAGCCTGTTTCAACTCCTCCTTGAAGACAACACGACACTCTTCCTTTTTCAGCTTCCACCACTCTGTTGGTGAGAAAGGTGAAAAAGGCAAAGGCAGAGCAGAAGACAGAGTCATCCTGCACACCACCATCCTATGCTGTTTGGCAACACTCTCACCCACTATGACTTTGCAGTCACTGACTTCCTTCAAATTACATCGCCTGCACAAGATGTAGTCTACCTGTGTGCTCCTACCTCCGCTTTTATAAGTCACCCTATGCTCCTGTTTCTTCTGGAAGAAAGTATTCACCACAGCCATTTCCAATCTTTTTGCAAAATCGATCAACATCTGTCCTTCTGCGTTACTGTCCTGGATACCAAACCTGCCCATCACTTCCTCGTCCCCTCTAGTGTCTGCACCAACATGTCCATTAAAGTCTGCACAAATGACCACTCTTTCACCTCTGGTGGTACTCTGCATCACTTCATCTAAGTCACTCCAGAATCTCTCCTTCTCTTCTAGCTCACATCCTGCCTGTGGGGCATAAGCGCTCACAAAATTGAGCATTACACCTTCAATTTCTAACTTGAGACTCATCACTCTGTCTGACATTCTTTTCACTTTTAGAACATTCCTGACAAACTCCTCCTTCAAGATGACTCCTACTCCATTTCTCTTCCCATCCACACCATGATAAAACAGCTTAAACCCTGCTCCTAAGCTTTTAGCTTTGCTACCTTTCCACCTGGTCTCCTGAACACACAGTATGTCCACCTTCCTCCTCTGCATCATGTCAGCCAGCTCTCTAACTTTTCTTTGCATAGTTCCAACATTCAAAGTCCCTACTCTCAGTCCTAGACTCATGCCTTTCCTCTTCTCTCTCTGCCTACGGACACGCCTCCCACCTCTCCTTCTTCGACGTCTTCGACCAACAGTAGTCCAATTTCCATCAGCACCCTGTTGATTGACAGCACTGATGGCGGTCGTTGTTAACCCGTGCCTCGACCGATCCGGTATGGGGGTAATACTTCTGATTTGCATCATAAATGTTTGGCATTGGTTTTACGTCGGATGCCCTTCCTGACACAACCCTCTGCATTTCTCCAGGCTTGGGACCGGCATGAAGGGGAGAGACCCTGGTTAGTGCCCCCCCCCCCCCACCTCATGGCTGCATTCTCTGCTCTGCTTTATTGTGGTCCTGTCAAAAATGTGGAGGAGCGCAAGTATCTCAGGGTCTTCATGAGTGAGGGAAGGATGGAACGAGAGACTGATAGGTGGATTGCTGTAGCCTCTGCTGTAAAGTGGAGCTTGTACCGATTTGTCATGGTATACAGGGAGCTGAGCCGTAAAGCAAAGCTTTCAATTTACCAGTTGATCTACGTTCTAACCCTCACCTATGGTCATGAGCTTTGGGTAGTGACCGAAAGAACAGGATTACGAATACAGTAGGCCCTTGACATTCTCGGGGGTTCGGTTCCAGGCCTTCCCGCAAATCGAGATAATCCGCGAGTTCTGTACCCGGAAGTAAAACCCCATGTATGACGTCACATGCGCGAATGAGCAGCTGTAAGTAAAATACTATCTATCTATTACATGCACTAAAATATGCTTCTTAAACACATTCTATAGACAGTCTTACTCATTAATACAGTTTTAATGTAGTAAAATATAGTAATGATTCAGAAAAAACTTTTCAATTTTTACTGTTATATTTATTAATGCTAAAATATAAACATTATATAGCATATGCATAAAACACCTTTCAGTGCATTCTGTTTATAAACATACAGCACTGTAGTTTTCAAAAATGCCCACTAGAGGAACGTACTGTATTGCATTAGGCATGACACGACTGCATTAAGTCCGAGCAGCTCAGCCACGCCCCCAACCGGAGCCGAAGTACAAACAGAGTTTTAGAGTGATAGAGTTAGAGGTGTTACAAACCAAAGAAGCGGTGATGTTGATGTGAGTTAATCCTCTGGCGCAGAGCTGAGCGTGCTTTTGTTCATTGGGAGTAAATGAGAATAGTGAATCCAGGTGTGTGTGAGCAGCTCAGCTACGCCCCTCAGGAAGTAAACAGTTAGTGAGAGGCACAGTCCCCGAAAACACAGACCACAACAAAAAGGACATAAAAGAACAAGAAATGTAATAAATTGGATAAACAAAACACAATGAGAAACATGCTACACCACAGTAAATAAAATATACCACACAAACATTTTAAACATTTACCTTAGGTCATGTACTGGAATAATAATTTAAAAAAAGACTTTAATAGTGGAGTGTTTTACAACAGTTCAAAGGATTACAGTATTACTCTTCAGCAATAAAGTGACTTCAGAGGAAACTGTCGTTTCTTCCGGAGAAAGTCTTATTTCTTCAGAAAAGACATCCAACTTCATTACCTTTTTCTGGTGCTTAAGCAGGCGTTTGAATGACATCATAGAACTTAACTGGTAATTGAAACACTAAAAAAGGCTCATTGCCAACTTGTGCGAATGGGGAAAAAGGGGTGTTACATCACCTCAACCAATCAGCAGGAAGGAGGACAGCCATTGGTTGAATTTGAATCACGTGACAGTTGCTCGGCAGTCCGTGAATACTCAAACCACAAATGCAAAACCGCAAATAGTCAAGAGCCTACTGTACAAGCGGCTGAAATGAACTTCCTTTGCAGGGTGGCAGGGCTCAACCTTAGAGATAGGATGAGAGCTTGGAGTAGAACTGCTGCGGTTTCACATTGAGAGGAGCCAGTGGAGGTAGCTCGGGTATCCTGTAAGAATTCCTCCCACACACCTACCTGGAAGAGATCCCAGGGTCAACCTAGAACACACTGGATTGACTATGTCGCTTGGCTGGTCTGGGAATGCCTAGGTGTCCCCCCGGAAGTGGCTGGGGAGAGGGATGTCTGGAGTTCACTGCTTCGACTCCTGTCCCTGTGAACTGACCTCATGATGACATAATGATGATAACTTTTGTCATTCCCATTTTAGAACAGTGTTTTTACATTGTCAGCAGTGACCTTTTTGATTATTTTCCTTTGCCAGGATACAGTACTGCAGTCAGGAGATAGTGGTGATGCGAGAGGACCTGGTCAACAAGATGTGCAGGAATTGCCTGAGACTGCCCAGCACCAATCTTGACATCCCAAACCATGTCAGTAAATCAGGTTATATATTAGCAATACTTTTCCTTTTTATGCAAATGAAAGCACAATAGATTCCAAACTACATTTTTTTTCAACAATAAATGTGAACAAACTGCAGGTAGGAACAAATGATTACAAATGAGTGGGCAACTATGGGCCTACTAAGAAAGCTTGAAAAGAAAGCCAAAAAGCCTTTGAAGTAGTTTTTGCAGTTTCTAAATAATAAAAAAGTCATTTCCTTTTACATTCTTTGCACCTGAAAGACAAAAGTTAAAATGTGTTAACATGTGTGTATGTATGTGTATGTATGTACAGTTTTATTTATATACATACATACATATATATATATATATATATATATATGTATGTATGTATGTATGTATGTATATATATATATATATATATATATATATATATATATATATATATATATATATATATGTGTGTGTGTGTGTGTGTGTGTGTAAATTATTTTTAAATTTATTTATTAGAGACTGGCCCCAATTATCCGGCACCTTTGGGGTGAAGCAGGTGCCAGAAAATTAATTTTGCCGATGTACCAGGATCTTCCCACAAATAGAATTAAATCTAGGGTTAAAGAATAAAGGAGTGTATAATTACTTTTACTGCTGTTAGAATAAATAAATTATTGCCGCATTAACTCATCAGTTTTTCGTAATTAACTTATGTAAATAGGCATTGTTATTCAGTGTTTCTAAATAGCAGCGGGAGTGTGTGCTCGTCTAATTCGCTCATTGATATTGGAAATGTAAAACTATGAATCTGAGCCTCAACCGAAACGCCCCAGTATCCAGAAGGACAACAAACTTTCTAAGGCAGCCTCCAGAAGGACATTTCAGGCTGCACAAAAGGAAGCAAGAAAGTGCCATGCTAAAGCACTAAATACAAAGAAACATTAATTAAAAAACTTATATCATGTGTATAGTTTAGACAATGGCTGTTGATAATAGTGTTGTGAGGCAAAACATATCTATAAGAGTGTCTATTTAATTTGTGACTGAAGAGTGACTATTGATAAACCCACAAGTTGAGGTACAGTATGTTTCATGCTGATTTTCAGATAATTTGGTGATTGTCAAATCACATGCCTGAGCTAAAAAAAATACAAATAAAACAATGGTCACAAAATAAAGATAGTCACCAAGCAGCTGCGGTATGGTAAATTTAGAGACACTGTGCACGCTGGTGGTCAAAAGCTTGGAATCCCGCGTAGCAAAAGAAACAAATGATGAAAATCCCCACGTTGGCTGTGGATGAACGCGGATGATGGACTTGGGTGATGAAGTCTTGAATGGCGAAACTTGGATGAAGCATGTTGGATGATTCGCCGAGATGATTCCTCTTAGATGATTCCCCCCCGAGCCGGTCGGCAACGGGTCCTTATATAGATTCTCCAACGTTCTGGAAAGTTCTTTTTCTCGAATGTTATAATCACCTGACCCGTCACAGGGCGCATGCGCAACTAGGTCACTCTCAAAATTTCTCTAATATGCTGGAAAGTTCCAGACTCAATTAGATCATGAAGGCAAGACAACTGTGACCCAAAAACAGCTAAGTAATACCATGTGTTACCATTTACAGAACACTAAGTGAATATAATTATATACTCATAACGTTTATACATATTATATTTATATTTACATTTATTATTTACACACCCATAACAATATGCATGTGTATATATGTACACACATACAATGAATGTGTGAATATACATAAAATGTTTTATATTTTAGCTGAATGTGTAAAACACATTTTTATGGGTCGGTCACACAGCATTTTATGGCTTAATCACGGCCAAAACCCGGCCAAAAATGGTTTCCCATGAAGCAGACGGTGTTTTTGGTGTTGATGTCGAGTTTAAGATGTCCTACAGTCAATTTTTAGATGTGGCAGGACGTGGGGAAAAATTTGAATGGCTCTGGACGTGGAAAAAAGTTTTGAACTGCTCAAAATTTTAGACCGCGGACAACCACGTGCTAAAGATGTGCAACACACATGAAACACACGTAATAATCCATGTTCTGGAAGTGATAAAAACTTGGGGAGACGGGATAAGACGCAAAAGTTTAGGGGTTTGTCACAGCCAGAGAGCGGCCATTGGGCGGGTGTTACACGTTGGTATCACGAGAAATAGCGGCTTATCACTGACAAATGGATTTTTCCATGTATATAGCACATATATAGCACTACCGAAACCCGTTAAACAACGTTTTGATCACGTTCTAAATACGACTGATCACTGCCTAATCACTTCTGTTCATGGCATATAAAATACCATAATTTTTTGAGACAGTCTAGATGTCATGGGGTGAACATGAACCCTCAATGCCGTGATGTCCTTATCTTCATGCTCCAACACCAACAGAACCAACTGATACAGGCCCAACATATAAGAGAAGAAGAAGAAGGAGGAGGAGGAGGGGGGGTGGTACGGAACATCTGGGTGCGTGACTGGTTTGGGAGGAGACCTAAGCTGGGGCTTTATGACCGTCTCATGAATTAAAACAACTTAAAGAACTAAACTAAAAACTAAAGCGTTATTCCTTCTCTCTCTCTCTCTCTCTCTCTCTCTCTCTCTGTCCCGCGTGCACTCCAGGCCACACCCACAAGACGTGAATTCAAAGCGCATTCCCTGCTTGACAAACTCAACTTTAATTTGATTCCTTGAGGGATCAGAATTCCAGATGAGCTGCGTCACGAAGATCCAAGAGCCTTTCAGAACTTTATGAGCATGCCTCCTGTGATTAGGCAGTGCTATGGCAATGGAGTGCCCATTTTACGTCCGCTCTCAAGACGTGATCGGCAGTGATACAGACGTCATGAGACCATGATTAGCCGTGGTAACTTGCAGCTATTGCCTTACACGTTGCTGTATGTGGTTAGCCGTGCTTAGGCAGTGTTTTAGCAGTGGAACAGACGCCAACGGCCTTAAATAAAAAGCACGTACAAAGCACGGCCAAGCCAAAATTGACCAAAAGTTATCACTTACGACCACGTCCACCAGATTTTCAGAACTTTTTGTACGTGATTTAGACGTGGAATTCTGTGTGACCGGGGCTTTAACACATAAAATTAGTTGGTACAGAAGATATTCTTAACAATTAATACATGTTTTTTTCTATTGCCCTTATTTCCTTGCAGTTTGTGAAGACTATCTTGTCTCAGGGCCATCTCAGTCCACTTCCCCTTTATGTTAGTCCAGTATACTGGGCGTATGACTATGCTTTACGTGTCTATCCTGTTCCTGATATGATCATCTTTGCTGATAAATGTGATCCTTTCAGTATCTCCAACTCGGACTGCCTCTGCATCAACCCGGTATTTTCTTCAATATCGAATAAATTGTCAAATCATAATAGAATACATCTACGTGTGTGTGAGAGAGAGAGAGAGAGAGAGAGAGAGAGAGAGAGACCATAAACATATTTAAAATGTTCTGCAGGGATCTTTTCCAAGAAGTGGATTTTGTTTCAAGGTGTATTATCCATCCACCAAAACAGTGGAGGACAGGTGACTAAGTTTGGTTATTACTTTATTTGGATCTATTAAATGTTCAACTATGTGGAACACAATACACTAAAGTTTTTGTTCATTTTTTTTCTTTCATTCAGCAAATTGCAAGGAGTTTGAGACGAAGCATGTGTGGTGACTGATATTCGAAACTTTTAAAATGCACACAATTAATACAGTAAAATATCTTTTTATAACCTGTATAACAAGTTTGTTTATCAATATATCCAACTGTATAAAAAGTCTACCATTTTGGCACAATAAAGTTTTCACCAACAAATTTCTGTGTGCTTGAAGTTGAAAGTTTGAAGTGTTTTTTTGTGTTTTTGTTTGTGTGTTGGTCTATTTTTCTGTTTGTATGTCTGTCTTTCTTTGATTTTATATGTTTTGTGCTTTTCTGTATTTTTGTGTCTGTATATTTGTGTTTTTGTATTTTTTGGTCTTTAGCTGTTTGTGTTTTTTTATGATTTTTGCTTTTGTCGATTTGTGAGTTTGTGTACAGTGGTATGAAAAAGTGTCTGAACCTTTTGGAATTTCTCACATTTCTGCATAAAATCACCCATCAAATGTGATCTGATCTTTGTCAAAATCACACAGATGAGAAAACAGTGTCTGCTTTAACTAAAACCACCCAAACATGTATAGGTGTTCATATTTTAATGAGGATTATGTGAGAAATTTGAGAAATTCCAAAAGGTTCGATACTTTTTCATACCACTGTTTGTCTGTGTGTTAGTGTATTTTTGTGTTTGTATGCGTGTTACGTCCCCATTTTGTATCTATGCTTTGTTTTCTTTCATCTGTAGTTCCAGCTCACGGCATCGAATGTTTTCCGTGTCATCGGGCACGACCTTGAACTTGGCCCTGCCTCCTGGTTGGTGATTGGCGCGCGCTTCCAACTGTGTTTTTAACCAGCAGACAAATCACAACTCGGAGCGTGAATTTTCACCTCTGTGATTGGCAATGTCTGTGTGCATTTCTGATGTATTTATTTTTATTTATTATTTTGTATGACCTTGTGCCTGTTGATGACTCTGTTTGTCCCCCGTCCCCCCCCAATCTAATTGCTGACTTTATATATTGTATTAAGACTTTTGTATATATTCATGTGCTAATTGCCCCGTGGCTAGTATAAAGCCGGTGCCATTTATTTTCTCCACCTTTTCTCCTGATTTTATATTCGTCAGGGTCTGGGGGAAGCCCATTTGGGTTTTTTGTTTGTTTTTTTTTCCTTTCATGGAATAGGGAATTATTTTTATTTATCAATATGTTACGGCTAGACCTAGACCGGGTCGTAACAGTGTATGTTTCTATGTGGTTGTGTAAGTATGTATATTTGTGTGTATGTGTGTTTGCTTTTGTTTGTGTGTCTGTTTTCATTTGTTTGTGTTTGAGTATGTTTGTGTATATGTTAAGGTGTTTTTGTATGTGTGCATTTATTTGTGGTTGTATTTTTGGGTGGTTGTGTTTTTTTGTGCATGTGCTTGCCTATTTGTGTGTGTTTGTTTAATTGTACAATGTGTGCATGAGGATGTGTCTTTGTTCAAGTGTGTTTGGGTTTGTGTGTATGTGTTTATTTGTATATTTTGGTGTGTGTCCGTGTGTGCATGTATGTGCTTGTATTTTTGTAAGTGTCTGCGTTTATGTATGTCTTGTGAATGTTTTTGTGTAGTTTCTTTTGAGTTTGCATGTCATTTTG
>CM045731.1:43140000-43150000 GCA_024760905.1 Plotosus lineatus
CGTCACATTTACTGAAATCATCTCACTACTGAGATGTGTTTGCAACATTCCTATCGCTTCATGGGTGCTGCCATATTAGAAACAAAGTCAGATATACTGTAGAATCATTTTGTTTTTTCTTGACTTATTCATTCAAATACGAAAGCGACTTACATGTGTACTATAAGTGATTTGTATTTTATAAAAACGATTTTAGCAAGCAAAAAAGAGCAAGGTTAGACCATCAGAAGGAACAGGAAGAGAAAGACAGTGGAGAGCTAAAAAGATGGAAAGAACAGCCAAGCTGCTGTCACTTGCAAAGCTTAAGAAGTAAAACAACAAGAACGAGATTTGTACATAGTGTAAATATTGAACATAGAAGTTAATGTAAATAAACTGTTTTTCTCAAAGACACAAATTTTAAGTCTTTTGTCTTTTAAGATATATATTGTATGCCTTTAAAAACACTGTGAACATGTTACATAATATGTATATCTGCTTTTTCCACATATACGTGATACAGCAATGCCATTCATTTTTCAAGTACTTTAACCTTTCAAACCCTCTGCAAAAGTTATAAAATTACTCATCTTTTGGAGAGATAATTATGATAGATATTTCTAGGCCCTTTTAATTATAACTATAATTATTGTAGAAATAATTAAGTATTAACTTCATTTGAACTCTGAAATTGTGGAAGAGTACAAGAATAAAGGGTGTTCTGGGTCAACCCTGGGATCTCTTCCAGGTTGGACATGCCGGAAACACCACACCAGGGAGGACTTCAGGAAATATTCTAACCAGCTGCATGATCTCCCACAACTCACTCCTCTCAAGGTGAATGAGCAGCGGTTCAACTCCAAGCTCCTGCAGTATGGCTGAGTTTTTTATCTCTAAAGGTAGAGCCCTGGTACCCTGAGAAGGAAGTTCATTTCAGCTGCTTGTATCCACAATCTTGTTCTTTCGGTCACTATCCAAAGCTTGTCACCATAAGTCAGTGCTAGAAAGTTGATCAACTGATAAATTGAGAGCTTGACTATGTGGCTCCCTCTTTACTATGACAGACTGGTACAAGCTTCGTTTTACAACAAAGGCTGCAGCGAGTCGCCTGTTGATCTCCTGCTCCATCCTTCCCTCACTTTTGAACAAGACCCTGAGACACTTGAACTATTCCACTTGGAACAGGACCTTATCTGGACCCAGAGGGTGCATTCCATCCTTTTCTGGCTAAGAACCATGGATTCCGACTTGGAGATACTGATTCTCATCCCAGCTCCTTCGCACTCATCTTTCCAATGGGAGCAGAAGGTCCTGGATTGATGAAGCTCAAAGTACATCATCTGTAAAAAACAGACGAGATCTTATGTCCACCAAACCAGAACCCTTCAATATCTTAGCTGTACCTAGAAATTTTGTTCATAAAAATTATGAACAGAATCAGTGAAAAAGGACAGCCTTGGTGGACTCCCAGCCTCACCGGAAACAAAGTCAATCTGTTGTTACCGATGTGGACCATGCTAGGGATCCCAGATGTCCGCTATTTAGTGGAATTCCACTATTTTTACTCGCCAAAGTGATAATTATTTTTATTCTTGTATAATTTCGCAAAAAAAAAAAAATTGTGTGGACGGTTAATAAATTCGCGGAATGTGTGCCAATCGAGTTGACTTGCTTTAGATATGTTTTGGTCAATGTCAGTCGTGTCCATTGACATTCGATAACACTCGGAAGTAAAGTATGCGAAATAATGAGAAATCATATGGCAGCTTCCTTGCCGGCTTTCCGGAAGATTTCTTGCTGGATTTCTCTATTTCAACATATCGTGGAAGAAATGCAGCCGGGGGGGGGGGCACAAACCAGTGTCTCTCCCTCACGCCGGTCCCAAGCCCGGATAAATGCAGAGGGTCACGTCAGGAAGGGCATCCGGCGTAAAACAAATGCCAAATAAACTATGCGAATCACAAGAAAGAATGACATGCCGGATCGGTCGAGGCCCGGGTTAACAACGACCGCCATCAGTGCCGTCAACCAACAGGGTGCTGATGGAAATTGGACTACTGTTGGTTGAAGACGTCGAAGAAGGAGAGGCGGGAGGCGTGTCCGTTGCCAGAGAGAGAAGAGGAAAGGCATGAGTCTAGGACTGAAAGTAGGGACTTTGAATGTTGGAACTATGACAGGAAAAGGTAGAGAGCTGGCTGACATGATGCAGAGGAGGAAGGTGGACATACTGTGTGTTCAGGAGACCAGGTGGAAAGGTAGCAAGGCTAGAAGCATAGGAGCAGGGTTTAAGCTGTTTTATCATGGTGTGGATGGGAAGAGAAATGGAGTCGGAGTCATCTTGAAGGAGGAGTTTGTCAGGAATGTTCTAGAAGTGAAAAGAATGTCAGACAGAGTGATGAGTCTCAAGTTAGAAATTGAAGGTGTGATGGTCAATGTTGTTAGTGCTTATGCCCCACAGACAGGATGTGAGCTAGAAGAGAAGGAGAGATTCTGGAGGGAGTTAGATGAAGTGATGCAGAGTACCCCCAGAGGTGAAAGGGTGGTCATTGGGGCAGACTTCAATGGACATGTTGGTGCAGGAAACAGAGAGGACGAGGAAGTGATGGGTAGGTTTGGTATCCAGGACAGGAACGCAGAAGGACAGATGTTGGTAGATTTTGCAAAAAGGATAGAAATGGCTATGGTAAATAGCTTCTTCCAGAAGAGAGAGGAGCATAGGGTGACTTATAAAAGTGGAGGTAGGAGCACACGGGTAGACTACATCTTGTGCAGGCGATGTAATTTAAAGTAAGTCAGTGACTGCAAAGTAGTAGCGGGTGAGAGTGTTGCCAAACAGCATAGGATGGTGGTGTGCAGGATGATGCTGATGGTGAGGAAGGTGAAGAAGGCAGAGCAGAATTCAAAGTGGTGGAAGTTGAAAAAGGAAGATTGTCAGGTTGTCTTCAAGGAGGAGTTGAAACATGCTTTGGGTGGTCAAGAAGTGCTTCCAGATGACTGGACAACGACAGCTAATGTGATCAGGGAGACAGGTAGGAGAATACTTGGTGTGTCATCTGGAAGGAAAGTAGATGAGGAAACTTGGTGGTGGAATGAGGAAGTGCAGGAGTGTGTACAAAGGAAGAAGTTAGCTAAGAAGAAGTGGGACATTGAGAAAACCGAAGGGAGTAAACAGGAGTACAGGGAGACACAGCGTAAGGCAAATGTAGCAGTGTCAAAGGCCAAACAGAGCGCGTTTGATGACTTCTATGCTCGGTTGGAAGTAAGGAGGGAGAAAATGATTTATACAGGTTGGCACAGCAGAAAACTAGAGATGGGAAGGATGTGCAGCAAGTTAGATTGATAAAGGACAGAGAGGGAAATGTATTGACTGATGACAGAAGTGTGCTGGGAAGATGGAAAAAGTACTTTGAAGAGCTGATGAATGAGGAAAATGAGAGAGAAAAAAGAGTAGAAGAGGTGACTGTTGAGGACCAGGAAGTAGCAAAGTAAGGGTGACGTGAGGAGGGCATTGAAGAGGATGAAGAATGGAAAGGCAGTTGGTCCTGATGACATACCGGTGGAGGTATGGAAGTGTCTAGGACAGGTAGCAGTAGATTTTCTGACAAGAACATTTCACAAGGTCTTAGAGAGTGAGATGATGCCAGAGGAATGGAGGAGAAGTGTGCTGGTGCCCATTTTTAAGAACAAGGGAGACGTGCAGAGTTGTGGCAACTACAGAGGGATAAAGTTGATGAGCCATACGATGAAGTTATGGGAAAGAATAGTGGAAGCTAGACTAAGGGCAGAGGTCAGCATTTGTGAACAACAGTTTGGTTTCATGCCAAGAAAGAGCACCACAGATGCAGTGTTTGCCTTGAGGATGTTAATAGAGAAGTACAGAGAAGGTCAGAGGGAGCTGCATTGTGCCTTTGTGGATCTGGAGAAAGCATATGACAGGGTGCTGAGAGAAGAACTGTGGTATTGCATGAGGAAGTCTGGAGTGGCAGAGAAGTATGTTAGAGTGGTGCAGGACATGTATGAGAGATGTAAGACAGTGGTGAGGTGTGCTGTCGGTGTGACACAAGAGTTTAAGGTGGAGGTGGGACTGCATCAAGGGTCAGCTCTGAGCCCCTTCTTGTTTGCTATGGTGATGGACAGGCTGACAGATGAGGTTAGACAAGATTCCCCATGGACTATGATGTTTGCAGATGACCTTGTGATCTGTAGTGAGAGCAGAGAACAAGTGCAGGAAAATCTAGAGAGGTGGAGGTATGCCCTGGAAAGGAGGGGAATGAAGATTAGCCTCAGTAAGACAGAATACATGTGCATGAATGACAAGGACCCAGGAGGAATGGTGAGGTTACAGGGAGCAGATATAAGAAAGGTGGAGGATTTTAAGTACTTCGGCTCAACAATCCAGAGCAATGGAGAGTGTGGAAAAGAGGTCAAGAAGCGTTTGCAGGCAGGTTGGAATGGTTGGAGAAAAGTGTCCGGTGTGATGTGTGATAGGAGGGTATTGGCAAGAATGAAAGGAAAAGTGTACAAGACGGTGTTTAGGCCAACAATGTTGTATGGGTTAGAAACAGTGGCCCTGGGCAAAAGACAGGAGGCAGAGCTGGAGGTAGCAGAGATGAAAATGTTGAGGTTCTCTTTGGGAGTAACGAGGATGGATAGGATTAGGAATGAGCAAATCAGAGGGACAGCATATGTAAGACGTTTTGGAGACAAAGTCAGAGAGGCTAGATTGAGATGGTTTGGACATGTACAGAGGAGGGATAGTGAGTATATTAGTAATAGGATGCTGAGGCTGGGACTACCAGGCAAAAAACCTAGAGGAAGACCAAAGAGACGATTTATGGATGTGGTGAAGGAGGACATGAAGGTCGTTGGTGTAAGAGAAGAAGATGCAAAGGATAGGGTGAGATGGAGGCAGATGATTCGCTGTGGCGACCCCTGAAGGGAAAAGCCGAAAGGAAAAGAAGAAGAAGAAGAAGATGATGTCGTGGAAGAGAGACATTCTCCATAAGAGAGATAGCGGAATGGTTATCAGGGTTAGGTGCTGGGATCAAAAATTCATGGAACTGGTCATGGCTGGAAAACATAGTCGACAGATGCCTGCTATCGGAATTCATTTACAAACAAAGATATGGGGAAAGCACTTTGCGGTCTGTGCAATGGGAAACTGATAAATTATGGAGGTAAAGGTTGGTTGGCATTGAAAGAGCATTGTGAGGGGAGTAAGCATGCCGCAAAGTAAAAAAAAATTGAGAAAACAAAACTACAAACTGCCTGGTGAGTCATTTTTATAAATTTATGCAACAAATACAGTGTAAGACTATTTACTAGTGCAGAGTAAATGTTGGCATTTTCAATTTTTGGTGTTATACTATCAACATACTAACTTTGTAGCAGGTATGCTCACTACTTGAACACAAATGTTTGTTGAGATGATATGTTATGTGATCATTATACAAATTAGTTCATAATTATTTCATAATTATGTGACACAGGTCTGACGAGCCATAGGGCTGTTACTTGAATTATGTGTGTTTATCTACATTGAAATAACCTTTTAGTACTTTTTACATTATTTAAGCTGTTTTGTTTAGTGTTTATACATGTTATAAAACAATGATTAACTTGTCTGAATGATTTTGCAACATGACAATGCGCTGCCCCTGTACCCTGCAAGGGGCTCTGCGGCCCCCTTGATCCTCAGCTGAAATATTTCATTTCCTCCATTTCTAA
Source organism: Plotosus lineatus (assembly GCA_024760905.1). Classification (NCBI taxonomy): domain Eukaryota; kingdom Metazoa; phylum Chordata; class Actinopteri; order Siluriformes; family Plotosidae; genus Plotosus; species Plotosus lineatus. The sequence goes on from CM045731.1 coordinate 43,145,707, forward strand.
ACCCATTTCCTGTGTTTTTTCTAAACCTCACTGGGATCCCTGCAAGCTCTTGTTTCGGTGATACAGAGAACTAATGGCCCATAGCAATGGGTACAGTACACCGTATTCCAGGAACACACCCAACAAGATAGCCCACGCCAGGTGGTTGTGACTGCTGCAGCCATTACGAAAACCAGATTGTTCCTCCTGCATCCAAGGTTCAACCCCCATTGAGATCCTCCTCCCCAGTACACCTGCACAGACTTTCTCGGATAGGCTGAGGGGTGTGATTCAATAATTGGAATAGGCTGGGAGTAGAACCACTGCTCCTCCGCATTGAGAGGAGCCAGTTGAGGTGGCTCAGGTATCTAGTTAGAATGTCTCCCGAACGCCTCTCTGGTGTAGTGTTTTGGGCATATCCAACTGGGACAAGGCCCCGGGGTCGACCCAGAACATGCTGGAGGGATTATGTCTCTTGCCTGCTTTGGGAACACCTCAGTGCCCCCCCTGAACCCCCTAATTGCTTAGGCTGCTGCCCCATGACCTGACCCCAGATGAAGCGGATGAAGATCAAGGAAAAGGCTCAATCGGATTCTATATCCCCTGCCTCCTTTTGGGATGTGGTTGTAGCTCTGCCAGAGGTGGAAGTTAAAGGCCCCTCTAACAGGAGACTCCACCAAACATTCCCCGGAGACCCTATCTACATTCTTGGGCCTGCCAGGCCTGGAGGGCAGTCTTTCCCTACCATTGGAGCCAGCCCACCACCAGGTATGATTGGTTGACAGCTGAACTCCTCCCTTCACCTGAATGTCTCGAAAATGCGGCTGCAAGTCTGGTGACACGATTACAAAGTTGATCCTCAAACTGCGGCTTAGGGTGATTTGGTGCCAAGTGCACATATGGACACCCTAATTTTCAACCATGGTGTTCCTGATGGACAAACAGTACGAGCACAGAAGTCCAACAACGAAGTACCATTCTGGTTCAGACTGAAGAGGCCATACCTGCCGGTCACACCCTCCAGGCCACACTGTCATTGCCCCCATGGGTGTTGTAGTCTTCCAGGAAAAAGAGGGACTCCCTGTGGGAGCGTTCTCGAACACAACCTTGAAAGACTCCAAAATGTGTGGGTACTCATAAATGTCATTTAGTTTATTAGCACAAACAACAGTCAGGACCTCCACCTGAAGCCCTGGGGAAGCTAGCCTTTCGTCACCTGGGGAGAACCCCAACATGTGGGCACCAAGACAGGGAGCCATGAGGATTCCTACACCGGCTTGCCACCAGCTCTCCCCGTGAACAACTCCAGAAATAAATAAGGTCCAGGCCCTCCCTGTGGTTCCAAGGCAAAGCCATGCATCAAGGTGTCTGACTATATCTAGGTGGTATCTCTCAACTTCACGCACCATTTTGGGCTCCTTTTCTGCCAGAGAGACGACATTACATGTCCCAAAGAGTCAGAGTCATTAGCCGAGGATTGGTCCGACAGAACCCATATGCCTTTAGCTGCAACTCAACTCGCAGTGTACCTGACCCCTATATGCACTCACAGGTTTCATGTGAGGGTTTTTACAATAAATTTTCTTTTCTCAATTGCTTTTTCTCGTGCTTTACCGTGTTTTTCTTAGATAGCATTTTTCATGTATTTAAATGCTTTTTGAAGATTTAATAAGTATTTTTATTTAAATTGCATTTTTTGTCTTTAACCATGCCTTTTCTGGATTTTTCTCACTTTTCTTTTTTCAGATACGTCTAGGTTGCATTTTCTTGTGGGTTACTGTCCCTTTCTTAATAGACAGTAGATCCCCGTTTTTCGTGGGGGTTCAGTTCCGGCCCTTCCCACAGATTAAGAAATTCCTCGAGGTATTTACCTGGAAGTAAAACCCTATGTATCATATTACATGCGCGAATTATTAACGAGGAAGTAAAACCCTATGTATCATATTGCATGTGCTAAAATATTCTTCTTAAACACATTCTATAGACAGTCTTACTCATTAATACAGATATATATATATATATATATATATATATATATATATATATATATATATATATGTATACATATATATATATATATATATATCCTCAGGTATTCTGCCATCCTTCATGTGGCCCACGTGGCCAATCCAGCGCATTCTGTGCTGTCTGAGTAGTGCGTACATGGCGGGGAGACCAGCGCAGTCCAGGACCTTGGTGTCGGGCACCTTGTCTCTCCAGCTGATGCCGAGGATATAGCTTCCGCTCTTGCTTTCTGTAGGTTGTCCATGCCTTGCTCCCGTTTAGGAGGGTGCTGACGACGCAGGCATTATAGACAGCCATCTTGTTTTTGGTAGTCAGCTTGGGGTTCTCCCAAACACGAGTGGCTATTCTCCCCAGCGTCGTTGCAGCCTTGCCGATATGTTTGTTTAACTCAGCGTCAAGGGACAGGTTGTCTGTGATGGTAGGTCCCAAGTAGGTGAACTCATGGACCACTTCCAGTTGGTAGTTGTTAATGGTGATTACAGGTGGTGGGTGTATCCACGTCCTGCCCCAGCACGTTGGTCTTTTTTAAACTGATGGTCCACCTGAAGTCATGGCAAGCATGAGAGAATCGGTTTATCAGTTGCTGGAGGTCATATTCTGTGTGCAGTGACGGCTGCATCGTCTGCAAAGAGCATGTCTCTTATGGTGATTTCACGGACCTTGGTCTTTGCTCTGAGTCTTGTGATGCTGTACAGATTGCCATCTGATCTTGTATGCATGTACACTCCTTTGGTCGAGGTCCCAAAGGCATGTTTAAGAAGGAGGGAGAAGAAGATGCCAAAGAGTGTCAGGGCAAGGATGCAGCCTTGCTTCACACCGCTCTTGATGTTGAAAAGCTCTGACATGCTGCCCTCATACTGAATGGTTGCCTTCATGTCATCATCGAAAGATCTCATCATACTGTGCAGATTCGGAGGCATCCGATCTTCAGGAGGATGTTGAAAAGCCCATCTCAGCTAACCAGGTCAAATGCCTTGGTTAGATCAATGAAGATAATGTAGAGGGGTTTCTGTTGTTCCCTGCATTCCTCCTGGAGTTGGCGAATGGAGGAAATCCTGTCCACTGTTGAGCGTTCTGTGCAGAAACCACATTGGGATTCAGGATAGACACGTTCAGCCAGTTGCTGGAGTCGCGCTAGCAAGACACAAGCGTACACTTTGCCCACAATGCTCAAGAGAAAGATGCCTCTATAGTTGTTACAGTCACTCCTGTCCCCTTTGTTCTTATACAGTGCAGGGATGGGAATTTTCCGCGAATCCGCGGAATCCCACGGATTTTATCAATCCAGATGTCATTTTTGTGAATCGTCTAAATCCGAGGAGAAAATATTAAGGGGGGGGTTAGGTATATGTTGACCCGGTCAACCATCGGGATCAAAGCACTGTTTACATCGGCAGTTCAGAACGTACACTGTATTTGATTTGCCGTTGAGAGAGAAATATCATTTGACCAATGGTAAACGAGCATGGATAGGAAAGGCCAAAATGTCACAGATAATCTTCATTCTGATTGTTTCTTCACGTTTTGCTTTCTTACTCATTCAACATAGCGCTCCACGAGGCTGGAGATTGAGGATGTAACAGCGAATAAGAGCTTCAAAATGGTGAGAATTATCACTAAAGAAAACAAATCACTTATTCAGATGATCGATAAAAACGTGAAGAATAAATTCCGTTGGGACTGGTTACAGAGAACTGTAACTTTGAAGATAAAAATGGTCAAAGCCACTGAAGACGTAGGTGAGAAATTGTCCAATTTCATTGGAAAATGTGACGTTCCTGGCAAAGCCCAATGTATTTACTGCAATGACGTTATTGATTATGGCTCTCGCAGGTGCATTTCTTTGATTGACCATGCTTCAAAAGGGAAGAAACATGCGGGAAAAGTCAGAATTCATCATTCTAACTATTCGTTGGGATTGGCGTTCAAGATTGGGCCAGCCAGTGGACATAGCCAGCATACGCTCGTCGACCGACCAGTTTCATCGGAATCGTCACCTCTCACTCAATTACTGACAGGAAGACACTCGGAGGTAAATATCAACAAGTCAGAAAAGAGAACAGCTGCTGAAAGGCTCATCAGGTTAGCTACTAAAAGCAAAAAAAACATCTCTGCACTGAAGCATTCCTAGAAAAAGAACAGATACTTTGTAAATATGTTGAAAGTGTTGCTAGTTGGATGTGATTGTGACTTTGGGAGTTGAGAGAACTGTTCAACAGGGAAATTGTGTTTCTGTTGAAAACAAGTTCACTGAAAAAGTTTAATAAAGTAACAAACATTTACAGGATTA
>CM045731.1:43155000-43390000 GCA_024760905.1 Plotosus lineatus
CTATATATATATATATATATATATATATATATATATATATATATAGATATATATAGATATAGATATAGATCAACGTTCCCTCTAAACTGCGCAATGGCGCACCGCTCGAACATTCTCAGCGCACAAGAAAACCGATCCAGCGTAGTGAACGCGCTGCAGATTAATTACATACACTGTGTAGAACTTTTAGTGAGTGACAGGTGTCCAGCCAATCACACGATGCGATGCAATCACGCTATGCAGCCAATCACGGCACCGTCACGTACTGCGCTCATACACGCTCCATAACAATAATAACAGTGCTGCTGAGTGAAGTGATGCTAATGCTAACCCCGTTATCATGACGAAACGAGCGGCCAGGGAATATGATACGTCGACTCCTCAAACCAAAGTAAAAAAAGAACTGCGCAAAGTCCGTGAGTACAGCAGAAAGCTGGCGAAGCAAAAACTATACCTTTCAATTTGTGAATCAATGAGAGAGTGCAGAATGAGACTATGTGTGAGGTTAAAAATGCACCCTGGCACACCCTGATAGTAGATGAGAGCCAGACATGACAGGACACAAAATGCTCGTCATATATTTCAAATTCAGGGAGGAAAATGATGTCATCTATAAAACTGTGTTTAATAAGCCATGAAACTTTCAATGATCCCAGGTGTGATACTGGGGTGTGGCCACAGCGAGCACTTGTGATGTTGCTCACAGTGGGCCTCAGTGTGCTCAGGGAGGTTGTCTGTATGCCCAGACAGAGGAAAAATTACAGGGAACATTGATATATATATATATATATATATATATATATATATATATACACTAGTCCTTCTCAAAAAATTAGCATGTTGTGATAAAGTTCATTATTTTCTGTCATGTACTGATAAAAATTAAACTTTCATATATTTTAGATTCATTGCACCCCAACTGAAATATTTCAGATCTTTTATTGTTTGAATACTGATGATTTTGGCATACAGCTCATGAAAACCAAAAATTCCTATCTCAAAAAATTAGCATATTTCATCCAACCAATAAAAAAGTGTTTTTAATACAAAAAAAGTCAACCTTCAAATAATTATGTTCAGTTATGCACTCAATACTTGGTCGGGAATCCTTTTGCAGAAATGACTGCTTTAATATGGCGTGGCATGGAGGCAATCAGCCTGTGGCACTGCTGAGGTGTTATATAGGCCCAGGATGCCTCGCGGCCTCAAGCTCATCCATAGTGTTGGGTCTGATGTCTCAACTTTCTCTTGACAATATCCCACAGATTCTCTATGGGGTTCAGGTCAGGAGAGTTGGCAGGCCAATTGAGCACAGTAATAGCATGGTCGGTGAACCATTTAGCAGTGGTTTTGGCACTGTGAGCAGGTGCCAGGTCGTGCTGAAAAATGAAATCATCTCCATAAAGCTTTTCAGCAGATGGAAGCATGAAGTGTTCCAAAATCTCCTGATAGCTAGCAGCATTGACCCTGCCCTTGATAAAACACAGTGGACCAACACCAGCAGCTGACATGGCACCCCAAACCATCACTGACTGTGGGTACTTGACACTGGACTTCAGGCATTTCCTTCTCCCCAGTCTTCCTCCAGACTCTGGTACCTTGATTTCCGAATGACATGCAAAATTTGCTTTCATCCGAAAAAAGTACTTTGGACCACTGAGCAACAGTCCAGTGCAGCTTCTCTGTGGCCCAGGTCAGGCGCTTCTGCCGCTGTTTCTGGTTCAAAAGTGGCTTGACCTGGGGAATGCGGCACCTGTAACCCAGTCCACTGCTTCCACAGGTCCCCCAAGGTCTGGAATCGGCCCTTCGCCACAATTCTTCTCAGGGTCCGGTCACCTCTTCTGGTTGTGCAGCGTTTTCTGCCACACTTTTTCCTTCCCACAGACGTCCCACTGAGGTGGCTTGATACAGCACTCTGGGAACAGCCTATTCGCTCAGAGATTTCTTTCTGTGTCTTACCCTCTTGCTTGAGGGTGTCAATGATGGCCTTCTGGACAGCAGTCAGGTCAGCAGTCTTACCCATGATTGCGGTTTTGAGTAATGAACCAGGCTTTGAGTTTTTAAAAGCCTCAGGAATCTTTTGCAGGTGTTTAGAGTTAATTCGGTGATTCAGATGATTAGGTTAATAGCTCGTTTAGAGTACCTTTTCATGATATGGTAATTTTTTGAGATAGGGATTTTGGGTTGTCATGAGCTGTATGCCAAAATCATCAGTATTAAAACAATAAAAGACCTGAAATATTTCAGTGGGTGTGCAATGAATCTAAAATATATGAAAGTTAAATTTTTATCAGTACGTTACAGAAAATAATGAACATCACAATATGCACAATTTATTATTACTACTACTGCTATTTCAACTACTATTGCTGTTGTTGTTGTTGTTATTATTATTATTATTATTATTATCCTCACTACCACTATCTTGATATCACTGTCTTCATTATTATCAATGTCCAAATAACAAGCATTCACTAGTTAAGTAACTAAATTAATAACTAATGTTAGTTGTTTTATGTTTTATTTTGTTGCCCCCCCCCCCCCGTTTTTGACATCCTAAGCAAGGTATGTGTGTATGCCATTTAGGTACATCATTTTCTTTCACTTTTTTCAGTCAGGTGTACATTGTTATAAAAAGTGAGTGGACATTCGTGTGTGCATCTTTCCAAAAATAAGTGAGTAGACGTCAGAAACTAAACTTTGACTCTTGTTTGGCCACCAGATGGCAACACTTGCAAACTCTCCTATGTTCACTGATCGTTAAATTTTGCCACCTGTGTCACATTTACACTGTTGTTTTTAAGCGCTTGGTTTTACAGTGTACCATTCTTTGTGTGTTTCTGTGAGAGTGGTGGTCACGTGTCTAAATGTGGCGAAGGTTGGTTTTTGTTAGAATTTTTGTGGGCTCTGTATTCAGTCTTTTTCAGAACGTTGTGTCCTCTTTACTTCTGTGTTTTTACTGCATGTTTGCAAGAGACTGGCTGTGCCTGCTTGGATTATGTTTGGTGTGCTGCCTTCTGAACAAAACCGCTTAAACCTCACCTTTGTGCTTCTGGGTCCTCCATATGGTGGCACAGCACACTCAATAGTGTACAAGATGCTCGATCCAGCGACCTTGGTCCTGGTCCACTGTAAGAGACTTTTTTTTTTTTTCCCCCCCCCCAAATTTATGGTGGTCCAAACACAAGTGTACATAGGTTTAATGCAAAAACAAGCAATTAGGTTTTCCTCAGGTCTCCATCGCTCCATAAGCAAGTGAGTCATCTGTAAACAAGCAAATGGGCATTCTTTTTATGTGTGCATCATTTCTAAAACAAGCAATTAGTTTTTATTTAATTGGGCATCATTCCAAAAATGAGTGATTAGTTGTCCTAAACATGTGCATTGTTGAGCAATTGGGTAAGGATCATCCAAATCTGCAATATTTCTAAAAAAAAAAAAAAAAAATTAAGTAGGAGTCCAAGTGTGCATTGCTTTAAATACAAGTAAGCATCTTTGCAGTATGCATCATTACAGAAGCAAGTGAGTTGGTATCATTTCTTTAAAAAAAAAAAAAAAAAACACATAAGATTTCATCTGTGCATTTCTCCAAAACAAACCTATTAGTTCCCCCCCACACCCCAAAAAAACAGGCGTGTACATGTTATTCTTTTGTGCATTGTTTCAAAAACGAGATTAGATGTTCATCAACTGCACAGCTCTTCAAAACATTAGGCATCTTTTACTGTGCCTCCAGCCTCAACATGACCATAAATAGGATTAAGTGGCTTAGAAAATGAATATTATGCAAGTGTTAATGTGTAATTGTTTTCTGAACAAAATTTGATGGAAGGTTCTAAATCTTAGATTTAATCACCACAAAGGATCACTGTATTGATTCCCGACGGCATACCATGGCTTCAGATTAACAGCAGGACTTGAATATTGCTCTTCAACTGGACACATGGGAAAGCTGAGGGACCATTTCCACATGAATTATCACGGTGACAGAGGGCTCTACTTGTACACAGCTGCATGTATGGCCAATCACACAGACTGCATGTACTGTACGGTAAGCACAATCTAGAGTTAGTGATGAAAGTCATGCTGCCACCAGATCACCACTTATTTATCTTCATAGGGTTTCTACCTTTAGAGGTTGACTTTGTTTGGCGTTTACAGAGGAAACAAAAGGGCACAAAACTGGTGGTCATCGGTGTGGTCATTTTCTTGAGGACAGACATTTTCACCTAGCTGCTCAAGAGGAGATGGCAGAGTGATGAAATATAACACAATCCAGGAAATTATGCATAAAGGCTAATGGCCCTTGGGGCGACGCAAGTATAGCTTGAAATAAGTGTTTTGGTGAAAAAATTACAGCCTTAACATGTTCTCATTCAGTTTGATTTGAAAATGTATTGTTTGACCTTAGCCCACTGTTCTTTGAAGCATTTCATGTAAAGGTAAAAAATTATCTGTTAATTTTTTGTTACTATTTGTTTAATCATAAATGGGAACTCTGAGTTGCACAGAGAAGTTTCAGAAGGCCCCAGTGCAGCTGACTGGGTTATCGCAGGCCGGCATGTCTCTCAATGTCTGTAGTGAGAGGCATTTAAAAGAACCATTGCTGACTTTTGTCAAGAGTAGGCTGCATAGCCATCAGTGTGTATCTGCTCTGCGATGGCCTGTTAAGCTGTTCAGGCCGTGTACACTGCCATTGATCAGAGTTGGCTAGGGAGGAGTACCAGCTTCCCCATGATCCTAATTAGGATTAAACGGTTCAGAAAATGAATGAGCTTAAGGTTTATGCCATGATGGCAGGGAGTTGAGAGCTGAAGAAACAGCCACTCTCCTGAAGGGGGGGCATGCTGAGTCCTGGGTGATATGCTAGCAACCTCACCTCAAGACTGCATGCGTTTCCTTGTAGTGCAAAGCTACATAGCACAGAAGAAACAATGCTATGGAAAAAAAGTGATATGACTTAGAAGCTGGAATGGGGGGGGGGGAGTTTTGTCAGAAATGGGTATAGGAGACTTCTCTCGAGCAGTGTGTGTGTGTGTTCTAGAGCCATGCTCCACACTAACCTATGACCTGCTCAATTTGGCAGTTTTGGTGCACATCATATTTTTGGTCACTCATAAAGCCTAAACAAATCTTTGAAATTCCTTATCACATACTCAAATCAACCAATGACAATTAAAGGGTGTTTATTTGGTGTTACAAGCTGCTTAAAATGATCATGTGACATCAGCAGTTCCGTCCAGCAGCATCAAGCCTTGCCCCTTGTCAAACTGAGTGCTGAGATATATTGCCTTCCTCATTGGCAAGTCCAGCGTGATAGTGATGCAAACTCATTGGATTTACTGGGATGTGTGCATTGTAAGACATTATCAGTCAGTGCTGAGTTGCACACACCAGTGCACAAATCACAGGAAATATCTCTTTTTCTGTCCTTAAACTAACTGCTGACATGAAAGTCAAGTTGGCAAAATGCTGGCTGCATAATCCATTTAGAATTTACCATCGTGCACATTTCTGGCAGCATCCTTTTCTTCAGAGTCCCTAGATTGACACCTCACGATCCTTACAAAACTCGGCCCTCTCTGGTTCAAATAAGTAATCATTTATACCCTTTCTTCAATATTGCTGTTCATGTCTGGGGTTTAAAAAGAAAAGATCACTAGGGTTCAGGTCCCCCCTAGACATTCATGGTTTAAAATCTCCCAGTTTGTGCTTTATATGGTAATTTATATCAACATAAATGTCTATATTGCTTTAATGTGTCACATGTGCACAAATTATGCTGTAAGGATGACTTGTTCCTGAAATTGTACACAGTGTCATTCAAAAGTTTGGACACAATTGCTTGTTTGTAAGCATTATTATGTTCATAAAAACAAGAGTAGTCAACATACCAGGACTTGAATACTGCACATGCAGTTCAAAAAAATGAATGTCTAATTAGGGTCATGAGGAGACTGGTGCCTATCTTCACACTTAAACCTAGGGGGCAATTTGAAACGGTCAACAAGTCGACTGTGTGAGGAAATAGGAGTATGTACCTGGCAGAAAACCGGGAGGGGGGGGGGGGGGGGGGGCTTGTCCACTTCTGATTTCCCAGATTAAAAGACAAATCGTCCCATTTCACATCACACTCATCACTTTGACTGCAGAAAGTTTTTTGAAGTTATGGAAACAGTGGATTGCAGCATATCTGCATGAGAAGAAAACTGAGTCATGAGAGACAATTATTGATACCAGGTGCTATAATATACAGTATCAGTAAAAAGTCTAGAAAACCCTACTCAGTCATACACTTGATAGAAGAACATGGATGAATATGTTGGGGCATTTCTGATTGGTTCCCCTCCCCGATTTTTTTTTTTTTTATTATTATTATTATTATTTTTTTTTTAATTATTATTTTTGGAACGACTGGCACTGAAGTGTTTTTATGCAAAGTTCATGTATCATAATCACCAGTTAGAGCATACTGCAATCAAGTAATTTATTTTTATACAGATTCCCAGGAGTGCACATTCTGCCCTGTAACATGATGATAAACAGTGGTCACTTACATGCCCTGTAGAGCAACAAGCCGAAGATTTATGCAGGTCCATCAGATTTGTAAACACTTTCGCAGTAAACCTAAAGTGGATTGAACCAGAGGGTTAAATGCCAGGTTCATTATTAAAAGACTGATTCATAGTCTGAGATAATTTAAAGCTGTTGCTTGGACCCCCCCCCCCCCCCCCACCATCAGGCTGGTGCTTATTACCATTTTCTGAAGAATGAAGTGACCAGGAGTTCAACTCCTCCTGGATAGGGCACTAATCCGTCACAGGTTACCTTCCCAGTATATTTTTTTATTGGTACCCATTTATACTGCTGGGTGAACAGAGGCACACAAGACATTGCCCAGGGTTCTTAGCACACTGAACTAACTGGGCTTTGAACACACAACCTCCCAATCATGAGTGTAGCACCTTAACCGCTATGCCACCAGCCCCACATTATAGGCAATAGGAAAGCATTTTTAAAAATCTATGATCCTGAACTAATAAGTCAAACTTAAAGCACCAGATGAGCTTAAATTAAACTCCCCTTTTCACTAAAGTAAATTAATCCTATATAGATAAACATTGCGTGAAGCCAATTCACAAGCATGGATTTGCCTCTGGTGACTGCCTGATATAGAAAATTTAATCTAAAATAGCTTCTGAAATTCTAACAAAGAGGAACTTAAAGGAGGTGTCTTAATGGTTCAATCAGAATGTATAAATGTTCGGAGGAAAGAGGAGCAGTTTTGGAGAATCAATTAGAGCTAGAAGCTGGTACACGTCTAAAGTATTAAAAGTAAAAGCTCAGCTTGAAAAAATGTGTTGTATTTTCTATTTGCAAGTGATTGTGCTTTATTCCTATAAACAAATTGCTATCAATCAGAAGCTCATGCACTATGCTGATTGTAAATACTAGCTCCGTTTTTAAGTTTTCTTTTCCAGTAGGGTCATAGATCACTGTTTGATGTAATGTAAGCAATATTTAAAACTAGGAGTGTAGTCTGGCATTTTAATACCTGTCATTTATGGATGGGCTAAAATACTTTTGTAATACCAGAAAGTATAAAATAAGCATCACAAAGGTGCTTTATGGATATCGAAGGCATTTATTAAGGCACAATTAAGTTTCTACTGGCTTAATGTTTTTAGTTCTAGTTTTGTTCTACTTTTTGTACTCTGAATTTTCAAATGCATTTTTTCTGTTGGTACATTTTTATTTGTTTATTTTTTTTAATCTCCTAAATTATATAAATAAAAAATTGAAATAAATAGTTTGAAAATTTAAGCTCCTTCTCTCTCCTCTCTGACTTAAGCATGCCTGAGGATCGATGAGTGGCCTTAAGTTTTATTTGATTTTTCGATGTCCTGACAGAGGCTAGGTCGATGGGATGCTTGCCCGTGTCAAGTTGACCTTTTCAGGTTATTGTCAGCCTGTTGTCCCCTGGGCTCTCAGCCTCTCCACTGTCACTGCATGAGCGACACCAGTCTGTTTTGCACAAACACAAAGTCTGGCTGGACGTCTATATTGCACTGCTGCCTACTGACAGTGACTGGACACAGTATTTGTAAGCTGTCCTCAGGCCATGACACTTTGCCAATGAGCAGCTGCTAATTTATGCAGCCAAATCTCCTCTGTGCGAAAACAAAAGTTAATTGAGTCATTAGCAACTAATTCAGGCCTTGGTAGTTTATATCTATTGCCTTAGGCCTTTGCCCCTTCACTCATCTTCGCCTCTGTAAACATTCAATAAGAATATTCTTTTACCCCATGTAGTTAATTTTTTGTTGTAAATTTCATCCATTTATTCATTATATAAGCCGTTCAATCCTAATTATGGCCATAATAGGTTAAAAACAATTAACTTATTTTATAAAAATTTTTTTTTTTTTTTTTTTGGTAAAAACCTTAGTTAGTTCACCTGAATAGGGACTTAAGATACCTTAAATTAATTTAAAACATATTTCAACTAGATGCACATTTTGTGAAACTCGATTGTTTCTTGTCATCAGTATTAAAATATAAAATCTATATGCAGGCAAGCACAAATCCATAACTTAAGACAAATTAGTAAATATTACAAGAACACAATCTGATTAATTCATCATCAGTTCATTTTCTGTAATGGCTTAATCCTAATCAGGGTCGCGGGGAGGCTGGTGCCCATCCCAGCTGACTTCGGGCGAGGGCAGAGTACACCCTGGACAGCCCCCCAGGCTGATGGCTTTACAACCTACTCTTGTTCAAGTTGGCAATGGTTCTTTTACATGCCTCACACCATAGACTAGGAGTATCAAACTCCGGCCACAAAGGGCCATGTGGCTGCAGGGTTTTGTTTCAACCAAGCAGCATCACACCTGACCTGGCTCATTTGGTCCAATTGGTCAATCAACTGCCTGAAGACTCAAATCACTTGATTAAATGAGCCAAGTCAGGTGTGATGCTACTTGGTTGAAACAAAAACTTGCAGCCACATGGCCCTTTGTGGCACGAGTTTGACACCTCTGCCATAGACAGTGAGACACATAGCCATCCTTTGATAACCCAGTTAGCTGCACGGAGGCTTGAATCCCCAACCTTTGGATCAATGATCCAGCACGTATACCACTAGGCCACCACTGCCTCCTGATTAATTCACTATCTGGAAAATTAGACATTATTCATTCTAGAAATGTCTTCATTTCTAATAGATCAAAAGCTATCAAATAATTCTAAATATGTCATTATTGCCATAGGATAATTATTATTGCGAAGAGAAACAAATCAAAAATGGTAATCAAGACACATACAGTAATATAATACCCCCATTTTACTGGAGCGCGGCAGACTTGCGGAAGCAAAACTGTAGTCATCCTCCAACGTTCCTCAGTCAGTCCGTCTTCTTCTGTGTCCTTCCGTACGATTCCGAAGATATTCCTCCTCTTCCGTCAGACCAAAATTTTCCGCGAGCGCGCTTTTGAACATGTTCAAAAGCACATTCACGGGAAAATTTCCAAGAGTGTTCCCTTTGGCACTGTGATCTTTACTTTTATACCGCAAGTGTCACTTAACTTATCTGAAAGTCTTTCCTCCTCTTCTGTATACTCAAAAGCAGTGAAGAGAGCTGCTCCACTTTGCTGCTTTCAGTGAGTGTAGCCCACTCCATCTTTTTTTCTTCCTTTTCACCATCTTCTTGGTTGAAAGGGCTCACTCTGCACAAATGAGCTGATCCAAAACAAGGGAAATTTACCTCTTGACCCAAAAACGACTTGCGCAGGCTGTTGCATATAATCCAATAAAATTTGAGTTTCAAGGTATCGGAAACTCGTGCACACTGCAGTACAGAAAGGATTGGCTGTCCATGCGCCACAGTGACAAGTGGAGTTGAAAATGGATAAAATGTGAGTTGTTTGTTTTTGTTTTATTTGATGGCTTTTTCTGTATTTTTATTTAAATGACAGCGAAATTATTATTAGTTATTCTGTTAAGAAAGGTCATCTGATTTTTCTGAGAACCAGATGCAGTCATCAAAAGAGCCACATCACTTTTAATCATTGTAGTTTGGACTTGTGTGCATGGTTTTTAGTTTGGAAGGATTTATTGAATTGCAAATAAAAGGAGCAAGACATTATTTATATTAAACACATTAACATATTTTAAACTTATTGTGCATGATAAGCATATTGTAAAATAAACATATACTTTCATAATATTTTGTAAATTACAAACATAGTACATTCTAAACATCTTGTAAATCATATGCAGTGATACCTCAGCTCACGAACATAATTGGTTCCCAGAAAGTGTGTGTAAGGCGAAAAGTTCGTCTTCCGAACATTTATTTCCCATAAGAAACCATTAAAATGAGAATAATCCGTTCCCAGGTCCCCATAAAACATAATTTTCTACTAAATAAGCCTTAAAACTACACAAAAATATACCTTATTTTATGTATAATAAATGTGCTATTGTATTGTAATTAAATAAATAAACTGTACTGTATAATAAAGTCGTTTTATTTACCTTTGTGATGGTAGTTGATGGCTTGATGGAATGGAGTGGGAGGAGGAGGGAGGGAGGGACTTACTGTTTGGAAGGAGTGTTTGGAAATGCCTACTGTTTGGAAACACCCTTAGCCACACACGCACCCTTAATAGCTTCCTTGTTCTTAAGGATGGGAGCAATGGTAGACTTATTGTACTGGTACTGGGACGCTGAGTCACACAAACGCACACCTCGTTCGTGTTTTTCAATGATCTCTGCCTGTGGTGGGGTCTTTTTCGGTCCCATAATAGCAAAAGTACACTCAATATGGTCCAAAATGTCTATCAAACACAAACCACTTCCGCACTCAAAGAAAGGGTGTGACGAACTGTGACGCCGTGAGCGTGCGTCAGCTTCTCGTGGCCGCCACCGTGGCGCTGTTCGACCGCGTGGTTTGATTCGTCCGCCGAAAACTAGTTCGTCAGCAGAGACTATATGCTCGCAAATTTAATGTTCTTGAGGTGAAAAGTTCGTGATCTTAAGCGTTCGTCAGCGGAGGTTTTACTGTATTGCTTTACCGAATATCTTGTAAACAATAAACATATAGTAACATCTTGTAAATTATAAGCATATATTAAACATGTTGTAAATTATAAACTTATTGTAAATTACAAACCTATTTTAAATTTATTTTACATTATATACATATTAAGTTAGAAACATGAATGAGAAAATGAGCTTCATTAGTGTAATCCGCGTGTGTATAGGCGGAATCAAAAGCAAATCCTTTGGTTTTTGCCGATTTTTCCGCATTTGAAACGTGGTTACACCGGCTATTCCTCAGTCTGTTCCGCGAGCATTCCGTGGGTCTTCTTAAAAAGGAGTAGTGCTGTGGTCGTTTGAGTGTTCCGTGCTTTCCGTGATTTATCTGAAGGGCTTCCTTTGCTGTCCACACTGGGTCCGAAGGTGATCCGAGCGCTTTTACGCGTGTATTCCGACATTGTACCGCGGTCTTTCCGTGTCCTTTCCGCACATTCTGTGGTCGTTCCGAAGGTGTTCCGTAGGTTTTTGACCCATTTTCCGTGTAAAAAAAAAAAATGCCGAAGCACCTCCGTAGAATGCGTTCCACGCCTTTCCGCCATGATCCTTGCATTTCGCCCTCCAGTGAAATGGGGGTATGAAGTTTGGTGCATCTCAAATCAAGGCACACAATATTTCTGAATGTGATTTTAAACATCATCCCTTTTACAATCTTCTCATTTTGTTAGTACTTAGTTCAGATTTTAGACACAGCTGATGAAGCAACGAAGATATTTTTTGCTGCATTATGTGATGCTTTACCTTCTGGAAAGTTTTATTTTCCTCAAAATTTAGTGATTTTTTTTTTTTTTTTGCCTGCTTGTTTATTACAACAACTTGATTTCTTTTTTTGTTTGTTTCTTAATGCCAGAAAGTTTGCATTTTGAATAAAAATGGTTTTTAAAAAATATATATTTTTCCACAAAATGAATGTCGGTTCCCCGGCCCCACAAAATAAAAAAATTCAATGAGCATCCTCTAAGAGTCTTGATTTCACAATTTTTGCCATCATTTGGAAAGATATCTTGTATCAAAAATTACAGCTGCAAGTCCCTTAAGTTATGTCCCGATGAGCTTGACACCTTGAGCCTCTGAGATTTTTACCCATATCTGTAAGAGTTTAACTTTTTGATTTACTCTATACCAGCAGTTCTTAACCTTGTTGGGAGGTACCGAACCCCACCAGTTTCATATGCACATTCACCGAACCCTTCATCAGTGAAAAATAAAAATATGATTTTTTACAAATTCAAGACATAGGTACTGTTTTGTTTTTTTTTACTGGTGCACAAAATGAACCATGCATGAACATCACCTTGTTCAAAGAACAAAACCAACACAGTGCATGAACTCACAAAAAATTACATACCTGCAAATCTGTGTGACTTCTGCTGTAGTGCATGTCATTTTCACAGCAAAGTCGGTTCCTTTTCTTCGTTTTTATGTCCAGCATCCCCAAAAAGGATTGCTTGCAAAGATATGTTGTAACACATGGTATAAAAAAATCCAGGGCTTTCTTTGCAATAACTGGATACTTTTCAATTTGTCGACACCAAAACGTTGAGAGCGTTGTTGTTCTGAAGAGTTGTTGTTGAACCTGGCTCTGCTGAATTTCAATGATTTCGTCAAGGTATTCATCATTGATATATTCTGTCTCAACAGCAAATGTGAATGGCTGTCTCACCCATGCTGAATATGACTCCCTTGTAGGGAAGTATCCGTCGAGAGACTTTGCAAGCTCATCTAGTGCATGGCAATTGCTTGCTTCAGTTCTATGGTACAGAAATGTTTCCGATTCCAGACACATCTTTGATTTTACTCACACAGTCGTCCAGAAGGGGAAAGTTTGCGAAGTTATTGTTCTCTGTTCATCGTTTCCATAACAGTTGCTTTTTTTGAAAAGCCTTCAGGTTTTCTTCTGCTTCCATGATGTTGACTCCACCACCCTGCATCTGCTGATTGAGATAATTGAGAGCTGCAAATATATCAGCCATGTATGCTAAAATGAGAATGAACTCAGAATTTTTGAAGCAATCTGTATGAGAATGTTGGTGCTCTTGCAAAAACAGGGCTAATTCCACACGCATGGCAAAAACGCGATTCAGCACCTGTCCCTGGGATAACCACCGAACATTAGAATGGTACAGAAGTACCTCGAATTCCTAGCCCATTTCTTTACACAGCTCAGTGAAGATGCGGTGCCTCAGAGCACTATTTCAAACATAGTTCACATATTCCATTACAGTTTGTAATGCTTCTGCCATTTTTGGAGCCAAGGTTTTTGTTGCCATCGCATGCCTGTGCAGAATACAATGTGTAAGAGTGATGTGTGGTACATCGGCTTTTACGAGCGCACCAAAACCCGACTTTCTTCCCTGCATGACCAGAGCTCCGTCCGTCCGTACAAATCGCAGAAACCATATCCCATGAAAGATTGTTGTCTCTGACGAAGTCATCCACAAGCTTCTTCACATCGGCTGCCTTAGTTGTTGTTGTAAGAGGCTTACAAAATTCTTCTTTAGTCATGTCTTCTTTCAAATAGCGCACAAAAACAGCAAGCTGGCTTAGACTAGAAACGTCTTTGGGGTGTGTGTTGGAGAACGCTCCCTTAGGAGACTCGCTCGTTGTTTTGGGAGACTTCAACGCCCATGTGGGCAATGATAGTGTGACCTGGAAGGGTGTGATCAGTCGGTACGGCCTCTCCAGTCTGAACCCGAATGGTGTTTCGTTGTTGGACTTCTGTGCTTGTCAGTTTGTCTATCACGGACACCATGTTCGAACATAGTGCACTTGGCACCAGGACACCCTAGGTCGCAAATCGATGATTGACTTTGTCGTCGTGTCATCGGACTTGCGACCATATGTTCTGGACACTGGGGTGAAGAGAGGAGCTGAGCTGACTACCGATCACTACCTGGTGGTGAGTTGGCTTCGGTGGTGGGGGAGGCTGCCTTCCAGACCTGGCAGGCCCAAGTGTGTAATCAGGGTCTGCTGGGAAAGTTTGGCAGAGTCCTCTGTCCGAAAGGCCTTTAACTCCCACCTCCGACAGAGCTACAACCATGTCCCGGAGGAGGCGGGGGACATGGAATCCGAATGGGCCATGTTTCGTGCCTCCATTGCTGAGGCGGCAGCCCATAGCTGTGGCCTTAAGGTCGTCGGTGTTTGTCGTGGCGGTAATCCCCGAACCCGGTGGTGGACACCTGCGGTGAAGGGAGCCACCCAGCTGAAGAAGGAGGCCGATTGGGTTTTATTAGCCTGTGGGACTCTCAAGCAGCAAACGGGTACCGGCAGGCCAAACGTGCTGCAGCCGAAGCTGTCGCAGATGCAAAATCTCAGGTGTGGGAGGAGTTCGGTGAGGGCCTGGAGAGTGATTATTGGTTGGCCTCAAAAAGGTTCTGGACCGCCATCCGACGCCTTGGGAGGGGAAAGCAGTTCTCCACAAACACTGTTTACAGTGGACGTGGGGAGCTGCTTACCTCGACTGGGGATGTCATCAAGAGGTGAATGGAATACTTTGAGGACCTCCTCAATCCCACCAACACGCCCTCCGTGGAAGAGGAAGACCCTGGGGGTTCAGGTGGGGGTCCGCCCATTACTGGAGTGGAGGTCACTGAGATTGTCAAAAAGCTCCTTGGTGGTCGAGCTCCGGGGTTAGATGAGATCCTCCCGGAATATCTCCGGGTTCTGGATGCTGTAGGACTGCCTTGGTTGACATGTCTCTGCAACATCGCGTGGTCATCAGGGGCTGTACCTCTGGATTGGCAAACTGGGGTGGTGGTCCCGATTTTTTTTAAGAAGGGGGACCGAAGGGTGTGTTCCAATTATCGTGGAATTACACTCCTCAGCATACCTGGGGAAAGTCTATGCAGGCTATACTAGAGAGGAGGATCCAACTGATAGTCGAACCTCGGATTCAGGAGGAACAGTGTGGTTTTCGTCCTGGCCGTAGCACTCTTGACCAACTCTGTACGCTCCACAGGATTCTGGAGGGGGCATGGGAGTTTGCCTAATCTGTCCATATGTGCTTTGTGGATTTGGAGAAGGCTTTCGACCGTGTCCCTCGAACGATTTTGTGGGGCGTGCTCCGGGAGTACGGCGTTTCGGATCCATTGCTATGAGCCATTCGGTCGCTGTATCATCGGAGCCAGAGTTTGGTCCGTATTGGCAATAACAGGTCGAATTCGTTTCCGGTGGCAGTTGGAGTCTGCCAAGGCTGTCCTTTTTCAGTGATTCTGTTCATAATTTTTATGGACAGAATTTCTAGGTGCAGTTGAGGGGTTCTGGTTTGGTGGCCATCGGATCTCGTCTCTGCTTTTTGCGGATGATGTTGTCCTTTTGGCTTCAAGTCGGGACCTCCAGCTCTCATTGGAGTGATTCGCAGCTGAGTGCGAAGCAGCCGCGATGAGGATCAGAACCTCCAAGTCTGAGGCTGATGGTTCTCAGTCGGACAAGGGTGGAATGCACCCTCCGGGTCGGGAATGAGGTCCTGCCCCAAGTGGAGGAGTTAGAGTATCTTGGGGTCTTGTTCACGAGTGAGGGAAGGATGGCGCGAGAACCCGACAGATGGATCGCTGCAGCTTCTGCTGTTAAGTGGTGCCTGTACCGGTCCGTCGTGGTGAAGGAGCTGAGACGCAAGGTGAAGCTCTCAATTTACCAGTCGATTTATGTTCCAACCCTCACCTATGGTCACGAGCTTTGGGTAGTGGCCGAAAGAACAAGATCATGGATGCAAGCGGCTGAAATGAGCTTCCTTCGCCGGGTGGCGGGGTTCTCCCTTAGAGATAAGGCGAGAAGTTCTACCATCCGTGGAAAGCTCGGAGTAGATCCACTGCTCCTCCGCATTGAGAGGGGCCAGTTGAGGTGGCTCGGGCATCTGGTCAGAATGCCTCCCAGACACCTCCCTGGTGTGGTGTTTCGGGCATGTCCAACCGGGAAGAGACCCCGGGGTCGACTTTGAACACGCTGGAGGAACTATGTCTCTCGGCTTGTCTGGGACCGCCTCGGTGTCTCCCCGGGAGAGTTGGAGGTGGCTGGTTAGAGGGACGTCTGGACCTCTTTGCTTAGGTTGCTGCCCCAGCGACCTGACCCCGGACTTGGCGGAAGACGATGAAGATGATGATGATGATGATGGCAGTAAGCCTTGAGTCTGGGGGTGGAGATCTGCGGCAAAGGGGCTTTCCAGCTGAAAAAAGATGCTTATTGGGTTGTGGGACTCCTGAGACCACAGACAGGTACTGGTAGGCCAAACGTGCTGCAGCCCGAGCTGTCACCAGTGCAAAATCTTGGGGATGGGAGGAGTTTGGTGAGGGCCTGAATAGGAAATATTGGTTGGCTTCAAAAAGGTTCTGGACCACCATCTGATGCCTCAGGAGGAGGAAGCAGTTCTCCACAAATATGGTGTACAGTTGAAGTGAGGAGCTGCTCACCTCGACTCGGGATGTCGTCAGAAGGTGGAAGGACCTCTTCAATCCCACCAACATGCCCTCCATGGAGGAGGGAGACCGTGGGGCTTTGGGTGGGGGTCTGCCCATCACTGGAGCTGAGGT
The DNA here is from genome assembly GCA_024760905.1 of Plotosus lineatus. NCBI lineage: Eukaryota > Metazoa > Chordata > Actinopteri > Siluriformes > Plotosidae > Plotosus > Plotosus lineatus. Next base: position 43,171,626 of record CM045731.1, read on the forward strand.
CACTGAGGTAGTCAAAAAGCTTCTCAGTGGTCGGGCTCTGGGGGTGGATGAGATCCGCCCTGAATATCTCGGGGTTCTGGATGTTGTAGGACTGTCTTGGTTGACACGTCTCTGCAACGTAGCATGGTCATCAGGGGCCATACCGCTAGATTGGCAAATTGGGATGGTAGTCCCCCTTTTTAAAATTTATCTAATTATTGTGTAATCACACTTCTCAGCTTACGCAGGAAGGTCTATGCAGGGGTACTGGAGAGAAGGATCCAACCGATAGTTGAACCTTAGATTCAGGAGGAACAATGTGTTTTTTTGTCACGGCCACGACACTCTCAACCAACTCTATGTGCTCCACAGGATTCTGTAGGGGGAATAGGAGTTTGCTCAATCTTTTCACTTGTATTTTATGGATTTTGGAGAAGGCTTTTGACCATGTGCCTAAGGCTATCTTGTAGGGCATGCTCTGGGAGTATGGCATTCTGGACAGATTGCTGTGGGCCATTCAATCATTGTATCACTGGAGCTAGAGTTTGGCCCAGATTGGGAACAAGTCTAATTCATTTCCAGTGAGGGTTGGAGTTTGCCAAGGCTGTCCTTTGTCATCGATTCTGTTCATAATTTTTATGGACAGAATTTCTAGGTGCAGCCGAGGCATTGAGGGGTTCTGATTGGGTGAACATCCAATCTTGTCTCTGCTTTTTACGAATTACATTGTCCTTTTGGCTTCATCAAACTATGACCTCCTGCTAGAAATGGAGTGATTCACAGTCGAGGTCGAAGTGGCTGGGATGAAAATCAGCACCTCCAATTCCGAGGCCATGATTCTCAGACAGAAAAGAGTGGAATGCACCCTCCGGATTGGGAATGTGGTCCTACCCCAAGTAGAAGAGTCCAAGCATCTCGGGGTCTTGTTGACAAGTGAGGGAAGGATGGAGCGGGAGATCGACAGGCGGAACGCTGCAGCCTCTGCTGTAAAGTGGAGCCGGTACCGTTCCGTTGTGGTGAAGAGAGAGCTGAACCGCATGGAAAAGCTTACAATTTACCAGTCGATCTATGTTCCAACCCTCACCAATGGTCATGAGCTTTGGGTAGCGACCAAAAGAACAAGATCGTGGATACAAGTGGCTGAAATGAGCTTCCTTTGCCAGATGAGAGGGTTCTCCATTAGAGATTGGGTGAGAAGCTCAGTCATCCGGGGAGAGCTTGGAATGTTTATTGTGTTTTCATCACCAGTACTGCAGAAAACGCTGCACAACCAGGAGAGGTGACCGGACCTTGAGGAAGATTGTGGAGAAGGGCCGATTCCAGACCTTGGTGAACCTGTGGAAGCAGTGGACTGGGCTACAGGTGCCGCATTCCCCAGGTCAAGCCACTTTTGAACCAGAAACATCGGCAGAAGCGCCTGGCCTGGGCTACAGAGAAGCAGCACTGGACTGTTGCTCAGTGGTCCAAAGTACTTTTTTCGGATGAAAGCAAATTTTGCATGTCATTCGGAAATCAAGGTGCCAGAGTCTGGAGGAAGACTGGGGAGAAGGAAATGCCAAAATGCCTGAAGTCCAGTGTCAAGTACCCACAGTCAATGATGGTCTGGGGTGCCATGTCAGCTGCTGGTGTTGGTCCACTGTGTTTGATCAAGGGCAGGGTCAATGCAGCTAGCTATCAGGACATTTTGGAGCACTTCATGCTTCCATCTGCTGAAAAGCTTTATGGAGATGAAGATTTCATTTTTCAGCATGACCTGGCACCTGCTCATAGTGCCAAAACCACTGGTAAATGGTTTACTGACCATGGTATTACTGTGCTCAATTGACCTGCCAACTCTCTTGACCTGAACCCCATAGAGAATCTGTGGGATATTGTGAAGAGAAAGTTGAGACACCAGACCCAACAATGTGGATGAGCTTAAGGCCGCATTCGAAACATCCTGGGCCTCCATAACACCTCAGCAGTGCCACAGGCTGATTGCCTCCATGCCAATCCGCATTGAAGTCATTTCTGCAAAAGGATTCCCGACCAAGTATTGAGTGCATAACTGAACATAATTATTTGAAGGTTGCCTTTTTTGTATTAAAAACACTTTTTTTTTTAAATTGGTCGTATGAAATATGCTACTTTTTTGAGATGGGAATTTTGGGTTTTCATGAGCTGTATGCCAAAATCATCAATATTCAAACAATAAAAGACCTGAAATATTTCAGTTGGTGTGCAATGAATCTAAAATATATGAAAGTTTAATTTTTATCAGTACATTACAGTAAAAATAATGATCACAATATGCTAATTTTTTGAGAAGGACTAGTATGTGTACAGTATAGCAATTTATCTTTGAGTAGTTCTGAACTGTGGACTTCTTTGCAGTTAAATCACGTACAGGGAGTCCTCGGTTTATACCGGTCCCGAATTACACCGTTTCGTGGTTACAAACGCGCCCCCATAAAAATATAAAAAATATTACGCGTCATTACGTCTTAAGCAGTTCCGTAAACAAACCTGAACTAGTTTCGGGCGTGCGAGGCGGAATAATACGCCGTGTTGTGGTTGTGGGCCGAGGAAGACGGCATCGCTTCCCTTCGCTTGGTCTCGGTACTGTAATAGTATGTATCATTACGTCTTACGCGGTTACGTAAACAAACACCAACTAGTTTCGGACGTGCGAGATGCAGTAAGCTTTGGCAACTTTTGAGGCTCAGGATCTCAACTTGGAAAGGTTCACTAGGGTTTCCAGAGGCATCATGGATTTGATGCAATGCTACTAGGAGATCTTGGATGAGAAGAGGTTGCTCTCTGTTCAGTCTAACCTGGAGCAGTATTGTAAGAAGGTAGAGAGGCCTGCAACAGATCCTGTACCCTCTACCTCAGCTGCATCTACTACTCCAGGCTCACCTGCCCCAGCTTCTCCAGCACAATAAGCTTGTCTCTCCCTCCCTTACTGTATTTCATTCTTGTGGTAAGGAATTTTCTCTTTAAATACTTTAAGTCATTAACTGTTACATTTTATTATAGCACTGAACGTACAGTACTTTTCAGTATATTTTGTTATGTTCCGACTTCCACTGAAATTCGGATTACATCGCGTCTTAAAAACGGATCAGCGTCGTAAACCGAGGACTCCCTGTACTAACAGCACACATGAATTGCTTGCAATATAATTATTTAAGACACTCCCCGACTTCCGTTTTTCCGATTTTACGTTTTTTTTCTCCAAAAAAAAGTCAAATTTTGAGTTTAGACGTACCTACGTAGTATGCTGACGTAATGACGCTGCATTCCTTGTTTACAAACTACAGACTGTGTGTGTGTGTGTGTGTGTGTGTGTGTGTGTGTATATATATATATATGTATATATATATATATATATATATATATATATATATATATATATGTATATGTATATATAATGCGTGTGTATAAAAAATTCTGAGTAGACTCTTCCATAAGAGTGCTCAATACTTTTTCGTAGAGCAAATATAAGTAAAAATAAAAGGACAGGACAAAGACTTTCTATTGAAACTTCATTTTTCACTACAGATCTGTTTCGAGGGGTGGTGAAACCATCCTCTCTCTTCAGGTGATTACAGATGAGTCTGTTTAAAATAATTGCTTTAGGGGTGTTTTATGAAATATGGTAATGGTATTTATGGATGTATATTACAGTATGAGCGTCACATGTCATACGTTACTGTAACAACTTGCGTTCACTTTCAACTTATGTTCAGCCGTCCGGAACCAATTAAAAACGTAAGTCGGGGAGCGTCTGTAATGAGTTTGAGATTTCCTTTTTTCCTTTTTCAGGGGTCAGCACAGCGAATGATTCGTACGTTTGATTTGGCATAGGTTTTCACGTTGGATGCCCTTCCTGACGCAACCTTTTAGCAAGGGACAGAAACACGCTGACGTCTTTGCAACCTACTCTTTTTATGAAAGTCAGCAATGGCATATACAGTGAGAGATATGGCTGGCCTTTGATAACACAGCTGCACTGGGGGAACAAAGAACCGTGTGGCGAATGGGACTCGAACCCCCAACCTTAGGATCAGCGATCCAGCGCCCTATACCACCAGGCCACCACTGCCCTAAATATTTATAATCAGTGTATTATTTAAAAACAAAAGCTTATTTATTTGGTAAATAAGACTGCTACATGTTATGTGGCAGGGTAAACTATGCTAACAGGTATCACCTGACTCAGTATAACCTAAAGTCAGTACAGCTAAATCATCAGAAAAAAGCTCACAGCACTCACTCTCCCCTCAGTCTGTGATTTGCTTCTGATAAAAGTTATGAGTGTCTTTCTTATGAATATAAACAAAGCATAGACTAACCATTTTATAAAATGTGATGCTGCATGGGAAAATCATCGATAAGGGTCAAAATAAAATAAATGAGAGTAAAGTTGTATCTGAAAGCAGAGATCTTTATGAATTTCTTGGGTTATCAAAGGCGGGCCATGTCTCTCACTGTCTATGGTGTGAGGCATGTAAAAGAATCATTGCTGAATTTCGTAAAGAGTAGGCTGGAAAGCTGTCAGCGTGTTTCTGTCCCTTGTTAAAGGATTGTGACAGGAAGGGCATCCGATGTAAAAACCTATGCCAAATCAAATGTGCGAATCAGATGATTTGCTGTGGCGACTCCCAAGAAAAGGGAAAAAGCTGAAAGGAAGAAAGATCTTTATGAATAAGCTTCAAAAATCAGATTTTAATTAACATTATAAGTTTCTGATCTACATGCATTTGAGTCTCTGAATAAAAAAAAACTCAATCACCTCAAATTTTCAGCAAAACTCTCTAGATGCCAGTGCTTTAATTTGGATTAATTATCTTCTAGACATGTCTTATGCAGTGTGTTACCTTTTATCATCACCCGTTTGCCACAGTGTTAGTAATTTTGACAACAGCTAAGTATCGCAACACAGTCAGCTGAGTAATACAATACAGTACTACTCACTTGATGGAGGCTGATCAGGTATCCACAGTTACATATGTCTTTTTTTATTTTTCAATGCTTTCTAAATTTGTGTGCATGGTATCCAAGTTTTATGATTCCAATTAAAAAAAAAAAAAAAAAAAAAAAAATATATATATATATATATATATATATATATATATATATATATATATATATATATATATATATATATATATATATATATTACAAATGAAGTCATTCCAAAAATTTAAGTAATCAAATGTAACGAATGACAAGAAAATTACCTGTTCCTCTCAATTTTTACACTACATTCTCTCCAGTAACACACACAGTACAGATCTACACTCTGAAATTAAATGTGTATCTGTCAATCTTTCCCGGAGTGTGTAATAAACATAATCTTCTGAATCTGAAGTCCAAATGAAGTGGAACAATAGACGGCTGAGTCCCGCCAACATACACTGCCCACCCACCCACCCCCACAATTATTGGCACCCCTGAGTAAGACGTGTGATAAGCCTTAAAATTAATTCAGTTTTTCATGCAGAAGCATACGTTTACATTGAAGATTGAACAAAAATGTAACCTTCAACTCAATTGAATTTTAAGGGGAAAAAATGCCCTGCCAAAGAAATAATTTCTCATAAAATCACCTGTTCCACAATTATTGGTACCTCTAAAAAAATAATCGGAAATGAGTGTAATTTGAAGTATTTCTGTGATTTCTACAGTAATTTACAAAGTTGATCAGAGTATCTAGGAACATTTTAATTAGTAATTCATCACTTCCTGTTTCCCTGGGGTATAAATATGACATGACACAGCGGCCGCTTCTTTTATCTTAAAGGAACACTCTATTCAAGACAGAAATGTGTCGACCTTCACAAGTAGGGCAATGGCTAGGCTACAAGAAAATAGCCCTCACCTGCACCTGGCCATATCTACTGTCAGAGGAATCATGAAGAAATTTAAAACAACCAGAACAGTGGTAAGCAAGCCTGGCTGAGGACGCAACGTTATTTTGCCATCATGCGCATTGAGGAGGCTGTTAAAAGAAGTAAAAAGCTCTCCAAGGCTCACTGTTAAAGAATTGCAGCAATTGGTAGCATCTTGGGGTCACAAAGTCTCTAAACCAACCATAGGTGACACCTACATGCCATCAAGCTGTTTTGAAGGCATGCACAGAAAAAAAAAAAAACGTTTCTCACTCACAGTCATAAATGCAAATGTCTGGCGTACTTGGTGAGCAGTACTGGGACTTCAACTGGGACCATGTGCTTTGGTCAGATGAGACTGAGATAGAGCTTTTTGGCAACAAACACTCGGTCTGGTGGAACACAAAAGATGAGTATGCAAAAAAGCACACCTGTTTCTCTTCAGGAGGCCTTGGGAACCTTGCTTGGGTGCTTTGAAATACCAGGACATTTTAAATCAAAATCTAGTTTCCTCTGCCTGAAAGCTGAAGATGGGTCATCACAGAATCTTTCAGCAAGATAATGACCCTAATGTGGTCAAATCTACACAGAAATGGTTGACCACATACCGAATCAAGCTCCTCCCATGACCATCTCCGTCCCCAGACCTCAACCCTATTGAAACCCTGTGGAGTTGGCTGAAGAGGAGAATGCAGAGGAGAGGACCAGATAGCTGGATGATTTGGAGAGATTGTGCAGCGAGGATATTGGTAGAGCGTCTGCTTTATCCTCCGGAAGGTCGGAGTTCGAATCCGGCCGCGTCTTACCATAAGACGTTAAAATTTGGGGGAGTTGCTTCCTGCTTGGCGCTCAGCATCAAAAGGATAGAACGCAATATTCTCATGCGCATTGAGCATACACGTGTATGAATAATGCGCTATACAAGCATCCATAATAATAATAATAATAAAGATCCCTCTTTCTGTATTCTCCCATCTTGTGAAACATTATTAAAAGATTAGGTGCTGATTTTTTTTTTTTTTTTTTTTTTTTTTTTTTTGGCAAAAGGAGGTTGTACAAAGTATTAACATCAGGACTGCTTCTACTACTGTGGCACACACATGATTTACTATTAAAAAAATATTAATATGAGAATTTTTTTTCTCTCCACCGAATTAATGCATTTGATTTAAAGCTTGGATTTCCTGCTTTTTTTCTCATTCATTCATTAATCCTAATTGGAGTAGTGGGTAGAAATTGTCACTAACTCAGTTAATTTTAGCGTGGTTAAATCCCGCAGTTCCAATAGCAACCTTACAATTTGCACACTGCTTTGCTACGTGTGCCATGATGCAGCCATTATTGTTTGGTGTATGGAAAGCATGCTTGACAGTCAGTCACTCTCACTTTTGGCAATAATGGAGCCTCATAGAAAAAAGTCCCAGCAACAAAAATCTCCACTTCAACCATAGAAGTATGATTCTTTCCAAAATAAGTCAAACTAAAGAACGATGGTAAATGATCGGCTTAGATCAGACTTAACTCTGCTATTTAAATAAAATATTTAAAAGTTGGAACAAGAATTATTTTTGCATTTTGTTGATAAAACTTTACTTTTTGATTAGTTGAAGTAATAAAATGTGTTACTTTATTAAATTTTAATTGATAAGAAGTGTTATGGTCTGTGCTAGTTGGCAGCTTTTAACTCTCTCTCTCCCTATGCACTGCAGATGCTGGCGAGGGGCATGGCTGTCATGCGCAGGCAGAATCCAGTGAGCGCACCTGATTCCACTCAGCCATTAATGGGCTATAAAGATGAGCGCCCACAGCAGCATCAGAAGATTGTTCCCTCCATGCAATCCTGTCTCCCCGTAATCTCTCTAGCTCCTGGTTCCCAGCTCCGTGCTCAACCAGTTCCTACTTTTATGTTTCTGTTAGCGATTTTGATTTTTGTGTTTCCCCTCACCTCTACGATTTCCCATACTCCAGTGCCTGCCCTGTGTTCAATAAAAGTCATTGTATCATCCTATTTGGTCTCCCGCGTCTTTGGGTCCGACTGAAATGCACTCGACGTCACAAAGAAGGAATGTTTTAAACCGTAAAACAATTCAGACCTAATGTTAATGGCAACAATATTATGAAAATTGTGGCTGTTTAACTTTGAAAACTCAAAGGATTTGCCAACTCTGTCATTTTGACAAGTGGAAATTGTTTTTTCCATTTTTAGGAGTGATTTTTTTTTTAATTTATCATGCAGATAATATCAAAAATTAGAACCAAACTATGTACACAACTGAAGAAGAAAATGTAGAGCAATCAGCTTTTTATTTTTTTGTATGAAAAACCAATTTTGGCATTTTGACAACTCTAGTGTAAAATGGAACATAAAACAGTACCACCCTGAAGATTTTCAAAATACGAAAAATGTTGAACCAATAATGCTATCTTAATAAAAGAGGTGTCCTCTTTCTGATTAACTGTTATATGAGAGATTATTATACAAAACAATAAATGCCTATTATAACCCAATAATTGTGGTGTTCTGCCTTTAATGACTCCGAGAGTGAATGAAATAGTGTTTTGAAAATGGGACAGACGAGTCTGTTTATTTCTTATATTTTCCCACAAATTCCCAATGGAAGAATATTTCGAGAAAATATTTATACTTTTGTATTTATATATGTATATAATACATGATAATTTAGCAGAAAAGAGTTGTAAGATCTAAATATTTAAAATATTAAAATCCATATTTTTAGCCTCTATCACTTACAATGCAATTTTTCTGCTTGTAAATAGTTCCGATGGTCGACAGATGGTCACATGACATGAAGCTGAGCCAACTCACTTTACTTGAAGCTTAAAACAGCCAATCAACGCTTACAATATGTGAAGCGTTCAATAGCGAAAGTAGTGCACTTGCTGAAAGTAGTTTATTTGCTTGAAACAAAGCGCAGGTTATACGGAGTTCCGGTCTTTTAAGTGCGCAAGGGCGCCGTTGAACTCGTTCAGTACTCAGCCTGCACTGATGTGAATCACTGATGTGAATCAGCAGAGCAAAGAGTTCTCTTTCTTGGGTTTCATTCATTTTACAACTCTCTTTGCTCAGTATGCATGGTAGATTGTGCCAATCTGAGCAGATAGTTAATTCATCTCTGTATATATATATATATACGATATATAACTGAACTGGGAAGAAGGAAGGGCACGTTTGTAAACAATGGACGCAGCGTCATTATGTCAGCGTACTACGTAGATACGTCTAAAGTCAAAATTTGACTTTTTTTTAAAAAAACATAAAAGCCAAAAAACATAAAACGGATGAACGTAAGTCGGGGAGTGTCTGTATACACATTAATATAATTTTATCACAGGTTTTATTCATAAATGTTTAATTTGAAATGTTTATTTTATTCAGAGAATATGCAATTTAAGTGAAGTTTTATTCAGCAGTGCGTATTGCTTATAAATTACACCATCAATTTATCTGTACCTATAGACATCTCCTTTACATCATGATTCTCAGTTAGTGTTAATTTAATTAATTACTTCTATATAATTGCATAAGATTAGTCTGAAACATTTAAAATATAATTAAATCCTTTCATACAAGCCCACGAGTAACTGTTATAAGTTGATTTGCTGAAGAATCTTCACACAGATTTAAATGCACACTGCAAGGACGTTCCATTTTAAGAAACACATTACCACTGATGAAAATGCTGAGGGGACAAATGAAGTTGCTGGAGTCAAGTGTGGACATAAATTCAGGGAAAAGGCATAAAAAAGACATGGTGGCCCGAAATACTGTAAAACTTAGAAGTTAGTCGAGAATATCAACCTTATTTTGAACATGCAGTATCTGCCAAAAGAGAGAAGAATGCTAGGAACTCAGCATGCAACCAAGTGAGAAGCTATATAGAGGAGCTGAAAAGGATGAAATAGAGCATGTGTTTCAAAATTAAACAGCAAAATCTCTTCCAATTCTACCTGGGAAATGTCAACACCATGTTACCTGAGTAAAAGTGTAACTTGAGTTGGATTTACTTGAGAAAAATGGAAAGCATGTAATTAACTAAATCACACTGTCTGAATGGAATGCAGCCGTGGGGGGGGCACAAACCAGTGTCTCTCCCTCACACCGGTCCCAAGCCTGGATAAAGGCAGAGGGTTGCGTCAGGAAGGACATCTGGAGTAAAACAAATGCCAAATAAAATATATGAATCACAAAAAAGAATTTCATACCGGATTGGTCGAGGCCCAGGTTAACAACGACCGCCATCAGTGCTGTTAACCAACAGGGTGCTGATGGAAATTGGACGACTGTTGGTCGAAGACGTCGAAGAAGGAGAGGCAGGAGGCATGTCCGCAGATAGAGAAAGAAGAGTAAAGGCAAGAGTGTAGGACTGAAAGTAGGGACTTTTAATGTTGGAGCTATGAAAGAAAAAGGTAAAGAGCTGGCTGACATGATGCAGCGGAGGAAGGTGGACATACTGTGTGTTCAGGAGACCAGGTGGAAAGGTAGCAAGGCTGCAAGCTTAGGAGCAGGCTGTTTTTTCGTGGTGTGGATGGGTAGAGAAATGGAGTAGGAGTCATCTTGAAGGAGGAGTTTGTCAGGAATGTTCTAGAAGTGAAAAGAGTGTCAGACAGAGTAAGAGTCTCAAGTTAGAAATTGAAGGTGGGATGTTCAATGTTGTTAGTGCTTATGCCCCACAGGCAGGATGTGAGCTAGAAGAGAAGGAGAGATTCTCGAGTGAGTTAGATGAAGTGATGCAGAGTACCCCCAGTGGTGAAAGAGTGGTCATTGGGGCAGACTTCAATGGACATGTTGGTGCAGGAAACAGAGGGGACAAGGAAGTGATGGGCAGGTTTGGTATTCAGGACAGGAACACAGAAGGACAGATGTTGGTAGATTTTGCAAAAAGGATGGAAATGGCTGTGGTAAATACTTTCTTCCAGAAGGGACAGGAGCCTAGGGTGACTTATAAAAGTGGAGGTAGGAGCACACAAGTAGACTACATCTTATGTAGGAGATGTAATTTGAAGGAAGTCAGTGACTGCAAAGTAGTAGTGGGTGAGAGTGTTGCCAAACAGCATAGGACAGTGGTGTGCAGGATGACGCTGATGGTGAGGAAGGTGAAGAAGGCAAAGGCAGAGTGAAGTGAGGAGGGCATTGAAAAGGATGAAGAGTGGAAAGGCAGTTGGTCCTGATGACATAGCGGTGGAGGCATGGAAGTGTCTTGGAGATGTAGCAGTAGATTTCCTGACAAGAACATTCAACAAGGTCTTAGAGAGTGAGAAGTTGCTGGAGGAATGGAGGAGAAGTGTGATGGTGCCCATTTTTAAGAACAAGTGAGACGTGCAGAGTTGTAGAAACTACAGAGGGATAAAGTTGATGAGCCATACCATGAAGTTATGGGAAAGAATAGGGGAAGCGAGACTAAGGGCAGAGGTCAGCATTTGTGAACAACAGTTTGGTTTCATGCCAAGAAAGAGCACCACAGATGCAGTGTTAGAGTGGTGCTGGACATGAATAAGAGACGTAAGATAGTGGTGAGGTGTGCTGTCGGTGTGACAGAAGAGTTCAAGGTGGAGGTAGGACTGCATCAAGGGTCAGCTCTGAGCCCCATCTTGTTTTCTATGGTGATGGACAGGCTGACAGATGAGGTTCGACAAGATTTCCCATGGACTATGTTTGCAGATGACATTGTGATCTGTAGTGAGAGCAGAGAACAAGTGCAGGAAATCTAGAGAGGTGGAGGCATGCCCTGGAAAGGAGGGGAATGAAGGTTAGCCTCAGTAAGACAGAATACATGTGTATGAATGACAAGGACCCAAGAGGAATGGTGAGGTTACAGGGAGCAGAGATAAGGAAGATGGAGGATTTTAAGTACTTAGGCTCAACAATCCAGAGCAATGGAGAGTGTGGAAAAGAGGTGAAGTGGCGTGTGCAGGCAGGTTGGAATGGTTGGAGAAAAGTGTCCGGTGTGATATGAGAGTATGAAAGGAAAAGTGTACAAGACGGTGTTGAGGCCAGTGATGCTGTATGGTTTAGAAACAGTGGCCCTGGGGAAAAGACGAGGCAGAGCTGGAGGTAGCAGAGATGAAAATGTTGAGGTTCTCTTTGGGAGTAACGACGATGGATAGGATCAGAAATGAGTACAAACAGAGGGACAGTACATGTAAGAGGTTTTGGAGACAAAGTCAGAGAGGCTAGATTGAGATGGTTTGGACATGTACAGATGAGGGATAGTGAGTATATTGATAGTATGATGCTGAGGTTGGAACTACCAGGCAGAAGGCCGAGAGGAAGACCAAAGAGAAGATTTATGGATGTGTTGAAGGAGGACATGAAGGTAGTTGGAGTAAGAGTGGAAGATGCAGAGGACAGGGTGAGATGGAGGCAGATCATTTGCTGTGGCGACCTCTGAAGGGAACAGCCGAAAGGAAAAGAAGAAGAAAGAAGATATATATACAGTCGGCCCTCTACTTATGAAATTAATCCAATCCAGAGCCTATTTCGTAGCCTGGAGTAGAAGTACATTTTGCATGTAAAATGCAGGATTCGTTCCAAGGCCCCCAAGGCTACCCCATAAACCCTTTAAAAATGATGAAAGTACACCAATTTCATATTATATATTTAATATGTGTTTAAAGTAAAAGAAAATTATTTATTAAACCATTTAAACATTTTATTGACATTTATTAATTAAACCATTATTAAACATATTTTATTAACGCACATACACACAACAGTCTCTCTCTCGCTCTCTCTCTCTCTCTCTCTCTCTCGCTCTCTCTCTCTATGTCGCTTTCTGTCTCTCTCTCTCTCTCTCTCTCTCTCTCACACACACACACACACACACACACATACACACACTCAAACAACACACATTTGTGGCGCACTCCGCCGAATGCGGCCTCTGCCCACATGCAGGACGCCGGTGCATTTTAAGATCGGGAATTCAAAGTGCACTCCCTGCTTGACAGATCGGAGCTGCGGACTCAACTTTAACTTGTTTTTTTGAGGGATCGGAGGTCCAGATGAGCCGCGTCTTGCTCACATTCGGCGGAGCGCACCACATTTATTAAACATTTACTGAATTAAACAACTTAAAAAACGAAAAGTAAGCTGCAATGAGCTCTCTCGAAAGAAAGTTAAAAGAACGTCTCCTTTCATCTCTGACTGACTCTGTACATAGTCTCTCTCTCTCTCTCTCTCTCTCTCTCTCTCTCTCTCTCTCTCACACACACACACAAATACACCCACACTCTGTCTCTCTCTGTCTCTGTCTCTCTCTCTCTCACACACACACACAAATACACCCACACTCTGTCTCTCTCTGTCTCTGTCTCTCTCTGTCTCCCACACACACACACACACACACACACACACACACACACAAAACTCTGTCTCTCTGGTGTGTTTTGCCGAATGCGGGCTCTGCCCACATGCAACGTGCAGCTGACGTACCAATTCTATTTAAATTTTTAAATGGACGAGATGTTGCATTTAAAGCGGAATTACAGTACCTGTTTAAATGATCAGAGGTCCTGATTCAATCTTAACTTGCTTCCTTGCGAGATCGGAGGTCTTGTCTCACGGAGCACTCTGTTTTCATGCTCCTTCTGCTTCAATATCGTGCCGAAATAATCACCTCCGTCACTGTATTCCGCTTTAAGGTCTCCTTCTGCTTCAATATCGTCTTGATTGTAGAGGGGTTTCGGCGAAAACGAAATATAAAGCTGCATGATCAATCTCAAAACAAGCCAACAGTCCTGTTCAACTCGCCACATGTGTGACAAACAAGAAGTATGGGTACAGGTCAGCTCCCTCCTGGCCAATGGAAGGCCAATGTGAGGCAACTCGTGTATTGTTTGAATTTTGAATGGCACATTTGAATTTTTGAATGGCGTGTTTGGTGCTTTTCATAAAAAGCGGTTGTTTTCATTAAAAGAGGATGAAAATTTAAGAAAATGTTTTTCATAACCTGGATTTTTCATACTCAGGGGTTTTCGTAAGTAGAGGGCCGACTATATATAAAATATATATACTGCATAACTTAAATTCAGATGAGATTTCACAAATGCATATATTTTACTTTGAATTCCAGTGCTCTGTTGTTGCTTTTCAGTATTTGGCTATGATAATTGATAGTATAATGACTTCATCTAAACAGCAGGTTAGTTAGTATTATTATTATTATTATTAGTAGTAGTAGTAGTAGTAGTAGTCGTAAAATATGCACCCATGCCAAGCTGCACCCATATTGGAATAGCCAATTTGCCTGGTGTGCAAGGATGAGAACCTGCAAACTCAACACATCATAGATTTGCTCACAATGGGGCTCAAACCCTGAAGCTTATTGCTTTGATGCACCAAGGCTAAGTTACTGAGCTTATGAAGTTAATAAAATTATTAATGATAAAATAAAAACACAAAAACACCTTACTAATTTAAACTTCAACAGAAAGCTATGGCCTGAAAATAAAAGAGACTACATGTACAAAACATAAAAAATGGAATATGCATTTTTAAATCATTCTTATGCACAATCCTGTTTCTCTTGGTCAAGGTTACAGGAGAAAATACATCCTGGATGAGATAATATATACTGTTGCATGTTTTCATTCTGGTCAAATTCATGAAAGGATGCTGCGAATTGTGGAGCCGTGCATACATAGCTGATTCTCTTGAACAAAGATTAATCAAATTAAATTGACAAATAGTCTGTAGCAGCCATTTTGAGGGAAAAAATAAAACATAAATGATGAACACAGAATATTTTACCTTGTAAAAGCATGATAGATGGACTTGCCTAGTTACCTTGAACTGAGGGGGCATGAATGGGAGGTACCCCTGTAATTTTGTTACTAGACTTCTATGCTCATGTTGGACTCTACAAAACTATCACGATGTTTGAGCATAAGGTGGATCATAAGGGTACTCAGTATCAGGCCACCAAAATTCCCTTCTTCATTGATCCTATTTGTTGTATTCATGAGCAGGATCTCAAGGTATCGCTGTGGAAAGGAGGGTGTCTGGATTGGGAACCTCAATATTTTTGCAGATTACATGGTTCTATAGGTATGCTTCTTTAAGGCATGACCCTTAATCTGCACTGGAGCCAAGTGTGAAGCAGCTGGGTTGAGAGGTAGCTCATGCAAATCTGAGGTGACGGTTTCACTTGTCTGTTATGATGAAAAAAGATCAGAGTCAAAAGGTAAAGCTTTTGATTTGCCAGTTCATTTACATTCCAACCTTCATGTATGGTCAAGAGATTTGGGAAATAACCAAAAGAATAAGACTACATCTACAAGCCACTAAAAGGAATATCTTTTAGAGATTGTCTCTGCCTAAGAGATGGAGTGAGGAGCTCCATCTGTTGGTGAGAGGCTGCTTGTCCACACTGAAAGGAGTCAGCTCAGGTAATAAGGGCACCTGATTAGAATGCCACATTGCTGTTAACCACTCCAATTTAAAGGCCAGGTCCTGAAAATGTTCTGAAAAACAGAACTACGTCATCAACAAAAAGCAGAGATGCAATCCTGAGGTTTCCAATCTGGACACCCTCCTCTGTACAAATGTTCTTTGAGATCCTTTAAAATGAAAAGCACAAACAGAATCAGTGAAAAGTTGCAGACCTATTGATGTTTAAGACACTCTAGAAATATGTTTGACTTTCTGCCAAAGATGCAGATGTAGCTCTCCCTTTGGTTATGCAGGCTCACAACAGCAACCCTAGTACCGCATAGTCTCTCAGTGCCACACACAGAAACCCCCTGGGGTCAAGGTCTTAGGCCTTCTCCAAGTTCACAAAACACATGTGTTTTGTGCACATTTGTGAATTTCCCTTTGGGATTAATAAAGTATCTTTTTATCACAGTCTGGATGATCAGACTCCTATGATCACCAAAGGAACTCAAAAGGGAAAGACCTGGTCCACTGTGCCATAACCCATATGAAAGCCACACCTCCTTGTGAATAAGGGGTTTGACAATCGGTGAATCCTCCTCTCTTGTACACAGGAGTAAATTTTCTTGGGGAGGCTGAGCAGTGTGATACATTGATAGCTAGAACATGCTCTTCTATCTTCTTTTTTTTTTTTAATGGGGAGCACCGCCTTGGTCTGTCACCCCATAGATGTTGTCCCAGACTGTTTTGCAACACTGGCATGTTAACTACGACAGCCCCACAACATCAAGAGAGCCTTCAACCTCTACCAGGTGATGATCAGTTGACAGCTTTGGCCACTCTCACCTGAGTGTTCAAGACAACAATGCTGTGTACTCTCAACTGCTATTTGGAGCATAAGTACAACAGTCAGAACCTTCCCTCCTGCAATTTGCAGATACAAAAAGGTGACCCTCTTGTTAATCCACTAGAACTTAAACATGGAGGCACTTACTCCTGACAAAGTAAAATAGTTAAAATCAAAGTAAAACAGTCAAGCCACTTAAATTAAAGTACAGGTCCTTCTAAAAAAATTAGCATATTGTGATAAAGTTAATTATTTTCTGTAATGTACTGATAAACATTAGACTTTCATATATTTTAGATTAAGTGCACACCAATTGAAATATTTCAGGTCTTTTATTGTTTTAATACTGATGATTTTGGCATACAGCTCATGAAAACTCAAAATCCCAATCTAAAAAAATTAGCATATCATGAAAAGGTTCTCTAAGCGAGCTAATAACCTAATTATCTGAATCAACGAATTAGCTCTAAACACCTGCAAAAGATTCCTGAGGCTTTTAAAAACTCCCAGCCTGGTTCATTACTCAAAATCACTATCAAGGCTAAGACTGCCGACCTGACTGCTGTCCAGAAGGCCATCATTGACACCCTCAAGCAAGAGGGAAAGACAGAAAGAAATCTCTGAGCGAATAGGCTGTTCCCAGAGTGCTGTATCAAGCCACCTCAGTGGGACGTCTGTCGGAAGGAAAATGTGTGGCAGAAAACACTGCACAACCAGAAGAGGTGACCGGACCCTGAGGAAGATTGTGGAGAAGGGCCGATTCCAGATCTTGGGGGACCTGTGGAAGCAGTGGACTGAGTCTGGAGTAGAAACATCCAGAGCCACCGTGCACAGGCGTGTGCAGGAAATGGGCTCCAGGTTAACGCATTCCCCAGGTCAAGCCACTTTTGAACCAGAGAAGCAGCACTGAACTGTTGCTCAGTGGTCCAAAGTACTTTTTTCGGATGAAAGCAAATTTTGCATGTCATTCGGAAATCAAGGTACCAGAGTCTGGAGGAAGACTGGAGAGAAGGAAATGCCAAAATGCCTGAAGATAAGATAAGATAAGATACAGCTTTATTAATCTCACAATGGAGAAATTCACTGTTACAGGCTCTTGAGGTACCATCAATAGGGGGTGCAAAAATAGATACATATACAATAATACATATACATACATACACACATACATATATATTATAAAAGTAAATAAATAAATAGATACATAAATAGTATAAAGTAATATACAATAAAAAAGAAAAAGAAGGGAACAACTTTGTAGACTGGCCTATATTCAAGTGTACATGTATCTGAGGGCAGAGTAGATGGGTTGATATGGTTCACAGTCACAGTGGGGTAGATGTGGTTGATTAAAGTGCGTGGGGTTTTTATTGCACATAACCGGTATTTTCACAGCCAGTTACAAAGTGGCGTTGTACAGTCTGACAGCAATGGGAATGAACGACCTGCGGTAGCGCTCCTTCCTGCACTGAGGATGTCTCAGTCGTCCACTGAAGGAGCTACTCCACTTCTCTACAGTCTGGTGCAGTGGGTGAGAGCTGTTGACCATGATGGATGTGAGCTTTGCCACCATCCTCCTCTCACTCACCACCTCCACAGAGTCCAGTGGGCAGCCTAGGACAGAGCTGGCCCTCCTGACCAGCTTGTTCAGTCTCTTTCTGTCCCGCTCTGTGCTGCCCGGGGCCCAGCAGATGGCAGCGTAGAGGATTGCAGAGGCTACCACAGAGTCATAAAAAGTCCTGAGCAGAGGTCTGCATACTCCGAAGGACCTAAGTCTCCTCAGAAGGTGGAGGCGACTCTGGCCCTTCTTGTACAAGGCGTTGGTGTTGTGGGACCAGTCCAGTTTATTGTTAAGGTGAACGCCCAGGTACTTGAAACTGTGCACTGTCTCAATGTCCTGTCCCTGGATGTTCACTAGTGAGTGTGTGTGTGTGTGTGTGTGTGTTAGAGTGCTTCTCCTGACGTCGACCACCATCTCCTTCGTCTTCCTAGTGTTCAAGCACAGGTGGTTGCGCTCACACCAGTCCACAACGTCAACGATGACCGACCGGTACTCCAGCTCGTTCCCCTCATAGAGAATCTGTGGGATATTGTGAAGAGAAAGTTGAGAGACACCAGACCCAACACTGTGGATGAGCTTAAGGCCGCTATCGAAGCATCCTGGGTCTCCGTAACACCTCAGCAGTGCCACAGGCTGATTGCCTCCATGCCACGCCGCATTGAAGCAGTCATTTCTGCAAAAGGATTCCCGACCAAATATTGAGTGCACAACTGAACATAATTATTTGAAGGTTGACTTTTTTTGTATTAAAAACACTTTTTTATTGGTCAGATGAAATATGCTAATTTTTTGAGATAGGGATTTTTGGTTTTTCTTTACTTTTTTGCAAAAAATGATCAATATTAAAGTAATAAAAGGCTTGAACTACTTCAGTTGTGTGTAATGAATCTAAAATATATGAAAGTCTAATGTTTATCAGTACATTACAGAAAATAATGAACTTCATCACAATATGCTAATTTTTTGAGAAGGACCTGTATGTATGAGTAAAGTACTTTATTCCTATTAATTCTAACTTAAAAATGCCAGAATACAGCAAGTTGAAAATCCTTGGAAAGGTATTTGAGTCAAGAAGCAATATTCAAGAGTTTTCATATTTCATTATGTTCACACATAATAAAATTTTGTACAAGACTCTCACCATTAACAAGTTATAAAAAAGTTAAAGCAAACAAGTTATAAAAAGTAACAAGACAATAAACTGCAATTAACTCTGTCAAGGGCAGATTATAAACACTAGTAATTCTGTACACCAAACTTTAAATAAAAAAAGTAAAATAGAAATAGATGCTCTTTACCTATGGAGGAGAACTGAACATAGATATACAATTTGTGCATTGAGGCATTGTGAAATGGAAAATGGATGGCTGAGCTTCTCACAGTAACTGGAATGGAGAGCCATGCCACCCTGTGACAGAAGCTCATTTCAGCTGCTTGTATTCGCAATCTTGTTCTTTTGGCCAGTACACAAAGCTCATGATCATAGGTGAGTACTGGAATGTATATCAATTGCAAAATTCAGAGCGCTGCATTGCAGCTCAGCTTCTTCACCATGTCAGATCGGTACAATCTCTGCTTTACTGCAGAGGCTGCAATAACCCGCCTGTCAATGTTCTACTCCAACTTCCCTCACTCTTGAACAAGACCCTGAAATACTTGAATTCCTCCACTTGGGGCAGAACCTCATTCCAGAGCCAGAGGGTGCATTCCACCCTTTTCCGACTGAGAACTCTGGCCTCAGATTTGGAGGTGCTGATTCTCATCCCAGCCACTTCATATTCAGCTGTGAATCGCTCCAATGAGAGCTGGAGGTCCCGGATTGATGAAGCCAAAAGGACAACCTCATAAAAAAAAAGCCAAGACCAGATCCTATGGCCAGCAAACCAGAGCCCCTCAGTGCTGCAGCTGCACCTAGAAACTCTGTCCAAAAATTATGAACAGAATCTGTGACAAACAACAGCCTTGGGGGACTCCAACCCTCACCAGAAACAAATTTTACCTGTTGTTGCCGATGCGAACTAAGCTTTGGCTTTGGTGATAGAGAGACTGAATGGCATTGATAACCTTCCAGTCACAGCTGGCTAAAGGTAAGCATAATTGTTCCCTGATTGTGTGCGGTTTACCCGATATGGTAATCCGGAGCCTGGCAATTCCTGTCGTATGATGATTCCTGTTAGAGTACTGTCCTGTCCAATGATTATTCCTGTCCTTTCGCTATGGGCATACAGTAGGATTGTATTGTAGACTTTGAGTGTATAAGTTCATCATATTTTTGTAAAAAAAAAAAATCAATGGTTTGTCTTTGATTGCCCAGTCTTGTAAGATACTGTTTGAGATGGGATGGATTCATTGATAATCCACACATATCACACACACTGTGGCATGGTCTCCTCATACCTCCCACTCAAAATATAAACAAATCTGATGTAGTTCAAGTCATATTTTCTCACCGATTTGTATCATATTCTATCTCTAGCAGACGTACGTGCAAACTTTATTGGCACTACCAAAGTAACAACAAAGTAAAAAAATGGTGTACTGAAAGCATAAGCCAGTGACTGTATGTTTGTTTTACAAATGGAAACTGACTACTTTGAATGTCACTAATCAGTCCATACTCTTTACTGTGTAACCTGCTGTAGGTGTGCACTCAATTCTTAAGTTTGTATATAACAGAACCATGGTTCACCGAAATTTAGATAGCATGATCTCAGTCTTGAAGAGTGGCTAATCAGCTAATTCCTAGTAGAAATCTTATCTGATACAAACTGGTAACAAGCAGCTATGATCCAAACTGCCAGGATAAATATAAAATTTACCCAACAACAAAATTTTCAGCAATAAGTTTGGGTAATAATCTCTGCCCCATAAATATATATCTTCTTTTCCTTTCGGCTGTTCCCTTCAGGTGTTGCCACATCGAATCATCTGCCTCCATGTCACCCTATCCTCTGCATCTTCTTCTCTTACACCAACTACCTTCATGTACTTCAACTACTTCACCACATCCATAAATCTCTTTGGTCTTCCTCTAGGTCTTCTGCCTGGTAGTTCCAACCTTAGCATCCTATGACCAATATACTCACTATCCCTCCTCTATACACATCTAAACCATCTCAATGTAGACTCTGACTTTGTCACGAAAACGTCTGGCATGGGCTGTCCCTCTGATGTACTCATTCCTGATCTAATCCATTCTTGTTACTCCCAAGGAGAACCTCAACATTTTCATCTCTGCTACCTCCAGCTCTGCCTCCTGTCTTTTTCTCAGTGCCACCGTTTTGAAACCATACAACATTGCTGGCCTCAACACCGTCTTGTACACTTTTCCTTTCATTCTTGCCGATACGTTACTATCACATATCACACCGGACACTTTTCTCAAACCATTCCAACCTGCCTGCACATGCTTCTTCACCTCTTTTCCACACTCTCCATTGCTCTGGATTGTTGAGCCTAAGAACTTAAAATCCTCCACCTTCTTTATCTCTGCTCCCTTTAACCTCACCATTCCTCTTGGGTCCTTCTCATTCACACACATGTATTCTGTCTTACTGAAGCTAACCTTTCATTCCTCTTCTTTTCAGGGCATACCTCCACCTCTCTAGATTTTCTTTCATTTGTTCTCTGCTCTCACTATCGATCACAATGTCATCTGCAAACATCATAGTCCATGGGGAATCTTGTCTAACCTCATCTGTCAGCCTGTCTATCACAATTGCAAACAAGAAGGGGCTCAGAGCTTACCCTTGATGCAGTCCCACCTCCACCTTGACATTCTGTCACACCGACAGCACACCTCACCACGGTCTTGCATCTGTCATACATATCCTGCACCACTCTAACATACTTCTCTGCCGCTCCAGACCTCCTCATGCAATACCACAGTTCTTTTCTCAGCAACCTATCATATGCTTTTTCCAGATCCACAAAGGCACAATGCAGCTCCATCTGACCTTCTCTGTACTTCTCTATTAACATCCTCAAAGCAAACACTGCATCTGTGGTGCTCTTTCTTGGCATGAAACCAAACTGTTGTTCACAAATGCTGACCTCTGCCCTTGGTCTCGTTTACACTATTCTTTCCCATAACTTCATCGTATGGCTCATCATCTTTATTTTTTAGTTGGTTCCAATGGTTTCAAAAAGCAAAAACAGGACATATTAAGGAATATGTGTATGATAACAAAAGATTGAAATTTAAACACAGCTATAAGATTAGCGACACTTAATGTTTAAATATGGGAATGAGTGAATTCCATTTCAATCTAAAGTTTTCTGTATCATTGTTTCTCTTTGAAATTAATTCCTCCACATAAAATATTTCTTTTAAGACATTTTTGTAATTGGAAAATTTGGGAACTGTTTGTTTGATATTACATAAATTCATATATTTTTTGCAGAAAGATTGATTTGATTTAGCAATACATTGTTTTGCAATGTGCCAAACCAAATCAGATATTTTGGAATAGTTTGATTTTGTGGTAAATTATAATGAATCCAATGTTGAAGTTAGGTGCAAAATTTCATAGTTTCACAGCATTCCCAGTAGACATGACAGGTACTCTCGGGCATATTATGACAAAAACTACACACATCATTGTCAGTCACATTCATTTTCAATAATTCCTTTTTGTATAAATAATTCTGTGCAAAAATCTGAACTGAAAATCTAGAAACTTGACATCTTTCATTTTATATCTGTATGCATTAAAAACTGTGTACCGGTCAAAATTGCAATCATTAAATATTCTTTCCCATTTATTACAGACTTCAACTTTGTCATTTGTAGCTATAAATTTTTCATTGAACAACCTTGAACCTTTGGAATTCTTTAAAATATTTTTGGGGTAGATACTGATGAACAGGTTCTTGTAAGTGAAACTTCTTAAGTTCTTAATAGCTTTTTTCTAATTATCAGGTATGATATGAATCAGATAGTTATAATCTAATATTGTACCTCTTATATTGTATTTTGCCTTTATTATTTCAAGGGGAATCAAACCATCTTCGTCATACAAGTCTTTTACAGTCAAAATGCCCTTATCAGCCCAGTGCTGAATAACATGAGTGGGGTTTTTTATAATTGTGATTGAGCCATAATGGTTCAGCAAAAATATCACCAATGCTGTCATCTTTGACATAATTTTTTTTTTTTACAATAAGAACCCTAGGCTTTTATAACATCTCTCCAGTAAGGGTTTTTAATGTGAAGTATATTATCAATATTGGCTCCGTATCTAAAAATATCTTTATAAGCTACATTGCAGGGGTTTGTCGTAGTTGATTGATTTTTTGCAATACCTACTATGAGTGGAAAGTTTTAATGCTTCAAAAAATGTTCTTATGTCAACAATACCCAAACTACCTTCAGTCTTTAATCTTTTCATAGAAGTCCTTTTTATTTGATAATTTTTGTCATTCCAAATGAATTTGAAAAATGTCTTTTCAAGGGATTTGATAAAGTCATCCGGTGAATTAGGGAGTGAGCTGAAGATGTGAACTTAATTTTGAAAGGGCTAGGGTTTTTATTACAGTAATTTTACAAACAATGTCAAATGTCTTTTTCTCCAAACTGCTAATAATCTGTTTATTTCTTCTAGTCTTTTTATTGTATTGATCACCCACAGATCATTTGGCCAGGATTCAATTTGATTCCAAGTACTTAAAAGTCTCCCTTATACCATTCAATGTCCAAGGTTTTACATAAAGTCTCTTCACTTCCTGCCTTAGCACCAATCCAAATTGGTTTGGTCTTGTGTATGTTCATTTTCAGGTCAGACATCTTGTAAAATATATTTGATGTATCAATAGCTGCATATAAACACTCTTCAGTACCATCAAGGAATAATTCAGTATCATCCCGAATATTGATTAATTTATCATCATCATCATCATTTTCTGTAACCGCTTAATCCTAATTTGGGTCGCGGAGAGGCTGGTGCCCATCCCAGACAACTTCGGGCGAGGGCAGAGTACACCCTGGACAGCTCGCCAGGCCATCGCAGGGTGGAAACACGCCGACGGCTTTGCAGCCTACTCTTTACAAAAGTCAGCAATGGTTATTTTACATGCCTCACACCATAGACAGTGAGAGACGGCTGGCCTTTGATAACCCAGTTAGCTGCAATGGGGGGGGGGGGGGGGTGACAACCTTGTGGAGAGTGAGACTCGAACCCCCAACCTTTGGATCAGCGATCCAGCACCTTAAACCACTTGACCACCACTGCCCCTGATTAATTTATATTCCTCTTTATCAATAACAATGCCTTTAATTCTATCATTATTTTTAATCATACATCCTAAGATTTCAGCAACAAAAAGAAATAAATATGGTGATAAAGGATCGCCCTGTCTACAGCCTCTTTCATTATCAAAGAAATCAGATAAGTGTCCATTTTTGTATCACACAAAAACTTGTATGATATGTCAATATATTAATCCATCTTATGATTTGTGGGCCAAAACCAAATTTAGTGCGTACTAAGTTAATGAAATCTTTCGAAACTGTGTCAAATGCATTTTCAAAATCAATCAAAAGAAGTAATCCTGGCATATTTCTTTGTTGAGTTTCAAACATGATGTCATATAACAATCTTGTGTTTTCACTGATAGTTCTACCTGGAATAAAGCCTGTTTGATTTTCATGTATGAGTGAGTCTAATGTCTTTTTCAAGCTGTTGGTTATACAAGAGCTGATTATTTTGTATAGTGCATTAAGAAGAGTAATTGGTCTCCAATTTTTCAACCTTGTTCTATCTTTGTTAGCTTTGGGTATGCAAGTGATAACTCCCCACTTCATTGTCAAAGATAAATCATTTTTACTGGAAACATCATTGATATATCTAAAAATCCAAATTTTTAAATATTTTCAAAAGAATTAAAAAAAAAATCAATTGGAAATCCATCTATACCAGGACTTTTATTGTTTTTAATATTCTTAACTGCAAAATTAATTTCCTCCATTTCAATGTCTCTTTCTAGTTTCTTTTTTAAATCATCATTTAGAATGGGTGTAGAATTATTGTCAAGATCAGCCTTTTGCTCGTTGTCACCATTTAATTAATATAAGGTCTTATAAAATGTTCTCAGCTGTTTTAAAATTGATGCACTATTTGATATTTCCTTATTATTATCAGTTGTGATTTTATTTATAGATTTGCTGACAATCAAGGTTACAAAATAATTGGTGGGTTTTTCATCTTCCTACCATTGAATTCTATTTCTTATCTGAATACCTGTCATTTCCTCTTCTTTCAATTGCTCCAGTTTTGTCTTATATTTTGAGAGTTCAGAAAGGCTGTTTTAAGAGATACAGATAAGATAAGATAAGGCTTTATTAATCTCACAATGGAGAAATTCACAGTTACAGGCTCTTGAGGTACTATCAGTAGGGGGTGCAAAAATAGATACAAGTACAAACATACACACATACATATATTATATAAGTAAATAAATAAATAGATACATAAATAGTATAAATTACTAAACAATAAAAGAAAGGAGAAAAGAATGGAGCAACTTTATAGACTGGAGAAAAGAATGGATTTCCATTGGATTTCCATCCAGAATTTTCATCAATATTTTGAAATTTTTGTTTGATCTTGTCTTTGCAGTCTTTAATCTTTACTTCCAGTTCTGTAATCTTATTATGTTTTTTTTTTTTTTTTAGATGCAAAAGAGATAGTTTTGCCTCTAACTTTCATCAAAATAGGCTTTCACTTATTTTAAGTTTAATATTATCAGAATTCAGGTCAACATTGTTAGTGTAAGAAGAGTCCATTTCAGAGTATTCATCAATTATTTCTTTTAGAATAGATCGGACTAATTTGCTATATTCAGGATGAAGAAGTAATGAAGTGTTAAATTTCCAATACCATTTTCCCCTTGTTTGATTTATAGATTTTAAAAAGTCAAAGATAGAGCTGAATGATCAGTTTTATATCCTGCAGGATGTCTGAATCCAGAGTAATATCAAAGATATCTTGCAAAATCAAGAAAAAATCTAATCTTTCTTGTTTCCTTGGATTCTTTTTCCACCATGTATATTTTCAAGAGTTTCAATTCAATTTCCTCCATATATCCAGAAGATCAAGGTTGTGTAAGTTTTCTATGACAATGTGCCTCGATTTAAGATTGTTTAAATGCTTATAATTTTCTAGATAAATAGAAGGGTCTAAGATGAGATTCCAATTACCTACAATAATTATCGAATCGTTGTCAAATGAGGATATATTTTCAAAAAGCCTGATATAAATTTGGATCATCCATATTTGGACCATTTGTAAGTATAAATCTTTTTTATTCTACCAAGATATCAGCAATGATGAAATTGCTATTTTTCTCTTGAATGGTTCTGTGGATAGTGAGATCTATATCATTATTAAATAGTATAGCTACTCCACTAGCATTCGGTCTAAATGAACCAATTATGCATTCTAGACCCCATTAATTTCTCATAATATTAATGTCTTCCTTAGCTAAATGAATATCATATAGACATATTCTACAAAAACTTTTTTTTCTTAAATATATTCACAACTTCTCTTCTTTTACTCTTGTCTCCAAGACCTTGAAACTTTGCCAAAATGATTTTTATCTTTTTGATATTCTCTGTACTTGTAGTCATTGTATCATTTATGTGTATAGGGCCTTATGTAATAGATAAATTCAATAGGACGGCAAAATCTATGCAATTGTCTTAATTGTGCAAGAGTCGAGGTATAGTAAATAGCAGAAATTGGGTGGCCATTGGTACGAAGGAGATAGAAAATAATCTGGTTTCATACAATGTCATTGTCAATATGTCAACCTATATGGGTGAAAAGTGCTCATGAAATGAACATAGAAGTAGGGGCAGTGGTGGTCTAGTGGTATAGGGCGCTGAATCGCTGATCCAAAGGTTGGGGGTTCGAGTCCCACTCTCTGCAAGGTTAGTTGCATAACTAGGTTATCAAAGGCGGGCCATGTCTCTCACTGACTATTGTGAGAGGCATGTAAAAGAACCATTGCTGAATTTCGTTAAAGAGTAGGCTGCAAAGCTGTCAGCGTGTTTCTGTCCCTTGCTAAAAAAAGGGTTGTGAATTCAACGGCATCCGATGTAAAAAACCTCTGCCAAATTAAACGTGCGAATCAGATGATTCACTGTGGCGACTCCCGAGTAAAAGGGAAAAAGCTGAAAGGAAGACAAAATGAGCGTAGAAGGGGGGGGGAAATGTAACCTGTTTTATATTTGTAAATACATGGGAACCTTTCTTTGTTGAATAAGGAAATAAAATAAAATAAAGAAAAATGTAGATTAGCTTTGGGGGAAAAAAAGAATGGAGAAAAAGGAAAAAGAAAAAGAAATGACTTGGTGACACTGCCTGTGATTTCAAGCATTGGCTTTTGAAATAAATTAATGCATGTAGCATCGAGTGAAATAGGATCATAATATCAATACTACTGTATCTGTGAATCAGTAAAACAGTGTAACCCAATTACAACATGTAAAGTTTGACAGATTTATCAACAACGTTGTCAGTAGGGCAGTAATGGCAAACTGAAATATATGCTACATCAAAAAAAAAAAAAAAACAGTTCTACTCATCATGTTAACAGTGGTTACATAATGGCATTTGGAACATAGTAGCACTCACTAAGGGATAATATGGCGAGTAGATTCACAGTCACACTATATGTTACACATGTTCCATGTCAGTGTGGATGAAGCGCTGCACGCTCGGCAATACAACGCTAAGTTCTTCGGGAGGTAGGCCTACTGTCCATTAGGTGAGTTCAGAAAGAGTCTAGATACTGACACGACTGTGTGTCATAAACATCCAATTGAACAGGCATGCACCGTTATGGAAGAGCTATAATTAGCAGAGTACATGTTGATTGTTTGCAAACAGTCAGTTAACCTATTACACTAAATGTCCACTAAATACAGTTAGGATTAAACACCACACACGAAGATCTGAAGGGGAGAAACTTGTTTCTTTTCAGCAAGCGATGGTCGGCAAATTGAACACTCAATCATGGAGTAATAGAGTCCATGGTCTTCCAACTTTCCTTGGAATTTTTCCTTGTCTGAAGAGTGATCGTAATCCTTGCTCCAGGATCCTGGTTTAGATTTTCTGTGTTTTCCAGAGCTTCCACGCTTTGTTCTCCAGTTTGCCCCTAGATTTCTTAAGGACAACAGGGAGATCAGTACGGATACTAATCTTGTGTGCTCGTAGTTAGGACTATCCTTTGTGGGCAGCATTGATTATCCACTCCCTATCGGCCATTTTGACAAACTTTATTATGATGGGCTTTGGCATATTGGAGCGGAAATTAGCTGGATCGGTGTTTGTTTGTGATAGTCGGTGGATGTTGACACAAAGGATTTTTTCAGGCTCTTTCACACCGAGGGAAATACAAAGCGCAGACCAGGGGTCTTTACTATCGAGAATACCATACACGAGCAAGTTAATCTTTCGAAAATAAAGTTCTTGGGTGAGTAACTTGTTGTCACATCTCTTTTCCATTACGGCCATCTCCTCGCTCACCTTTTGTATCTCACGCTTGTTATCCTCTATCTGCTCGGCATTATGCGAGACTGAGGTTAAAATATCATCGGTCTTGTTATGCAAGTCCTTAATTTCATCTTTCATGGTTTCCATTTTACTCACCAATTCAGCAGTTTGAACTTTGAGGGCTTGTAGTATGAACACTTTGAGTTCATCTAGAACCGGTGCAGTAATAGCCGCCGGCATGGCCGGCATATTCGTCGGCTCAGGTGTTTTGTCAACGATGGTTTTATCTCAGGTTTGAATGTAGTTATCCAAACTTGCAGCGGCAGATGTGGAGGGAGTGTCTGAGTCAACTTTAGCTTTGCTCCCCTTCTTAGTGGACATTTTCATTCAGTTTTTTGGCCAGGTTTGGAGAGCGTGAGAGACTAGCGTCTTCTCATGACGACAGCGCCACCAGAAGTGGAGCGTATATAGTTCTGGCTCATCATTAAAAATTAAAAATGGGCACTAGCACACTTTGCCTCCACTTCTCAGGCATCCTATCACTCTCTAAGACCTTGTTGAATGTTCTTGTCAGAAAATCTACTGGTACCTCTCCTAGACACTTCCATACCTCCACAGGTATGTCATCAGGACCAACTGCCCTCCTCATTTCACCCTTACTAATCTTTGCTACTTCCTGGTCCTCTATAGTCACCTCTTCTACTCTTTTTTTTCTCTCATTTTCCTCATTCATCAAGTACTCTTTCCATCTTCCCAGCACACCTCTGACATCAGTCAATACATTTCCCTCTCTGTCCTTAATCATTCCTGCCTATCTATTTCTCTGCTGTGCCAACCTGTATAAATCATTTTCTTCCTCCCTACTGTCCAATCTAGCATACAAGTCATCATATGCCCTCTGTTTGGCCTTTCACACCACTACCTTCGCCTTACGCTGTGTCTCCCTGTACTCCTGTTTACTCTTTTCGGTCCTCTCAATGTCCCACTTCTTCTTAGCTAACCTCTTCTTTTGTACACACTCCTGCACTTCCTCATTCCACCACCAAGTCTCCTTAGCTACTCTCCTTCCAGAAGACACGCCAATAACTCTCCTACCTGTCTTCCTGATCACGTGAGCTGTAGTTGTCCAGTCATCTGGAAGCACTTCCTGACCACCCAAAGCCTGTTTCAACTCCTCCTTGAAGACAACACGACACTCTTCCTTTTTCAGCTTCCACCACTTTGTCTTCAGCTCTGCCTTTGCCTTCTTCACCTTCACCATCAGCGTCATCCTGCACACCACCATCCTATGCTGTTTGGAAATACTCTCACCCACTATTACTTTGCAGTCACTGATGTCTTTCAAATTAAATTGTCTACACAAGATGTAGTCTACCTGTCGGCTCCTACCTCCGCTTTTATAAGTCACCCTATGCTCTATGCTCCTGTCTCTTCTGGAAGAAAGTATTCATCTCAGCCATTTCCATCCTTTTTGCAAAATCTATCAACATCTGTCCTTCTGTGTTCCTGTCCTGGATACCAAACCTGCCCATCACTTCCTCGTCCCCTCTGTTGCCTGCACCATCAGGTCCATTGAAGTCTGCACCAATGATCACTCTTTCACCTCTGGGGGAGGGGGGGGGTGTACTCTGCATCACTTTATCTAACTCACTCGAGAATCTCTCCTTCTTTCCTAGCTCACATCCTGGATGTGGGGCATAAGCACTAACAACATTGAGCAACACATCTTCAATTTCTAACTTGAGACTCATCACTCTGTCTGACACTCTTTTCATTTCTAGAACATTCCAGATCAAGTCCTCCTTCAAGATGACTCCTACTCCATTTCTCTACCCATCGACTCCATGATAAAACAGCTTAAGCCCTACTCCTAAGCTTCTAGCCTTGCTACCATTCCACCTGGTCTCCTGAACACACAGTATGTCCACCTTCCTGCTGTGCATCATGTCAGACAGCTCTCTATCTTTTCCTGTCTTAGTTCCAACATTCAAAGTCGCTACTCTCAGTCCTAGACTCATGCCTTTCCTCTTCTCTCTCCGCCTACAGACACGCCTCCTGCCTCTCCTTCTTCAACCAACAGCAGCCCAGTTTCCACCATCACCCTGTTGGTTAATAGCACTGATGGCGGTTGTTGTTAACCCGGGCCTTGACCAATCCGGTATGACATCCGTTTTTATGTTTCGCATATCAAATTTTGGCACATGTTTTACATCGGATGCCCTTCCTGACACAACCCTCAGCATTTATCCAGGCTTGGCACCGTACATATATACAAATGCACATTTGTATATGTATATATGTATGTTTGTATATATTTGTATCCATACATATACCTCCACCCCATTTACAGTTGCAGTTTTTTTGTATGTGCTGGTGAAAACTTTATGGACTGATTAAATTTTGTTATCAATTCAAGACATTGATGAGACATTTATTTTTTATTTTTTGTAACTACGAATTTGGGCAGTCCTCGCCTAGAGTCGGCTGAGATGGATGCCAGCAATTCCGCGATCCTAATTTGGATTAAGCGGTTCAGAAAATGAATGAAATAATGAATTTGAGCAGCACTCAGAGTACTCTGATTTCTTCCCACATTCCAAAAACATGCATAGTAGGTTAATTGGCTGTTCCAAATTACCCCTCGGTGTGCGTGGGAATATGAGTACAGGATGTTCACTACTCTTGCATTTTTTGAGTATCATATGATAGTTCCTCATAATAATTTCCAGATTTTAAAGCACTTTTATAAGAATGTAATGAAACACAAGTTTTAGATTAAACCTTAAAAGAGTTGCTCTTTTACCTTAAAATAATTTGTATCAAGAGGCATTCATAGTTTAACCAAATAATACAACTTTGCCACGAAACCGTATTATCTGATAAGACACTATAATTTATCTTACCAGTGGAAGATGAAAAGATACCATGAAAGGGTTAAATTTGATTAAAGCTTAATCAGTCCTAGAGTTGTGTTTGGATAAAATACAGATGTATCAAGCATGCAGTCAGTCATATTTATTCCAAAAAAATGTGACCAAACACTCAATAAATGAAAAAGATTTATTAACTACTGCTCAGACTCATACCAAAGAAACAAAACATTTTAGGCATCTGACAGATAACTAACATTTATCAGTTTGATACATCTGAGCAGTAGAGGGTTAGGGGTCTTTACTCATGGCCCAAAAGTGGCACCTTGATGGTACCTGGGCTTGAAGCTCCACACTTCCACTCAGTAAGCCAGAGTCACTAAGCACTGTACCACAATTACCCCCTGCAGTGATGGCATTTGATGTGAATCGGTAATGCACAGTTCACATTATGATTATAAGTTCATATTTTCCAGATTTGCTTCCTTCACTCAGTTCATAGATAGGCTCTGTTTCTCTATGTACAATAAAGTATTCCTATCCAAGGCACACATTTAAACCATATGGAAATATTTACAGGTACAAAAATTAACTGATTATTACATGAGGAGCTCTACGCTGGATAAGATTGTCTGCTAAGTGCTGTAAATGTAAATGTACTCTCTTTTAAGTATGAGGTAAGTGAGCACCTTCTCATGCTGTCTGGTTTATTCATGTGCTTGAAATATGTGTGTTCTGCTCCCAGATATGGTGACAGCCTCATGGCATCCAGGATGTTTTTAAAATAACAGGTGTGATCTGGGCTTAGATCCACCTCCAAGTGTATATGCTGCTGATCTTCAACAGCTTTGTCACTAACATTTTAATATGCACACTTGCAGATAATGTGAATCTGAAGAGTATACAGAATCTGATATAAAACCCAGAAGCTTCAGTCCAACTATTTGAGACTGGATGGCCCCAAAATAAAAACACACAGATTAACATTACAGTACATGAACACAAATCTCCAGATCAGACTGGTATAACAAAGTAGCACAAAGCTAGAACAAACATTGAAATCCAGAGAATGATAAACTTAAGTGATGAAGTTAATACAGAGAAGGAGTGGGCTGTGGGAGGAAGAGAGGAGGTGAAAAGTGAACCCCAGATCCAGTAACCTAAAATGTATTATTTCAAAAATAATTAAATAAAATGTTTGGTACCATATTAGTAATACAGAAATTATTTTAGTATGTTATCTCATAGACTCATGACAATGTATTACTCATTTATTCACAATTAGGTTTTCATGTTAATTTTAAATAAGAGGAATATGGCTACAATTTGTATAGCAAAGAGTGATGTGCAGTGTGTATCTTTCTGAAAAAGAAGGATTGGAGGACTAGTTCAGATCAGACACATGTGACACACATTGGACATCCAGTCTATGAGCTGTATGTTATTTCGCCAATCTGTATATTTTTAGATATATTTTATCTCAGGAATAGGACTTAGTTCTAAGATTTAAGGAAATAAACTGACTACACCATTCTGGGACTTCCAATTCACATTTTCACAAAATAATATTTGTCATACACTTCATCTTGGTTGTCTCTCAAATCGAGGAAGACGATTGGTTGTGCTGTCATCGGTGAGTACGCATGTGACTTTGGAGTCCAAAGCCTAAAGCGCACACTCTGTTGCATGTTGAGCAAGGCACACTTGTTGTAGAGATGACAGTAGACAACATTCGGTGTCTCAGTTGGCGGGCTGCTTCAAGGTGCAAGCGGCGGTCATCCTCAAAGACTACAGCTGTGCATTGGATCAAGGAGCACCAGAGCTGTCTGTCATTAGCTGTCAGCTCAAGTTGGCCAGTCTTGATATCTGCCCATTTGAGGTTTGCCTTAAGGTTGTCCTTGTATCTCTTCTTTAGTCGACCTTGGTTTCAGTTTCCTTTAACCAGTTCTCCTTGGAAGAGTTGGCGTGGGCTTCTGGACTTCTCCATCCTGATGACATGATGTCCACCAAAGTTGGGCTTTGATGAACTTGGCTTCGATGCTGGTGGTGTTGGCTCTGTCTAACATCCCGTGGTTTGCGACACATTCCTGCCAGTGTATCTTCATGATGGAGCGGAGGGAGTGTTGGTGAAACTGCTCAAGCTTTTTGATGTGTCTTCGGTACACAGTCCATGTCTTGCAACCATACAAGGACGTTATGACCACAGCATTGTAGACATTGAGTTTTGTGGTGAGACTAATGCTCTTGTGCTTCAAGACTTTGATGTGAAGTCTGTGCCTAGTGCCTGACTAGCTTTCTGATTCCTGGATGAAATTTCTCCATCAAGAAAACCATTACTGGAGATAGTGCTGCCCAAGTACTTGAATGTCTGGACATTTTTCAGCTGTGTGCCATCGATAGTGATGCATGGTGGCTGGAGAGTCGTATTTTGTGCTGGCTGTATGAGTACTACAGTTTTTCCATGACTAATTTTGAGTCTGAATAGCTTGGCCGCTTCAGAGAATTTTTCAATTATGGTTTGTGAGTGGTTCTCTTCATGAGCCATGAGAGCACAGTTATCAGCAAACAGGGCCTCCAATACGAACCTGTGAAGTGTCTTTGTTTTTGCATTTAGGTGCCTCAAGTCGAACACTGACCCATCAAGCTGGTATTTGATGTACACTCCAAGGTCAAGGTCACTGATAGCATGGTTGAGTACTTGAGTAAAAAAGAGATTGAACAGCACAGGAGTCAGAACACAGCCTTGCTTTACTCCATTGGAGATTTCGAAGCAGTTTGATGGTTCACCATTTCAGAGTATTGCTCCCATCATATCCTGGTGGAACAGTTTGACTAATGCGGTGAATTTTGGAGGGCAGCCAAGCTTTCTGAGAATAGTCTAGAGAGTTTCTCTGTTGACCGTGTCAAATGCCTTGGTGAGGTCTATAAATACCAAGTACAAGTTCATGTTCTGTTCCATACACTTTTCCTGAACCTGTCTGAAGGCAAAGACCATGTCTACAAGTGCCCCGGTTTGGGCGAAAACCGCATTGTGATTCCGGGAGATTTCTTTCAGCCACGGTTGGGATGAGTCTGTTGAGTAGCACTTGGGCCAGTATTTTTCCAGCTGTGGAGAGGAGAGATATGCCCCTTTAATTTCCACAGTCTGCTTTTGATCCCTTGTTCTTGAAGAGGGCAACTATTGATGCATTGTGAAAGTCTGCAGGCAGTTTTTCCTCTACCCAGATGCTTAATAGCACACAGAAAAAGGCTTCCAGGGCTATGTCACCTAGTGCTTTGTAGACTTCCACAGGAATGCCATTATTGCCAGGAGCTCTTCTGCAGCTCATCTGTTCAATGGCTCTCTTGATTTCATCCATAGAGTGTGGTTCATCTAATTCAGTATGTTCTGCTTGTTGCTTTATCTGGTCAAGTGCACACTGGTCAACTGCGGAAGGGCGATTCAGAAGTTGGCTGAAATGTTCTTTCCGTCTGTTGTTGATGCCAGTTTAGTCCTTGATCAGTGTTGTTCCATCTGAGGAAAGTAGAGGAGTGAAGCCAGATTTGGAGGTACCAAACATTGTCTTGATGGAACTGAAAAAATGTTTTGAGTTATTTGAGTCAGCAAACCCTTGGATCTCTTCAGTTTTCTTATCCCATCACTTATCCTGTATTTTCCTCATCTCCCTCTGAGCCTCACTCTGGAAGGACTTGAATCTGTTTTAATTTAGCACTGAATCTGGGTTGTTTTGCCACTCCATAAATGCCTTGTTTTTCTTGGCCAAGAGATCCTCTATGGCAGTGTTGTTCTGATCAAACCAGTCTTGGTGATGTCTGCGTTTAGGGCCAAGCACAGTCTTAGATGTCTCCTGTATCATACCCCTGAGTGTTTCCTATTTGTGAGTTGGGTCTCCAGTCAGTGGTCCTGTAGTGGACAGCTTTTGGTCCGGACTGTCATTGAACATACTAAGGTAGGAGTGGTCCTGGAGTCTGGCTGTGTTGAAAGCTGTATGAGCTTGCTTTGGCCTCCTTGGGAAGTGGCAAGCTATGTGTAATCGTAGGATTGTACGCACAAGCCTATGATCCGTCCAACATTCTGCACCCCTCATTATTCTTGTTATTAGCATGTCTTTAATGTCACGCTGGCGAAGAATAACATAGGTAATGAGGTACCATTGTCTAGAGCATGGGTGCATCCATGTGGTCTTGTACTTATCAGCCATCCTGAATGTGGTGTTACTGATTGCTATATTGTGCTCTGCACATTTCCTCAGCAGAAGAAGACTGTTGTTGTTCATCTTGCCCACACCGTGTCTGCCAAGTACACCTTCCCATCAGTAGTGGTCACGACCAGTATGAGTTTATCGCTGGAAGACAGAGCTCAGAAGGGAATCGAGGTCAGCATAGAACTGTTCTATGGTATCTTCTGTGCTCGTCAGCGTTGGTGCATAGGCACTGATGATTGTGAAGTGTCGTTTTTGGTCAAGTGGCAAGTGAAGTTTCATTAGTCTTTCGGTGATACCACCTGGAAGGTCTTGGAGCTGTTTCAACAGACATGACTTTATGGCTAAGCCGACTCCATGGATCCTGTCTTCGTTTTCTGGTTTGCCTTTCCGGAGGAAAGTGTAGCCATCAGATGGTTTAACAAGAGATCCTTTGTCCACTAGTCTTGTCTTACTAAGAGCAGCTATGTCTGTTATAGCGAGACAATTCCTTGGCAACCAGGGCTGTTCTTCTTTGTGGTCTGTCAGCTTTGCATCTGTCGATTAAGGTATTTGTCATATTATTTTATATTCATATTTATAATCATATTCATATTATTTGTCATATGATATTTCTCATATACTACATGGCATTATAATATATTAAGAGGCATTTTTTAATACATTAACGAGCACAGAATTTCAACTGCTAGTAAAACCCAAAGATGTCCTGTTTCCAAATCAAAACTACATGAACAAAAGAGCACAAAAACCTCTCCTATTTTATACTTAATATAACTCAACCATACCTTCCTCCTACATATACTGTACTCACAAACAAATCTACACATCATACTGTGGACTGTGTAGGTCCTATTCCTACAGTTATATGTTTAACTACCAGATATCCTGCATGGTACTTGCTGGCAATATGGCTAAAGAAATGTTGCAGAGTTCTCAAAACAAAATGAAAACTATGAATGAACATTGAGCAGAAGGACAAGAGTATATTCTGAGTGAATGGGTTTTAGCTCTCATGCCTACTGTAGACTCGCCATTTCAGGCAAAATATACTGGTACTTATACTGTCATTGAGAAAGTTTCACATCTGAATTATTCAATCATAATGCCTGGATAAAGAAAGTAAAAGAAACTGTGTCATATTGACACCTCTTTAAGCCATATTACAGGTCTGATAGTGAGATGGGGGCATCTGTGGATAATGTACGTCTGGTCCTAGCTGTCTGCTTGGTACCAGATGCACAGGAGAGAGATGGTGTGCCTGAGCTTGATGACAGTTTACTTTGTGGCCATTTAAAAAAATCTGAGTCATTATCTAACTTAAATAAACTGTTGTATAATGTATTTTTTTAATGTTTGATATATGTTTAGCCCCTCCTTGAATTGCCACCTTATCGTGGTGGAGGGATTTCCTTGACCTAATGATCCTCGGAGATATGTTGTCGGGGGCATAATGCCCCTGGTCGGGTCACCCAAGGCAAACAGGTCCTGGGTGAAGGTCCAGACGAAGTGCGGTTCAGAAGACCTCTATGCTATATAAAAATAAAAGGACACAGTTTCCCTTGCACAGATGCGAGTCACAGGGGTCCCCCCCTGGAGCCAGGCCAGGGGGAGGGGCTCGAATGTGAGTGCCTGGTGGTCGGGCTTCTAACCATGGAGCCCGGCAAGGCCCAGCCCGAAAAGGACACATGGGTCCGCCCTCCCATGGATCCACCATCTGTTGGAGGGGCCATAAGGGTCAGGTGCAATGTGAGTTGGGTGGCAGCCGAAGGCATTGGTTCTGTCGGACCGATCCTCGGTTACTGACTCTGACTCTTGGGACATGGAATATCACCTCTCTGGTGGGGAAGGAGGCTGAGCTGGTGCGTGAGGTGGAGAGATATGACTTGATACAGTTGGGCTCACCTCAACGCATAGCTTGGCCTCTGGAACCACCCATATCAAGAGAGGCTGGATCTTATTCCATTCTGGAGTTGCTCATGGGGAGAGGCGGCGAGCCGATGTGGACATCCTTGTTGCCCCCCGTCCCGGTGCCCAAACATTTGGGTTCTCCCCGGTCAACAAAAGGGTACCTTCCCTCTGACTTTGGGTGGGGGGGACGGGTCCTGACTGTTATTTGTGCTTATGCACCAAATGACAGTTGAGAGTACTCACCCTTTAGGAGTCTTTAGGAGTCTTTAGGGGGTGTGTTGAAGAATGTTCCCTCAGGAGACTCACTCGTTGTCTTGGGAGACTTCACCGCCCATGTGGGCAACGGTAGTGTCACCTGGAACGGTGTGATTGATCCGGAGCTCAGAAGGAGAACTACCAAAATACTTCACACAAAGACCCAGCACCTTGTAAAAGGTGCTGGCTTCATAAATTTGCTTTGTGCCTGATGGATAATTTCCTGCAGGTGCATCTTCAACCCTGGTGGTGGTGCACCGCTCCCTGCTGTTTGGTGTAGGGACAGCATTCCTAGAGTCTGGCTATCTTTTCACAATAAAGAAATCATTAGCTAAAGTATAAAGTAAAAAAATAAAATAAAATAATAAATATATGATAAATACTGAATCTTTAAAGAAATACTGAAGTGGCTGTAGTGAAGAGGTAATGGTGTGTGCATGTACAATGTGTACAGTGAGTAATCAAAATGTTCTGCGAAAGTTGTCCGGTATTTCAGCAGATAAGTAACCTGATGACTCGTGGGTGAAATTGTCCCGGGGTCCGGATGCTACTGTATTGTCTGCAGAAGGAGTGTGAAGAATGAGTGGCTGGGATAAGAGAGGATCCGCTGGGCCTTTGTCCTACAGAGCTGTGTGTAGAGGTCCTGGAAAGCAGGCAGTATAATCCTGGTGAAGCGTTGTGCTGATCTGACCACCCCCTATAGAGCTTTCCAGTTCACAGCATTACAACTGCCATAGCAAGTAGTGATGAAGCCAGACAGAATACTCTCGATGGTAAAATGGTATAAGTTGGAGAGTATTCTGGAGTCTCGCTGCTTCCGTG
This sequence comes from Plotosus lineatus, assembly GCA_024760905.1. NCBI lineage: Eukaryota > Metazoa > Chordata > Actinopteri > Siluriformes > Plotosidae > Plotosus > Plotosus lineatus. The sequence goes on from CM045731.1 coordinate 43,209,842, forward strand.
ATCACATCCAGTGATGTGACCAGCTCAGATCCTCACTGATATTAAATATCAGTTCCTCATGTTCATTCAGTATTCAATCAGTTTCCAAGCCGCTTAATCCCAAAATAGGGTTACAGGGTGCCTGGAACTCCTCACAGCTAACTCTTTTTGAGGGCAGGGTACACCCTGAACAGCTCTCCAGGGCTAACACATACAACATACATAACATATACAAGTACTCACGCTTATCTTCACATCTACTGTGCATAAGTTTAGGCCAGGGCTCAGCAACCCACGGCTCCGGAGCCGCATACAGCTCTTTCACCTGTCTGATGTGGCTCCATGGCTTTTAAAAATAATGAATGTTGTAGTTTATGGTAGCCAACGGGTGCAAACGGACTTCATCTACAAAAACCACTGCATCACCAAAAACAACTTCAAAAAGAAAATGCTGCTTATTTACTCACAACGAAAGCACTCCGGGCCAGCAGGAGAGAATTAAACCAGTTTTTACCTGAATGATGGGAGAATCTGTCTAAAGCAGGGCCCTGCAACGGTCGGGTACCCACAGGTACCCAGCGGGTAACCTTGAAGAAATGCTCTTTTAGGGTTGAAAATTACATAGATGAAAATTAACAGTCACGGGTGCAGATGGATATTTATTTGGTATGAGTGGGGTGATTTTGTGTGTGTTCTTGTGGACATGGCTATCGTTATATTAATCAGCTACATTGAGAGTCTCAGTGTTTTGGATCTGATGTGTTGGTGGAGGGAGCCACGATATTCCAAACCGTTGTGCTCATGGCAAGTAGTGTTCTCGCCATCCCAGCAGCAGTGCAGCAAGTGAGAGAGATTTTTCCGCCACTGAGGTTTTCAATCCAGGAACGGAAATTACAGCTGAAGTAAGATGGTGGATGAGATTTGTTTATACACAGCAATCTCTGAATTAAATAACTCTCCTCCCAGTGACAAAATAAAAGATCGTGTCTGGTTCAGTCCCCAGTTTGAGAATGGGGCAGTCAGTGCAGTATTAAGCATTAATATTATTTAAAAGAATGTTGAGCAGGCTCCTTCTTAAAATAAGTCTTCGTATACTTTTCTGTGTTGTTGTCATTTTTGCAAATTAAAACTATGACAAAACAACATTAATATAACGAATAAAGAAAAAGAAGATCCCACGAAGGGAGTGATGGTGAGGTAGGCTACCCAACCAGTTAACACATCTGGCTCCACCCAGTCCCTCGCTTCGTGGGATAGATATTCTTTTTCTTTATAAAAATACAAGAAGGACTCAAACACATTCATTCATTTTCTGAACCGCTTAATTCTAATTAGGGTCACAGGGAGGCTGATGCCCATCCCAGCCGACTCCGGGCGAGGGTAGAGTACACCCTGCACAGCTCGCCAGGCCATGAAGATGCTGATGGCTATGCAGCTCCTCGTGTTGAAAGTCAGCAAAAGTTCTTTTCCAGCCTCGCACCATAGATAGTGAGAGACATGGTCAGCCTTTGATAACCAAGTTAGCTTACTGGGGGGACAGTGACAATCTGTGGAGAGTGGGGTTTGAGCCCCCAATCAGTGATCCAGCACCTTTACCACCAGGCCTCAAATAGACATTGGGAATTTTCATTGAAAGTAAATTTTTATTTATTATTATTTTTTTTAATCGGAATGTTTTTGTTGCAAGCAGAATTGTAATTTAATTATTTCTGCAGTCATTTAAATCAGTGCAACACATTGTTTTTATATTAACATGAAGAAAAAAGGGGGGAAACAGTATATGCAGTGTTATTTGATTTTAAATGTGGCACTCAGTGTTTTCTTTACTGTGGAAAACGGGTCCAAATGGCTCTTTGAATGGAAAAGGTTGCTGACCCCTGGTTTAGGCTGTTGGACGAAACCAAAATACCCAGAGGACACCCCCACAAGCACAGGGAGAACCTGCACCACAGGACCACTGTGCCACCTTGACCCCAATATAAATATTGTATAACATTAGTATAATGGGCAGTGGTGGCCTGGTGGAAACGTGCTGAATTACCTATCCTGGGGTTGGGAGTTCAAACCCCACTGTCAACGGTTGTCACTGCTCTCATTGTCTTTGGTGAGAGGTTCATATAAAAGAACTATTGCTGACTTTCCTCAAGAGTAGGCTGCATAGCCATCAGGGTGCTTCTGCTCTGTGATGACCTGACTAGTTGTCTACGGTGTACTCTGCCCTCACCTAGAGTTGGCTGAGATGGGCGCAAGCCTCCCCACAACCCTAATTAGGGTTAAGCAGTTCAGAAAATGAATGAATGAATATTGAGACAGTGGTGACCCTGTGGTACGGTGCTGGATTACTTAGCTGAAAGTCAAGGGTGTATTTTATATGGTTTATGATTTAGGGCTTCAATGATACTGATATGGTGCCTGGAGAGCAGTTCCGGGGTATGTGCCTTCTTCAAGGGCACTTTAGTGAGGTGCACCCTTAACCATTCCCTGGTACATCACAGGGCCAACACGTGCACACACAAAAACCTGAACATACATTCTTCTTCTTCTTTTCGGCTTTTCCCTTTTTCAGGGGTCACCACAGCGAATCATCTGATTCGCACATTTAATTTAGTATAGGTTTTTTTTACGTCGGCTGCCCTTCCTGACACAACCCTTTAGCAAGGGACAGAAATACGCTGACAGCTTAGCAGCCTACTCTTTACAAAAGTCAGCAATGGTTCTTTTACATGCCTCTCACCATAGACAGTGAGAGACATGGCCCGCCTATGATAACCCAGTTAGCTGCACTGGGGGTACAGTGACAACGTTGCGGGGACTCGAACCTCCAATCAGCGATCCAGCACCCTATACCACTAGGCCACCACTGCCCACAAAAACCTTAACATACATTATAATTATGTAATTAAATACAACTCTGCTTGAAAATGCAGGGAACTGAATGAATACTTTGAAGTAAATTCAGAAAAGTTAAATAACAAAGAGAATAACTACCACATTGATAACTCATTGTATCATATTATAAAAGGTATTTATTTAGCCCCTTGAGAGTTTACACATGAAGTAGATAGGTATTTTCTTCAACTAGCAAACAAGTAAGCATTTCACTAATCCCACTAAGCGTTTGTTTATGTAAAAGCTTGAGTTCAGAATTTCTGATGAAGCTCTATTGACCTACGGCTCAGACACACAAACATGCACACTACTGTGCATCCAGATCACCTCACACACCCATTAGTGTGTCAATGGAGGGATAGACAGATGCTCCCAGAGGGAGCAAAAGAGCACACACCCGCATATGCAAGCTTTCTGTGGGCTTGCATATAGTGGAGGAAAAGATAAGCACAGACACACAGGATGTGTGAGGACAAGGAAAGTAATGTATACACTAAGCAAAAACACCAAGTCTGTCTTCACACATATAGTGGAGGAAAAGATAAGCACAGACACACAGGATGTGTGAGGACAAGGAAAGTAATGTATACACTAAGCAAAAACACCACGTCTGTCTTCATTATATTAAACATGTATGCAATATGCATATGTTTAATATATGCCGATTGCACCTATACATATTTCAAACCAAATAAGAAAAAGAACAGCATGAGCCCAGCCTAAAAAGTAACAATAACAATGTAGATTATGATGAAGGCTCTATTGACCTACGGCTTGGACACACAAACAGGCACTCAATTGTGCATTGAGCTCACCTATCAGTTCTTTCAGACACATCATTTTTGTTGTGTTCTTGTGATGGTAGATGGCACTTGGTTCAAAGAGATTAGTCTGGGTTTCTTTTTGGCATGGTTGACTAAAACAGTCTTTGTTGTATGAGTGGTCTTTGTTAGTTAACTTCTGCAAATGGTAGCACTAGTATTGAATTTTTTTCCATATGTCTTACTGTGGATTGGTGAAGTGCACATTCTTTAATCAATGATTTTAAACATTTCAAGCCACACACACACACACACACACACACACACACACACACACACACGCACACACACACACACACACACACACACACACACACACACACACACACATATACGAGACTCTTAGAAATCCCCTTTGTTTCTGCCCAGATATTACCTGAGCCCATATTCTCCGATACCCTAAAATGGAATATAGAAACAGCCAAAGTTTAAATGTGTTTACCATTAGGATTAAAGAAATAACTACAATAAATGTAATTATTTAACTGAATATATTTTCTACTTTTATCCAAATACCTTATCTTTTAATCACAGCTATAGATTAAAAAGCTGTTTCTGATAACTTTATAAATAGTATACTTTCTTGCAAACAAAAGGTTCAAATTTAGGAATTTATTTTACAAAAAACACATACCCCCAGTGCAGATAACTGGGTTATCAAAGGCTGGCCATGTCTCTCACTGTCTATGGTGTGAGGCATGTAATAGAACCATTGCTCACTTTCGACAATAGTAGGCTGCAAAGCCGTCAGCGTGTTTCCACCCTGCGATGGTCTGGCGAGCTGTCTAGGGTGTACTCTGCCCTCGCCCGGAGTCGGCTGGGATGGGCACCAGCCTCCCTGCGACCCTAATTAGGATTAAGCGATTACAGAAAATGAACTGAAAACACACATACATGAATTGTATTAAAATAGACACAATCACTTATAGGAAGGGTGTCCAAAGTTTTTTAGTGAGGGCCAGACACAAAAAAAAAGAACAAAGGGCCATGCCCCACATATCAACATATTGACACATGAATACTGTGTGTGTGGGGGGTGATGGGGTGTCAGGGAGAGGTAGTACCTTTAGTAGGGGGCACGCCATGTCCTTTTCAGCACAGCTTGTCTGCCACTGGTCCTCAGTTGTCACCCAGTTCTCACCTGTTGCTCCTCAAAGCTGTCGCATGCAACAGCGGCCACCCCCTGGGCAACGGCTTTGGTGGACCGGTTGAACAGGTTGAGGGTAGTCGGTTGGATCTGAAACCCTCTGGTGAGTTTTGGAATGGGCAGTGTCAGCCTACTGCATGTGAAGACTGACTCCCGGCGGAACAAGTGGAAGAAATTATTTAGTTATCCAACAGTTGTGAAGAAGGCAGAAGCAAGCATTCGTGGAGTGCCCTAGAGCATGGACGTGTGAAGAAGTCCTGGTCATCCACTGCAGTCTGGCAGTCTCTTGTTGTAACAGTTCTCCGTGCCACTGGATTAAGGCTTCCCAGACCGAAAGAGTGGGATTGTCCCAGTGCAACGATCTTCCCACTATAAAATTTTCATGCACAGGTCCGTTTTTGGAAACTCATCTTAACACTGATCTGTACGCACACCTTCAAGTCCTGCGATGATGGGCACGTGGCGAAGTAACAGGTGGCGGTGACCACTGGCAGTTGTAGTCACAATCCTGCACGTAGGCGGTCCATGGGCAAGTGGTCATTCTTTTTTTCCATGGGCAAGTGGTCGTTCTTTTTTTTTCCTGAATCCGAGGGCAACAGGAGAGTCGGGCAGCACCCGTGGACGACTGGGCAGCCTCTTTAGGCCAGCACTGCCCACCCTCACATGGGGGAAGGGACTAGAAAAGGTGTCTCAAACAAATGCTTGCCCTTTCTAGTCTGGTCAGCTTACCACAGTTAACAGACTCACCCTCATTGCGGTCGAAAAAAGCAAAACAAAAAACACAAAATTTCCTGGGAGCATGGAATGTCCGAACACTACTGGATAGAGTCAATATATCAAGACCAGAAAGGAGAACAGCACTTGTTGCAAATGAACTTCAGAGAAAAAGAATAGAGATTGCCGCACTCAGCAAAACAAGACTTGCCGACGAAGGCTCACTAAAAGAAGAAGGGAATGGTTACACCTTTTTCTGGAAAGGAAAACCTCAACATGAAGACAGAATTCATGGTGTAGGCTTTGCCATTAGAACATCTCTGCTCAAAAGCATCCCAGCCCTTCCAGTTGGTATTAATGAACGCTTCATAAAGCTGTGCAAACCTCTGAGCAAATCAAAATATCTTACCATCATCAGTGTGTATGCACCCACTCTTACTAGTCCTGATGATATCAAGGAGCAATTCTATGGACAATTTGATGAGGTTATCAGATCTACCCCTCAGAATGATAAACTTATAATCCTTGGAGATTTCAATGCAAGAGTGGGAAGTGACTACAAAAACGGGAAAGGAGTTCTCGGCAGGCAAGGAGTAGGCTCCTCAGCAAGTGTGCAGAACACAGCCTGTGCATTACTAACACCTTCTTCAGGATGGCCAAGAAATATAAAACCACATGGATGCACCCGAGGTCCAAACACTGGCATATGATTGACTTCATCATTGAACGTCAATGGGTGACATGAGCCATGTGAGGTGTTGAATGCTGGACTGACCACAAACTTGTCAGGGCCAAAATGATGCTGCACATAAGACCACCTCACATAAACAAGATCAAGATTGTTAGAGCTTCATTCAACATTGCTTGGCTAAAAGTCCCAGCCTACCTTCTAAAGTACCAGCAGCAGCAGCTTGATGACAAACTTCAAGATGGCCTTTCCTCTGAGGATGGCACTGCAAAATAGTCCTCATTCAAGGAGACTGTCTCTGAGGCTGCTGAGGTTCTTGGGGCAAAACCTAAAGTTCATGAAGATTGGTTCGATCAGAATGATGAAAAAACCAAGGAAGCCCTCAAGGCAAAGAACAAGGCCTATATGGAATTGCAGAACGATCCTTCTTCTGTATCAAAATGCGAAACTTTCAAAACTTTGCAGGCCAAAGTGGAATTTGATCTAGGGACAATGCGAGACAAATGGTGGTGGGAAAAAGCTTCTGAAGTCCAACACTATGCTGACACACACAATGCAAAGAAATTCTTTAGTTCGCTGAAGACAGTCTACGGACCATCTACACCGGGATGCTCTCCCTTACTATCTTCTGATGGCTCAACTCTGATCAAAGACCAAGAAGGGTTGAGCAAACACTGGCAAGAACACTTTTATAATCTGCTCAACCGGCCGTCTTCAGTCAACACGGAGGCACTCAGTCAGATCCACCAGCAACCGATACAAGATACCGATACAATACTCTTGCTGAGCCTCCATAAATGGCTGAAATCAGGAAAGCAATCCTCCAAACAAACTCAAGCAGACCATCTGGAAAAGATGGAATACCTGCTGAAATCTACAAGCTGGCAGTTTCAAGCACCTTAGAGGCCTTTCATGATGTACTGCAGAGCATCTGGGAGGAGGAAAGTATGTCAGATGACTTTCGTGATGCCTTGATCATCTCCCTGTATAAGAACAAGGGTAGTAAAACTGACTGTGGAACCTACAGAGATATATCACTTCTCTCCATTGCCAGGAAAATATTCGGCAGAGTCATTCTCAATCGACTCATTATTGTCTCTGAAAAGAACTTGCCAGAGGCACACTGCAACTTTAGACCAGGGAGAAGTACCATCGATATGATTTTTACCATGAGACAACTTCAAGAGAAGTGTATAGAACAAAACATGCCTCTGTACTCTGTCTCCATTGACCTCATAAAGGCTTTTGACACAGTCAACAGGGAAGCTCTCTTGGCCTGTGCTTGAGCATATTGGATGTCGACCAAAATTTGTTTCAATGATTAGGCTCTTCCATGATGGCATGACAGGACAAGTTCTCTCCAGCGGCAATGTGTCTGAGACCTTTGAGATCGGAACTGGAATAAACTAGGGCTGTGTACTAGCACCAGTCCTCTTCAACATCTTCTTTACCTGCATGCTGTCCCACGCAGTAAAAGACCTTGAGCAAGGAGTCTACATTCGCTACCATCTAGATGGCTCCCTCTTTGACCTACATCGACTCAATGCTAAGACCAAGAGCCTTCTAGATCTCATCCAAGAAGTCCTCTTTGCTGACGACTGTGCTCTAGTGGCGCATGCTGAATCCGATCTGCAATTGATGCTAGACTGCTTTTCAGACGCCTCCAAAATGTTCGGCTTAACAATCAGCCTTGGTAAAACTGAGGTGTTTTGCCAACCTTCAGCAACAACAAACCCCCAAGCTCTGACAATCGTTATTGAGAACACTCAGCTGAAGAATGTGGAACATTTTAAATGTCTAAGAAGCACCATCTCCTCCAATGGCTCCTTAGACAAAGAAATCGATGCTTGGATCAGCAAAGCGAGCCAAGCTTTAGGAAGACTCCGAAACAAAGTGCTCAACCACCACAACATCCGATTGAGTACAAAATTGAAAGTGGCCAATGCAGTGGTTCCGCCCTCCCTCCTCTATGGCTGTGAGACTTGGACACTGCACCATAAGCACATCAAGAAATTGAAGAAATTCCACATGCGTGCTCTACGTTCCATCCTTGGAATTCGCTGGCAGGACCGCATTACCAATCTTGAGGTTCTGGACCAAGCTCAATCACCAAGCATAGAGTCCATGTTCATCAGGGCCCAACTGCGATGGGTAGGACATGTCATCCGCATTGATGAATACCGCTCGCCAAGGCGCTTGTTGTACGGAGAATTTCAGAAAGGAATGAGAAACCAAGGTCGTTCAAAAAAGCGCAACAAGGACTCAGTCAAAGCCAATTTCCAGTGGTGTGAACTCAAACCAAAGGATTTGGAGGACCCTGCCATTGATCGATCAGGCTGGCGAGCCACCATCCATAAAGCTACTGTCACTTTCGAGGATGCTCGTTGCCAGAGGCTCATTGCTGTCAGAAAACAACGCCACAGAGCATCAGCTGTAGTGATCCAAACTACGGGCTTTCGGTGCCCCCACTGTTCCAGACTCTGCGCCTCCAGCCTGGGGTTGCGAAGCCACCTCCGGTAACACAAATGAGTTGCCAAAACGAAACGTCTTCTTCGGACACGAAGGACTACCCACACTGCATGTATTTCTAGTTCACCTATCATGTGAAGAGAATTGCCCTCAGTGGGAGCAGTGATGCTGCCATTTGGATTAAAGCAGTGCTTCTCAAATAGTGGGGCGGTATGATGCCAGGAAGGGGGGGGGGTGATGCCTGGAGGAGCGCATATTACCATGGGGAACATGCTTTTCTGGAATTGTGTACGAGATTGTAATTGCACCTCCACTCTACTAGTTGGCAATGGCGCTTTCATTGTCATGCTATGGTGTAGCGGTTTTTCGCACGAGCAAACGATATGAAGCACAGTAAACAACCCCTCAAGAAACAACACAGAATTTTTTTTAATAGGAACCAAGAGAAAGGTGGAGAGAGAGAGAGAGAGAGAGAGAGAGAGAGAGAGAGAGAGAGAGAGAGAGAGAGAGAGATTAAAACATAAATAAATTGAAAAAGTTTAAATAAGGATTTTTTTTAATTTCAGGCCCATTGGTGCACTTTAAATCTTTTTCTGTTACATTAAAAAACAATGTTAATGAAGATTTTCTTTATTGTAAATTGAAATATACTTCTTTCTCTTTTTTGTTTTTAATGTTAATAAAGATACAATGTTAGATGTATACTAAACAATTTTATGGACAAATAATACTACAGTACAGTATTTATAGTCGGGAGGGGGGGGGTGAAATGGTTTCTTTTTTTCTTTCTAGAGGGGGCACCACATAAAATAATTAAGAAGCACTGGATTAAAGGATGGCGGACATGTCAGGACAAAGTTTGGTCATTGAGGCACAAAGGACTTCATAGAGATCAGTCATTCTGGTTCTCAGTCTGTTTTTGTTCTGATATAACAGAGAATATGTTTGTTCATATATGTATGTTGAGCTGAACAGGCTCATCATTCTTTTTGCATGGTGTCTTATCAGAGAAAACTAAACTCCAATAGAAGTTAGGGAGGGAGAGAAGCTGATGTTGACTTTTGAGCAAATCATCACACTGCATTTCAATCAGTTCTCATTGCAGAATCGTTTTCACTTGTTCTGTATCCATGAAGGTCAGTTAAAAACAGCTTAATTTTTTTTTCAATGACAGAAAAATCTCGGAAATGCTGGTTGAATTCTGACACGAGAGCTGCAATCACAGACACATATTTTTCCTTTTTAGCAGAAATGTCAGCCTTTGGAAAAGTAGACTTGATTTCAGGCAGCGTGGGGAAGTGCACAGCATTGAAGATTCATTGTTGCATCTCAAAAAGGCAGCTATACAGAAAGCTTTTATGTACACATACAGGTTTGGCACCAGCTCTTCTTTCCCTTGTAATCTAATTGTTCAGTGTATTCAGATGATGTGTAAGATCAACTAAAAATGCCACGTCTGCCAGCCGAATAGGGTCACTCAATTCATGAAAAAGTCGGCCCTAAGCTGAACTAACACACATCAGAGTGGTAGAGTATGTCCTCGTATTCAGCATCCACAGCAGATAGGAAAGCTTGAAATTCTCTGTTGAACAGTCCTCTAGCTTGAATTATGTTGACAGTTTTTATAATAGTGTTCATTACATCATCTAGCTGGACAGTCTTGACACACAGTGCTTCTTGATGGATTATACAGTGGATTCTAACAGCCTCCGCTCTCTTTTACCTTGGTTCACACCATTGATGCTATTCCTCTGCGCTCGCCCATCATAGCCGGAGTGCCATCCGTTGTCCATCCACAGAGCTTGTCCCATTTAAGCCTGTTCTTTTCAACCACCTCTGACACAGCTTCAAAAATATATTTAACTGTGGCTGTGCCTTTTGGGCTCATCATATCAAGCAGCTCCTCCGTTCAGTAAAAATTATCATCTACTCCCTGCAAAAAATAAATAAATAAAACTGTGCGGTGTCTGTGGCATCTGTACTTTTATAACATGCACTCTAGTAAAAATCAAAAGCACAAGCTTTGTCTCTCAACTAAAGTTTCAAGTTAGCTAATAAATTCTCGATTCTCTGTGTTTTTTTTCTCTGTATTTCTGGATAAACTCTTGTTGCTGAAATCCTGTACATTTTCAGGGCACATTATTTCTTTAACCTTACAAGGCACTGCTCTATGAAATCACTTTCTGTAAAAGGTTTGCCATGCTGGGCATTAAGTTTAGCGACCTCATAGCTTGCTCGTGTGGTGTTTTTCTATATTTTGTTAGCACAAAAAAAAACTGTTGTTGAGCTTGCAGGCTAGCTGCCATTTCCTTGACTTTCTGTGTTCGTTCAGCACTCGTGTACAATGTGTACTTCTTATTTTTGGCCACATAGTGCCTACAGACATCATATACTCTTTCATCACAGCAAAAGCTTCATTGCAGATCAAACAGACACACTTTATACTGATTTTTTTGAAGAAATATTCATTTTCCCACCATGTTTTAAATCTTCTACGCTCACTTTTTCTTTTGCGTTTCTTTGGTGCTGATATTTTCTGCTGACTTGCAGTATCTTAAGTGGAGGTGTCCACCTCACAGCAAGAAGGTCCTAGATTCAATTCCCAGCCTGGGCATTTCTGTGTGGAGTTTGCATGTTCTCCTTGTGCTTGCGTGTGTTTACTCTGGGTACTTCTGTTTCCTCCCACAGTCCAAAAACATGCACAGTAGGTTAATTGGCTGTTCCAAATCACCCCTAGGTGTGAATAGTTGTGTGAGTGTTGGCCCAGAAATGGCCTGACAAGCTGTTCCGGGTCTAGCCCACCCTCACCCAGAGTCGGCTGAGATGGCCACCAGCCTTTCCGCAACCATAATTAAGATTAAGCAGTTCAGAAAATTAATGAATGGATGAATGCTAAGTGGAGAAGCACCATTTATGTTACTGGCTCTATCTAGTGTTGAAACTGAGAAATGCAACAGAGTTGAGCTCAAGTTTCTTGTGCAGGCCATATTTAATTACATTTTCTATGCATTATAGGATTTGGGTTGATTTCTGGCTACCAAGCAAACCTGTGTAAATGGAGGAATACAACATGAACCTGAGTAACTGGTGCAGTATTTGATATGATTGATTAACTGTTTGGGTTTTTTTTTTTTTTGTATCCAAGCCTAGCGACTCATCAGGCCAGTGCTTTATCCCTGGTTTCCATAGCATGAAGGAATTAGGAGTTGAACTCCTCCTGGATGGGACGCTAGTCCATCGCAGGTTACCTTCCCAGTATATTTTTACTGTTACCCATTTATACTGCTGGGTGAACAGAGGCACACTTGTGGTTGAGACCTTGCCCAGGGGTCTTAGCACAGTGAGGGTCTCAGTGGGATTTGAACTCACAACCTCCCGATCATGAGCGCAACACTCTAATCACGACACCACTGGCTCCACTAACTGGAGTGCAGTATGGAGGACTTTAAAAGGTGAAAAGTCCAGTAATTAAAAACATTTTGTAAACGCTGAGGTTTTGCTGTTAATGGAAAATGACTACAAGGAAGGCATGTCTTGTCATTGCTTATCATAGCAGTGTTCTGTTCCTGTGATTAAAAAATTTACAATCATCTGTAAAGTGTACATGTTTGGCTCTTTTATTTAAGCGCACTTCAGGCCCAGTAATATACAGGGTGGCCTAAAAAAACAGGAATTTTTGAATTGCGTATTGCTAGACATGAGCAAGTGGCAACACTGCAAGACAGTGACCTTGAACAAGTAAATACTTTGCCGTGAAAGGTTGGTCATTTATTCTTAAATGGCATGTTTTAAGGTTTCTTCCATCACTCTTGGTTTTATAGTATTGTTAAAAAGTTCCCATTTTCTTGGGTCACCCTGTATTACCAGTTACATCAACTGAAACTCACAGTACTACAGCACTGTTCTAAAGTATTCTGCAGCCATGAAATTAAATAGAAAAATTCCAACCTAAACATGCCTGATGACCATGTTTAATAATTGAAAACTGAAGTTGTAAACTTCAAGCATTTGGCACTATTTTCCTCACGCAACCCAAACATAAATATCAAAATACTGAGGCATAAATTGAGGCTACCCCTGGGCTTGAAAGAATCAGGACTCACAATGTCTAAATTTAAGGTTTTAAATGGAATGAATTTAAAATTGTACATGAATCAAGGATGTAAGACTGGTATTCGTTTGGAACATTTATATCAGCTGTCAATTTGTTATTTTCTACAGTAACTAAAGTTAAACATGCTATAGTGTAGTGGGTGACAATAGGGCATCTGGATTATTAACACATTGACTTACTGAATTCCTTAGTTAAAATCTAAGTAGGTTGACTAATAATCAAATTGTAAATATCTAACTATAATTCAGACGCTTACTATTTTAATCGATCTCTTGTGAGCTTCTCGTTTTTTTCTCTGTGGAAACACAATGTACATTTTTACTCTTTGCGCTTACAATTATGGATACCAAACTGATTTCTACTCTTCCTTTCAACTCTATAATGCTCATCTACATTAGCACCATGTGCACCATGTTTACACTTCAGATAAACTTAAGGATTAAACACCGTTAAAGCGACATGTCTCCCTTAACACACCTAATCACACTATGTAACTTTGGTCAGGAATGGTAGCCAACGTGAGATAGGCTCAGTGTTTGTGTATGCGCAAACAAGATGCGAGCATGGTTTATTGTTGATACAACACCATTCTTACAATTTATCTTGCATATATATATATATATATATATATATATATATATATATATATATACCTTCATATACAGTACTGTATTCTGCTTTGAGAAACTAATTAAATAATTTTAGTTTATGGCATGGCATTTCATACCATATCACGGAAAGGTCTCAGCTAATGCTCAGGCAGTGGCGAGACCCAGCTTGGCTTCGGTCTAGAATGGAGAAGTAAGACGTCTCCTTCCCTCCACTAGTCTGGGTGCTCACCTTGGGCAAGTGACAGTACACCCTTAGCCCTCCTTACCAGAGTCACGATCCCCCTGTGGGCAGTGGGGTAGAATTGGCCCACTCCGCCCCAAGATGTCGTAAAAGGCAACTAAAGGGAAAAGAAAAGGAAAACATGTGGGAAATGCGTGAATTGTAATGGAAATCACCCATCCTTTTTCAAGAAATGTCTGAAATGGTTAGAGGAGAAAGAAATCCAAATCATTAAATGCACTAGAAACCTTACCTTCAAGGAAGCAAGGAAACTGGATGAGGGGAAAAAAGATCTCAACCACAGCAGACCTATGCATCGGCTATTACTGCAAAAAAGGCTATCCATGACAATTCTGTAAGAGTACAAACTGACAATAACTTGGCCTGAAAAATCCCAGAGCCCTCAGAAACATCAACCAAAGCAAGCTAACGCCATGGCCTCCTCTACATATCTTCATCCATCTTCAGGCTCCTTTACATCTATTGATTTGAACATTTGCTCTCCTGCCTTGTTTATGGATCTTGTTTGGGAAGTTGGTGACGACCAGTGTGGTAGTGACCACTTCCCAATCTTCATCAATACAACCACCCCTATATATGCTGGAAAGCCCCCAAAATGGCAATTGCATAAAGCTGATTGGACAGCTTTCCAGGAATGTTGCAATGATGAAATCAATCTAAACACATTCCAAACCAAAATTAAAACAATAGATGACTTTGCTACCTATGTCACAAATATTTCCTTAAAAACTGTACCTAAGTCACGACAATTCCAAAACCCAGACGTAAACCATGGTTTACTGATGGCTGTCAAAAAGTTATTAAAGAACGCAAAAAGGCCTTAAATATCTTTAAACATGACTCTACACAAGCTAATTTAGATAAATATAGAGCAGCCCGCGCAAATGCACGGCATACAATTAAAGAAAATAAAAGGAAATCATGGAAAGAATATGTTTCAAAGCTAAATATGAGATCATCAGTGGGAAAAACATGGGGAATGGTACGCAAGATAAGTGGAAAACCAGTAAATAGTTCTGTAAAACACATTAATAAATCAAATGGGAACAAAGTCACTGATAGAGTTGACATTGCTAACACTCTTGCAGAAGAATTTAAGAAAAATTCTTCTACAGAGCATTACAGTCCAACATTTCAAAAGTATAAAAATCAGCAGGAGAAAACAAAACTCAAGTTTTACTCGAACAACTCGGAAAATTATGCCGATTCCTTTAGTATGTATGAACTAAGGGAACCATTAAACAAATCTCATGATACTGCTGTTGGACCTGATGATATCCATTATCAGTTTCTTAAACATCTCCCCGATGAATCTTTAAATGTTTTGTTGCATATTTCCAATGATATATGGGAAACAGGTAGTTTTCCAGACTCCTGGAGGGAAGCTACCATTATTCAAGTTCCAAAACCTGGTAAAGATCACACAGACCCTACAAACTACCATCCCATTGCTCTAACGAGTTGCTTGTGTAAGTCCATGGAACGTATGATAAATGCTTGTTTAATTTGGTATCTTGAGACCAACCACTTAATATCAAAGTCACAAAGTGGTTTTAGACATTTTAGAAGCATTACAGACCATTTGATAGCTCTCGAATCTAACATTCGAGATGCATTTGTAAGAGGTGAACACATGATATCAGTCTTCTTTGATTTAGAAAAAGCATATGATACCACTTGGAAATACAGAATTTTAAAGGATTTGCATGAGATGGGCCTTTGCGGAAGAATGCCTGTATTTATTAAAAAAAATTTAACCAATAGACATTTTAAAGTTCATGTCGGGAATTCCCTTTCTGCTTCTCAGAAACAAGACATGGGCGTTCCACAAGGAAGTATTTTATCTGTGACCTTATTTAATGTTAAAATTAACAGTATAGCTAACGCCGTTAAAGACGGTATATCAAAATCATTATTTGTGGATGACTTTGCAATTCGCTGTCGTGCAAAACACATGCACACTATTGAAAGAAAACTGCAGCTATGCTTAAATAAAATTCAAAAGCGGGATGATAATAATGGTTTTAAATTCTCTGTCTAAAACTGTGTGTGTATTTTTGCAAGAAAAGAAAAATGCACTTAAATCCAGATCTTAAACTTGGCAGTCATGACATTCCTGTTGTTGATCAGGTTAAATTTCTTGGTGTGATTTTTGACAAAAAACTCAACTTTAAAGCACACATCAACTAGTTATGAACAAAATGTCAGAAATCTTTAAATCTGTTGAAAGTTGTCTCTAAAATGGATTGGGGAGCTGATCGTGAAGTTCTGTTAAGATTATACCGATCTTTAATCAGATCAAAATTAGATTATAGCTGTATAGTTTATGGTTCTACTCGAAAATCGTATTTAAAAAAGTTAGAAACCATCCAAAACCAAGCATTAAAAATCTGCCTAGGAGCCTTCAGAACTTCTCCTATTCCTAGTCTGCATGTTGAAGCAAATGAACTACCATTATATTTGCGTAGGGAAAAACTCGCCCTTTAATATGCTATAAAACTGAGGGCAAACAAGGACAACCCTACATATGAGCTAGCCTTTCAAACCAGAAACACGCGGTTCTACGAAAGCAAACCAACAGCTACTCGTCCATTTGCTTTGAGAATTAAAGATTCACTTAAAGCTGTGTGTCCAGATCTCAGAACTATATGATATAGACTAACACTATCCCTCCTCTGTACATGTCCAAACCATCTCAATCTAGCCTCTCTGACTTTGTCTCCAAAACCTCTTACATGTGCTGGCCCTCTGAAATACTCATTCCTGATCCTATCCATCCTCGTTACTCCCAAAGAGAACCTCAACATTTTCATCTCTGCTGCCTCCAGCTCTGCCTCCTGTCTTTTCCTCAACACAACTGTTTCTAAACCATACAACATTGCTGGCCTCATCACCGTCTTGTACACTTTTCCTTTCATTCTTGCTGATACGCTCTTATCACACATCACACCGGACACTTTTCTCCAACCATTCCAACTTGCCTGCACACGCTTCTTCACCTCTTTTCCACACTCTCCATTGCTCTGGACAGTTGAGCCTAAGTACTTGAGATCTTCCACCTTCTTTATTTCTGCTCCCTGTAACCTCACCATTCCTCTTGGGTCCTTGTTGTTCACACACATGTATTCTCTTTTATTGAGGCTAACCTTCATTCCTCTCCTTTCCAGGGCATACCTCCACCTCTCTAGATTTTCCTCCACTTTTTCTCTGCTCGCACTACAGATCACAATGTTGTTAGCAAACATCATTGTCTAACCTCGTCTGTCAGCCTGTCCATCACCTTAGAAAACAAGATGGGGCTCAGAGCTGACCCTTGATGCAGTCCTACCTCCACCTTGAACTCTTCTGTCACACCTACAGCACACCTCACCACTGTCTTACATCTCTCATACATGTCCTGCTCCACTCTAACATACTTCTCTGCCACTCCAGACTTTCTCATGCAATACAACAGTTCCTCTCTCGGCACCCTGTCATATGCTTTCTCCAGATCCACAAAGGCACAATGCAGCTTCTTCTGACCTTCTCTGTACTTCTCTATTAACAACCTCAAAGCAAACACTGCATCTGTGGTGCTCTTTCTTGGCATGAAACCAAACTGTTGTTCACAAATGCTGACCTCTGCCCTTAGTCTAGCTTCCACTATTCTTTCCCATAACTTCATCATATGGCTCATCAATTTTATCCCTCTGTAGTTGCTACAACTCTGCACATCTCCCTTGTTCTTAAAAATGGGCACAAGCACACTTCTCCATTCCTCCGGCATCCTCGAAGACCTTGTTGAATGTTCTTGTCAGAAAATCTACTGCGACCTCTCCTAGACCCTTCGATATCTCCACCGGTATGTCATCAGGACCAACTGCCTTTCCATTCTTCATCCTCTTCAATGCCCTCCTCACTTCACCCTTACTAATCTTTGCTACTTCCTGGTCCTCAACAGTTACCTCTTCTACTCTTTTTTCTCTCTCATTTTCCTCATTCATCAGCTCTTCAACGTACTCTTTCCATCTTCCCAGCACACTTGTGTCATCAGACAACATGTTTCCCACTCTGTCCTTAATCACTCTAACTTACTGTATGTCCTTCACATCTTTATTTCTCTGCTGTGCCAACCTGTATAAATCATTTTCTCCCTCTTTACTATCCAACCTAGCATACAAGTCATCATACACCCTCTGTTTGGCCTTTGACACCGCTATCTTCGCCTTACGCTGTGTCTTCCTGTACTCCTGTTTACTCTCTTCGGTCCTCTCTATGTCCCATTTCTTCTTAGCTAACTGCTCCTTTTCTACACACCCCTGCACTTCCTCATTCCACCACCAAATCTCCTTATGTACTGTCCTTCCAGAGGACACGCCAAGTACTCTCCTACCTGTCTCCCTAATCACATTAGCTGTACTTGTCCAGTCACCTGGAAGCACTTCCTGACCACCCAAAACCTGTTTCAACTCCTCCTTGAAGACAACATGACACTCTTCCTTTTTCAGCTTCCACCACTTTGTCTTCTGCTCTGCCTTTGCCTTTTTCACCGTTCTTACCATCAGCATCATCCTGCACACCACCATCCTATAGTGTTTGGCAACACTCTCATCCACTACTACTTTGCAGTCACTGACTTCCTTCAAATTACATCGCCTACACAAGATGTAGTCTACCTGTGTGCTCCTACCTCCACTTTTATTAGTCACCCAATGCTCCTCTCTCTTCTGGAAGAAAGTATTCACCACAGCCATTTCCATCCTTTTTGCAAAATCTATCAACATCTGTCCTTCTATGTTCCTGTCCTGGATACCAAACTTGCCCATCACTTCCTCGTCCCCTCTGTTGCCTGCACCCATCACTCTATCTGACACTCTTTTCACTTCTCGAACATTCCTGACCAACTCCTCCTTCAAGATGACTCCTACTCCATTTCTCTTCCCATCCACACCATGAAAAAACAGCTTAAACCCTGCTCCTAAGCTTCTAGCCTTGCTACCTTTCCACCTGGTCTCCTGAACACACAGTATGTCCACCATCCTCCTCTGCATCATGTCAACCAGCTCTCTCCCTTTTCCTGCCATAGTTTCAACACTCAAAGTCCCTACTCTCATTCCCAGACTCATGCCTTTCCTCTTCTCTCTCTGCTTACGGACACGCCTCCCGCCTCTCCTTCTTCGACGTCTTCGACCAACAGTAGTCCAATTTCCACCAGCACCCTGTTGGTTAACAGCACTGATGGCGGTTGTTGTTAACCCGAGCCTCGACCGATCCAGTATGAGAGTTGTCTTTATGGTTTGCATTTTGTGTTTTGGCAAAAGTTTTACGCCGGATGCCCTTCCTGTCGCAACCCTCTGCATTTCTCCGGGCTTGGGACCGGCGTGAGGGCGGGCACTTGTTTGTGCCCCCTCACGGCTGCATTAACATAGCTGGAGAGATAAAGGAGATTTATTACATATTGCATGTAACATTATTGGCAATTGCTGAAGTAATGCCCCATTTGATGTGTAATGTCTTGTTACTAGATCATCCCTTTCCTGATCTGTTTAAAGGGTAAATACCCAGTCAATTGCACTCCAGAGCTAAAGGTATGCCAAAGGATTGAGATTGGGCCTTTAACTACTTCTTGGTGTTTATACATCTGCAATGTAAATGCATTTGTCCCCCAATACAGCATGACATCATGTATATGAACCTGTTTTTGCATTAGTCATCTGCATGACCACCTAGAAAAAAAAAAAACACTTTTTTTTAAATGGCTCATATTACTAAAAGGAGGATGGCAGAAGATTTATTAGTTTTACATGAAACTTGTTCCACCGTTCAGAAAGCAAAAAAATGCCTTTTAATGGGTTTCAAACTACTTTTTCCAATCAGTTTGCATTGGCGTCAATAAACTACATAATGTTGAGGAAATCACCAACTTCCCTATCCTTACATTGATTGTCACAGCTGCAGCTATGTAATACAGGAGAATAACACTACAGTATTTAGCACATACATGGAGGCAAAAAGCCAGATGAATTTGAAATATGACCCCTTCTATTCATCAGAATTTTGTCTATAATACTAGTTCTTTGTTTTCCCGAGAAATCTGCAAAAATAACTCAACATAACGGAAAACAAAAGCATTAACTCCTTATCATCAGAAAACTACAATTAGGGTTTTTTTTTTCCAGTAAATTCACTCTTTTGCATTCCTGTAATTCCTGCATTACTCTTCAAGGCGTTGGCATAACTCCAATAATTTCATAAAACTGTTTGTTTTTCAGCCAAGGGTTTTACAGTGATAATTTGAAAGTCGCCAGGATGCATTTTGTACACTGCTTTTATTTATTTAGGACCTATGTGTATCACACACACACACACACACACACACACACACACACACACACACACACACACACACACACGCACACAATTCTCTCTCTCTCTCTCTCTCTCTCTCTCTCTCTCTCTAACAAGTCACTGTATGCCAATATTTGTCGGTTGGAATGAGATCTACACGAGCTGGATAACATGTTCCTCCTCGCGATGACAGTATTGACAAACTAATCGATGCATTAAAAAATCATTAAAGGTGGCATGAAAACGTGCATTTGTCACCGATAACGCTGATAAACTGCTCATATTGAAACGATGTAATATTTGCTGATGTAAATCTTGCATGATGTTATCTGGATCTGTTCGAATCTGTTTAATACCGCCGTTCCGTCGCGAGTATTAAAAAATGTACTGAGGCCATAATAAAATGAAGTTATTTTATTTCGTATTGTTGATCAGTATGTCTGATAGAGTGTAACCACAGTTCTTCAGTAAATATGACGTTATCATCAACTGATAAAACTCAGCTCGACTGGATAAGTAAGCTGCAAGGACACAGAGATCAATGATGCGGTACCTCCGACTTTCACAATTTGCATAACAGCTGTGACCTTATCATAATTATTATCATAAATTCTTGACTGTCTATATTACGGTAATTCATATGCCAAATCAAACCTGCGAATCGTTCGCTGTGGCGACCCCTGATAAAGGGTAAAAGCCGAAAGGAAATCTCTCATCCTTTTTGATGCCTGTTTACGTTCCACGAACGTGTATTTATAGATAGCTGTCCAGTACCAACGAATTAAAGAATCAATTCTTTCTTAAACATTTTTAATCTGTTTAATATTATATCATGTATAAATGACTTGTTACAATATAAATGGTAATATATTCTGGGGCGAAATATTAAAACCATAATCACTAACTATGATCATATTTGGTATAGAAAATTGATCCACACATGGTCATTCAAGCGCTTATCTTCTCGTGATGTTAAAGTGTACACCTTATGCATTATGTTTGGAATCCCAGCACATCTGATGGAAAAAAATTTTCTTTGGTCTCAAGGAGTTTTCTGCAGGGGTCAACATTAACAGAACCATGAGCCCTTAAACAGGCTTTCTGCACATTAGTTTCAGTCAAACAAGGTTCCTTGACAGCTGTCTTACAATTCTATGAAGATTTATAATCCAGGTTACCTAGGCGTGCTCTTCTCCAGACCCAGCGAAGATAATGAACTGTCCGAAAATACACTAACCACAGAATGAAACGAGCCTATTTAATGTACTGTCTACCTTACCATAACATTATACACCGAATTATCTCATCACAGTATGCATTATGTTAGTGAAGTGGGCAGACTCGGTTCCAAGTTCACCCCAGCTCTTGATCTATAATGCTCGATAGTGGTCCTCTTCTCGAGTTCGCACTGAAGCGCTGTAGGTCTCTGCACAGGTACGGAGGGGTGGGGTTGACGGTGCAGAGAATGAAAGCTCCGATGACGCGTCAGGTTTTTCTGGACCGTTCCCTGGTGTCGCCTTAGTTTTGGGTAGCAGACCCTCTTTTTCACGCTTTTTCTGTTTCATACGCCTATTCTGAAACCAGATCTTCACCTGAGTCTCATTCAGCAGGAGGGAAGCTGCTATCTCCACACGTCTCGCGCGTGTCAGGTACTTGTTGAAATGAAACTCTTTCTCCAGCTCCGTCAGCTGTTTGGTGGTGAAATTGGTTCGAACTGTGTTGGGCTGTCCGATATAGCCATATTCTCCCAATTTTCCTGAGGAACACACGAATAAAACAGCAAGCATTTCAGGACTTTAGCTTTACAGGAATTTCAGGCTTGTATAAGACTCCCTCCAGTTCACCTGTTTTTGGTGGATTCCGCTTCACCTTCATCCACTCAAACGTCTGCACTGGTGACACGCCATCAGTCAAAGATGAACAGCATGCGCTGGAATGTGCTGTATGGACAGAAGAGAGATGATTCGTGCAGCCTGTGAGCAACGCCAGGTTTGTCTGATCTTGTCCACGGCCGTACGAAGCAGCTGTGACTTGAAGTTCACCCGGTAAACGGACGCTGCTACCGGTGTAAGCTTGACGAAAAGGATTGTGACGATAATGGGACTCGACTGCATTTCCAGAGTAAACTAGTGGAGCGCATTCTCTTAATCCTGCAGCCGGGTCAGAATCCTGGCTGGCGGTGTAACTGCTGCAAAAAGTTTGAGCGCCGTAAGCTGGATGGGAACCATACGCAATCGCCAGCGTAGTAGAGGATTGATAAGAGCCAGCTTTATGTGAAGGATTTGAAACAGAGTCCGGTGACGCTTTACTGGTCAAGAACCGCTCGCTTCCGCTGCAATTGTTTACTGTGATGGAACACGACTGGAAGGTTCCATGATCGGTTTGGAATGCACTCACGGAGCACGAACCTCGGCCTCCCCCTTCACCGCAGCCGCTCATCACTGAGTAATCTAAGAATGTATTCATTCTGGCATGATCTCCAGCATCTGTCCTGTTACCACACTGGGATTTCACCATGTAGCAGAAGAAAAGTCCCGGCCACCGTCTCCACACGGGGCTCCACCCGGCAGCCTTCAATCAACGAGTTTGAGCGACGCCGCGAGCTGATATTAATGGACAGTGACAAGTCACGTGACCCAGAGCAGCCACTTACCTTTGCTTGGTGTTGAGTTCCATTCAGTCTGACAGATAGTCGTTAAAGAGTAAAGTTATGCTAATTCCGATTACATGTCGATCTTAAAGATATCCACCGATTCCTGTTCGTTGTCTGATGGAACAACAGTGTTCGCAGGGACTACAGGGAGAACAGGAAGTCATCACATCATGCCATACTGGGAGCTACAAGAAATATTCCAGTGGTAGGTAAGAAAATAGAAATACATATACATTGCATGTTATTACAAGTTAATATGACCCGAAACTGATAGGAATAAAATGTGCTTTATAGCCGACAAATAGCGAGTCATCATTACTACCTCCTTAATGAACAAAAAAACAAACAAATGAGCAAACAAAAAAAAAAAAAACACTTTTCTATTAATCCTTTCGGGACAGATTTCATTTTCACATTCGTGTAATATTCCCTTTAATATTTGTATTTTTTGTGGTTTCATCCAAATGAGGATGGATTCCCTTTTAGTTTGGTTTCGGGTTGCTTTCTCGTGTCGTCTAAGGTTTCCCCTCACCACCAATACTACAAGCTTGTTTATTAGGGATGCATAGGATTCACAGAGTAATGTTTAAAATTATAAGTTTAAATTCTTTACCAAATTATTTTATTATGCATTCTTTATGACAGTGCTAAATGTAAAGAAAATGCTGTGCAAAAATAAGTGAATTAAAAGGAACTAAATGAAATAGAGCCCTATTTGTTATCGTATAGTTGAATTTGAGCAGGAAAATGTTGGTCAACTGTTTTATCTACCCCTTCCTGGACTTTATTTGGCCTTGATTTAATCGAATTTCAAAAAAAGATTAAAACCATTCTCGTCGGGTCAATAATCGTCATCCAAGGGGTTTTAGCTAGCTCAGCAGAATTTCAATAAGGTGCATTTTAAAAATGTAAAACTGGTTCAATGACCCTTGAAAGTTGATCTGAATACATTTTATTTTGCCTAATTTTAAAACTCTTGAGAGAGTAAACAGTTAAATGTCCTTCTATCAAACACATGACTGTACCGTTCTGATAGTCTAGACAAAGATTTTTTTTTCATTATTTCATTTAATTTTCCAAACCTCTATTCATTTTTTTTATATGCCGGCAAGGAGATATGCGAACCATGACCAAAACAGGGCCTTGTTTATCTTCAAATGCTGCATGTTGAACAGGGAATATTTAATAAAATGGTTCTTATTTGACTTCAGATACAGTATACCGATATGACAGTCGATGCTTAGTCTTGAACAATTTATTATAAGGTAAAAATATATGTACTGCAAAGAAAGTATATACTACAGAAATATCATTTCATAAATATATAAAATATGAAGGAGCGATTGCGGCACTGAGGCGAGTGGTTAGCAGTGCTGGATTCAAGTCCTGGGCTCAAGCCCTGGGCTCGACCGGTTCTGTGTGAAGGCACTGCCCTTGGTATGAGTGTTTTATGGTTTTGTGTGTGCTGTCCCTGCGATGGTTTGGCGAACTGTTCAAGGTGCATGTTCAGCGGTTTGGGAACTTATTCCGAGAAACAGTGATAAAAAATGTTTTATAGATTTAATGCAGAAGAGCATACAATTTTAATACATGCATATCTTTTAATTTTACTTAGTTCTTGTCGAGGATTCTAAATATAGGCTAAGGAATGATCACACATCTTTTATAATCTGCAATAAGGGATTGTTAACCATCGTCGATTTATTTTAAATATGTGTTCAGATAACTTAATAATAATGTTTGTTTTTTATTCTGCATTTTTTATCGCTATTGACAGAAATTATCTGACAACATTACACAAGTTTATTTATTTATTTATTTATTTTTAAATATTGATCTGACAATTGAGCAAGCCAGAATTTGAAATGTTTTATGTTTTTTTCTTGTTACAATAATTTCCAGGAATTTGGATGTTTAATTATCCTGTCCATGATTTGATAACCGCACGAAAAAAAGAGAATATTACAAGTAACGTGAATAAAAATGACAGTGTTAATGTTACAAATGTCTAAAACTATAATGTGTGTCCCAAAATAATGACTGTAATTAAAATAATTTTTAGTCATGATTGCCAAAAAATATGTCATGTTTACCCTTCCCTTGAAGTGTTTTAGGATTGAACAAATACGATGTCTGTATTCATATGAATTGGCCTGAAGCCAATGTTGTTATTAATCAATTTTAAAGTTGCAAGGGGGGACCTACTAATCGTTTGTCCATAATATTTCGTAGATAGATTTACCCAATTTCAACGGAACTGTTTAGGATTCATGAGAAAAAGTGGATTTAGAAACCTGATGTAGATTTTCACAGCAGAAGCATTAATGAAGTGCGGACTGAAACGACTCCTTCCAATAAAAGGTGACAGCAGTGGTTGTTCCTTTTGGCTAAAAATAAACATTACCTCCAAAAGTGTGGGCGGACCTACGAAATATGGTACACAGAAGCGCTATATGCATACATAGATATATATACACTGCACTGCAAAAAGTATTCACTCACAGATCCTAATAATTGAATTCAGGTATTCCAGTCACTTCTACGGCCACAAGTGTATAAATTGACGTACCTAGGCATCAAATCTGTTTCGATAAATATTTGTTAAAGAATGGTTCGCTCTTGGGAGTTCAATGAATTCCTGCGTGGTACCGTGATAGGATGCCTCATGTACAAGTCCAGTCGTGAAATTTCCTCTCTACTAAATATTCCACAGTCAACTGTAAGTGAAATTATACATAGTAAAAAAAAACATCTTGGTAAAGAATTTAAACTTAGGATCGTATATTTCTGTATAACATATTCTTTATTTTAAATAATTAGCTCTAAAATAATTAGAACTGAACTTGCTAGGATATGTGCACAATATCATGGTATTGTGTGTGTGTGTGTGTGTGTGTGTGTGTGTGTGTGTGTGTGTGTGTGTGTGTGTGTGTGTGAGTGTGTGTGTGTGTGTGTGTGTGGGTGTGTGTGTGTGGATGTGTGTGTGTGTGTGTGTGGGGGGGGGGGTTATCCACTGCCATACTACATCATTTTATAATCTTGGATATTTTTAATTTGTGATACGTTTCGGAATTAAAGAAAAAAATCATTACTCCACTGAGTATAATTACAGACCCCTGGCTACAAACACCAGGAAAGAAAACGAATTTTATCAGATAAGAATTTCTATCTTACATGAAGAACATAATTTTGTAACGAAGCGAGTTTAACTTTCCAAGGGTTAACTCGGGGTTAGTAAATTAATAAATCGGTGCTACGAAGGCTGTATTATTCTTTAATAAAAATGCTTTTTCATAAACACTTTGTATTCTTAACCACGGATTCCCTCAAGGGGAGAATCGGTCTATAGGATGAAAACCGTGCATGCCTTTTCCAATTTGGGTGTATGGGAGTCTTGAGCCAATCAAGCAAAATCTAAAATATACATAAATATAAATCTAAATGAGGCAAAGACGGTGGTTGTTCAGGCTTCGGTTACTGATTTGAAGATGAGCTGTTCAAGGCCCAGTACCACCAAACTGCCAATGGTGGGCCCTTATCCGTCAATTGTTTGCTAAAATGTACTAGTTGCTCTGGATCAGGGGATCCCATAGATGCCATAAATATAAAAAAGGATATAGACTGGTACATTAAATACAATATTAAATCAATTCTAATAATACATTAAATCCTGTCTGTACTGGTCCTTATCAAGTTTCATTTTTATTTCTGTTTATGAATTTTATACATGGCACACATTTATTTGGAATTTTGTTTCCTATACTCCATTACCTGTAGCGACCCCTGAAGGGAAAAGCCGAAAGGAAAAGAAGAAGACTCCATTACCTCAGAAGTCAGATCTGGGAATGTAACCTTCAAAGGCCAAATGACAAAGTCCATGTTCCAAATTTCTCTGACAGCCAGAATGCTCAAGCATGCTACTTTGTAGGGAAACTTAAAAAAAATGCTTAAAACCGACCCTGCTATTCCAGACCATTGGCAGGGCTTGTTCTATCCACTAGGTCTGGGTGGGTCTTCTGCTATGACTAATCCATAGATGTAGTAAATACTAAGACTGTACGCTCTGTCGATTTTTAATGTGCTGTGAGGCGTCAACTTGACGCCATCATGGACAATGGTACTTCGGCATTAATAGCATGGAAAGAGAAAAAGTAAGAAAACGAAGAGTTCAGGATGAGAATGTTTTTGGTTAAGCTGTAAAAAATACAGGAAACGACACAACAGATCTACAGGGTTAACATTTTCTCAGTTGAATAATAGCAGTTGAACTTGTTTTAGTATGGCAGATCAGCATAAAGTTGGATTCATTAAGTTTTCTGTATTTTTTTGTAATACACTTGTGTTATTTTAGTTCTTTCAATGTTATGTTACATGTTGGAGTATATATTTTTTCATGTTTTGCTGTTCAAATGCATGGGGGGGGGGCACCCTACCACCAGGCAATCACTGCCCACTATCAATATTATTATTATTATTATTATTATTATTATTATTATTATTATTATTATTATTCAGGGCAGTGGTGGCCTGCTGGATCACTGATCCTAAGGTTGGGGGTTCGAGTCCCACTCTCCACAAGGTTGTCACTGTCACCCCCAGTGCAGCTAACTGGGTTATCAAAGGCTGGCCATGTCTCGCACTGTCTATGGTGAGAGGCATGTAAAAGAACCATTGCTGACTTTTGACAAGAGTGGGCTGCATAGCCGACAGTGTGTTTATGTTCTGCGAAGGCCTGGCAAGCTGTCCAGGGTGTACTCTGCCTTTGGCCTGAGTTTGCTGTGATAGGCACGAGCCTCCCTGAGACCCTAATTAGGATTAAGCAGCCTGCCCCTTGCTAAAAGGGTTGTGTCAGGAAGGGCATCCGACGTGAAAACCTATGCCAATTCAAACATGCAAATCAGATGTTTTGCTGTGGTGACCCCTGGGTAAAAAGGAAAAAGTCGGAAGAAAAAGAAAAAGAAGAAGGAGGAGAAGAAGATTATTATTTTTTTATAATAATAATAATAATAATAATAATAATAATAATAATAATAATAATAATAATTATGATTTTATTATTATTATTATATTATTATTATTATTATTATTATTAGCGCAGCGCAATAAAACTGGTTTATAGGTTTAAACCTGTTCTAACATGCAAATAATACGTATTGCGAGACTGAAGCAAAATCGTTTTTTTGACATGCATTCAGAAAACTTAGGAACAATAAAAAATTTTGAAAAATGTTTTTTCGGCTATTCCCGCTAATAGAACCGAAAGTAATGCTTTTGTTTAAAAAAAAAAGGCAACCGCAGAGGTTCCGGCATGGAATCCTGACACAATTTTCCGTTTCCGTCCTCTTATCTACCGTCATTCAGTGTGTGCAGAGCCCGGTATAATAAGAGCCATGCCATGATATGGCAGTACGGATGTCACGAAGACCTTCAGGCAATAGAATTTGCTGTGATACAGGATACGGAAATTCCCACGAAAAACAAAACCACGGTTCATGTTGCTAATTACTCAGAAATTTACTGACCTACTGCATCTAGATTTTCGCTAAAACATTTATTTTAAAATGAGCAAAAGAGGGAAGCGGTCCCACGAACCTGATCTCCAACAAGGCACATTAAGCATGCATGGATTTTTTTTTTTTTTTTTTTTTGCTTAACGCGGCAATAATATCTGTCAACACTGAAAAAAATGACATCACACAACTTGCTCCAAATCGGTACCAGATTCCGGTAAATTACATAAACGATCTTCTTCTTCTTCTTTTCCTTTTGTCTGTTCCCTTCAGGGGTCGCCACACCAAATCATCTGTCTCAATTTCACCCTGTCCTCTTCATCTTCTTCTAGACCTTCTGTTAGCTCCAACCTCAGCATCCGACTACCAATATATTCACTATCCCTTCTTTGTACATGTCCAAACCATCTCAATCTAGCCTCTCTGACTTTGTCTCCAAAACCTCTAACATGTGCTGTCCCTCTGATGTACTCATTCCTGATCCTATCCATCCTCCTTACTTCCAAAGAGAACCTCAACATTTTCATCTCAGCCACCTCCAGCTCTGCCTCCTGTCTTTTCCCCAAGGACACTGTTTCTAAACCATACAACATCGCTGGCCTCATCATCGTCTTGTACACTTTTCCTTTCATTCTTGCCGATACCTTCCTATCACACATCACACCGGACACTTTTCTTTAACCATTCAAACCTGCTTGCACACGCTTCTTCACCTCTTTTCCACACTCTCCATTGCTCTGGATTGTTGAGCTTAAGTATTTAAAATCCTCCACCTTCTTTATCTCTGCTCCCTTTAAGCTCACTGTTCTTCTTGGGTCCTTCTCATTCACACACATGTATTCGGACTTACTCAGGCTAACCTTTCATCCCTCTCCTTTCCAGGGCATACCTCCACCTCTCTAGATTTTCCTGCACTTGTTCTCTGCTCTCACTACAGATCACAATGTCATCTGCAAACATCATAGTTCATGGGGAATCTTGTCTCACTTCGTCTGTCAGCCTGTCCATCACCATAGCAAACAGGAAGGGGCTCAGGGCTGACCCTTGATGCAGTCCCACTTCCACCTTGAACTCTTCTGTCACACCGACAGCACACCTCACCACTGTCTTACATCTCTCAGACATGTTCTGCTCCACTCTAACATACTTCCCTGCCACTCCAGACTTCCTCATACAATACCACAGTTCCTATCTCAGCACCCTGTCATATGCTTTCTCCAGATCCACAAAGGCACAATGCAGCTTCCTCTGACTTTCTCTGTACTTCTCTATTAACATCCTCAAAGCAAACACTGCATCTGTGGTGCTCTCTCTTGGCATGAAACCAAACTATTGTTCACAAATGCTGACCTCTGCCCTTAGTCTCACTTCCATTATTCTTTCCGATAACTTCATCATATAGCTCATCTACTTTATCCCTCTGTAGTTGCCACAACTCTACACGTCTCCATTGTTCTTAAAAATGGGCACAAGCACACTTCTACATTCCTTTGGCATCCTCTCACTCTCTAAGACCTTGTTGAATATTCTTGTCAGAAAATCTACTGCTACCTCACCAGGACACTTCAATACCTCCACAGATATGTAATCAGGACCAACTGCCTTTCCATTCTTCATCCTCTGCAATGCCCTCCTCACTTCACCCTTACTAATCTTTGCTACTTCCTGGTCCTCAACGGTCACCTCTTCTACTCTTTTTTCTCTCTCTCATTTTCCTCATTCATCAGCTCTTCAAAGTACTCTTTCCATCTTCCCAGCACACGTCTGTCATTGCCTTTATCACGCTAACTTTCTGCACATCCTGCCCATCTCTATTTCTCTGCTGTGCCAACCTGTATAAATCATTTCTCCCTCCTTACTGTCCAACCTAGCATACAAGTTATCATACGTCCTCTGTTTGGCCATCTGTTCGACCTGTGCATTACGCTGTGTCTCCCTGTACTCCTCTTTACTCCTCTCAATGTCCCACTTCTTCTTAGCTAACCTCTTCCTTTGTAAACACTCCTGCATCTCATTCCACCACCAAGTCTCCTTATCTACATTCTTTCCAGAGGACACACCAAGTACTCTCCTACCTGTCTCTCGGATCACATTTGCTGTGGTTGTCCAGTCATCTGGAAGCACTTCCCCACCACTTTGTCTTCTGCTCTGCCTTTGCCTTCTTCACCTTCCTCACCATCAGCGTCGTCCTGCACACGACCATCCTATGCTGTTTGGCAACACTCTCACCCACTACTACTTTGCAGTCACTGACTTCCTTCAAATTGCATCAGCTACACAAGATGTAGTCTACCTGTGTGCTCCTACCTCCACTTTTATCAGTCACCCTATGCTCCTGTCTCTTCTGAAAGAAAGTATTCACCACAGCTATTTCCATCCTGTTTGCAAAATCTATCAACATCTGTCCTTCTGTGTTCCTGTCCTGGATACCAAACCTGCCCATCATTTCGTCGTCCCCGCCGTTGCCTGCAACAACATGTCCATTGAAGTCTGCACCAATGAAGACTCTTTCACCTCTGGGGGGCGTTCTGCATCACTTCATCTAACTCACTCCAAATCTCTCCTTCTCTTCTAGCTCACATCCTGCCTGTGGGACATAAGCACTAACAACATTGACCATCACGCCTTCACTTTCTAACTTGGGACTCATCACTCTGATACTGACACTCTTTTCATTTCTAGAACATTCCTGACTAATCCCTCCTTCAAGATGACTCCTACTCCATTTCTCTTCTCTTCCACCATGATCAATCAGCTTAAACCCTGTTCCTAAGCTTCTAGCCTTACTACCTTTCCACCTGGTCTCTTGAACACACAGTATGTCCACCATCCTCCTCTGCCTCATGTCAGCCAGCTCTCTACCTTTTTCTATCATAGTTCCAACTTCGAAGTCCCTACTCTCAGTCCTAGACTCATGCCTTTCCTCTTCTCTCTCTGCCTACGGACATGCCTCCCGCCACTCCTTTGACCAACAGTAATCCAGTTTCCACCAGTGCCCTGTTGGTTAACAGCACTGATGACGGTTGTTGTTAGCCCGGGCCTCGACCAGTCCAGTGTGGAGGTAATATTGATGCTTTGCCTGTTTGATCTGGTACAGATTTTACGTCGGATGCCCTTCCTGACACAACCCTCTGCATTTATCCAGGCTTGGGACCGGCATGAGAGAGAATACTGGCTTGTGTCCTCCTCATAGCTGCATTAGATTACATAAACAATATCGCATGTTATTATTGTAAAGTTCTAAAATTTGACTGACTTTTCTGAGCTGTTTTTGTCCCTGTAAGTGTTATATGTGCGGCATGTGCCCAGCAGGCCTATGCACATTACTATAATGGCATTAATATACGTATATACATGTAATGTTAATATTGTTATATATAAATATATCAGTCCACTGCTCATAGGGTCATAGGTCTGATGAGGTCTTGTCGTGCATGATACAGTTCTGTGCACGCATGGATGAGGCTCCACCTTTAATCCCGCCTTAAAAATTTAACATGCATGCATTAATGATTAATGATTGTGGGGCAGTGGTGGTCTAGTGTTATAAGGCACAGGATTGCTGATCCTAAGGTTGGGGGTTTGAGTCCCACTCTCCACAAGGTTGTCACTGTCCCTCACAGTGCAGCCAACTGGGTTATCAAAGGCCGGCCATGGTGTGAGACATATAAAAGAACCATTGTGGACTTTCGACAAGAGTAGGCTGCAAAGTCGTCAGCATGTTTGTAATCTGGAGTCGGTGTCCCCTGAGGCAGTTCGTTCACAGCAACCTTCTGGCAACTCCTGCAGCGACACTGGAACCTAGTTTTATCGGCTTCTGCCCTTCTATTGGATCCTTCTGGTAGTGCCGAGAGGGGGACTTGCTGCTTGGGTAACAGCCTGTCCTCCATACTTCCTACCCAGGTTCTGCGCACTGGAGAGTATCACCAGCCTCCTGCCAGAGCGCAGCTCCAGAGTCCTTCGAGACTGACGGACGCCTACTACTAATGATTAAGGCTTCACAATATGCGGTCAGCACTATTCCACACCCAGTCCTCCCCTGTCCTCCTCAGCAACTGCCTTAGCCCGTAGATGTCATCGTAACCTCCTCCAGGAACTAGCCTTAGCATCTAGATGTTGCTGTAATGAAATACAGTAGGTCCTTGACTATTTGCGATTTGGCACTCACAGTTTGGGTATTTGCGGACCGCTGAGCAACTGACACGTCACTTAAATTCACCCAATGGCTGTCCTCCTTCCTGCTGATTGGTTGAGATGATGTAACGCCCCTTTTTCCTCATTTGCACACAAGTTGTCAATGTTTTTGTGTGTTTTAATTACCAGTTAAGCTCTGTGATACCACTCAAATGCTGTGCGTCTTCTCTGGCTAAGCGATAGAAAACATTGGATATCTCTTCTGAAGACATAAGACTTTCTCCTGAAGAAACGACAGTTTCCTCTGAACTGTTGTATTAAAGTCTTTTTCAATTATTATTTCTGTACAGTATCAATAGGCTGCAAAGCCGTCAGCGTGTTTCTGTCCCTTGCTAAAAAGTGGTGTCAGGAAGAGCATCCGACGGAAAAATCTATGCCAAATCAAACGTGTGAATCGTTCGCTGTGGCGACCCCTGATAAAGAGAAAAAGCCGAAAGGAAATCTCATTCCAGTACAGTATCTAAGTTAATGTTTGTGCGTGAGATTTTATGTTCTGTAGCATGTTTAAAAAAACGATACCAAAAGGATAAACTTTATTACGCTTCATGTCCTTTTACATTGAACTTGGAGTGACGCCTCCAAGATGATGCTGCCTAGAGGGCGACGTCGCGGAGTTCTCAGAGTCAAATTGTTTCTTTGTTCGTTTTAATTTGTTTTATTTGTTGTTTTGTTTGTTCATGTTTTGCACTATGCTCGTCTATGACCGGTCAACAGCTATGAGATTGGAGTGTCTTCAGGCGTGTATAACTAAGCACACTCAACTTCTGAGCTAATATGCTATGGTAGCTCAATGATAGTCGCATCCCGGCTAACAATAAGCCCAGTCGGAGTTTTCAGAGTCATGTTTCTTTTTATTTGTTTTATTAGTTTGTTCATATTTTGTACTATGCTCGTCTATGGCTGGTCGACCTTACTACAGCTATGAGAACGGACTGTCTTCGGGTGTATATAATTAAGCACGCTCAACTCCTGAGCTAATATGCTATGGTAGCTCAATGCTAGCTAGCCGCATCTCGGCGAACACTAAGCGCAGGTGGGGAGAGGCTGAACGAAGGTGGACGAGCTTCATGCTCAGATTGCAGTGCAGCGGGATCTACAGGACTGCTCCATACTGTTTCTGTGAAACATGGCTCGAGGAGAGTACTTCTGACGAGACGATTGCACCAGCCGGCTACACAGCCTTCATCCAGAGTCGTCGTTCGGCCCCTTCACGCCTGGGCTAATTGGTAGCCGAGGTGCAGCTAGCATTAAGCTACCATAGCATATTAGCTCAGAAGTTGAGCGTGCTTAGTTATACACGCCTGAAGACACTCCAATCTCATAGCTGTCGACCGGTTATAGACGAGCATAGTGCAAAACATGAATTTGAAGTTGTTGCGTGCATTTTCTACATTTTGAAAAGGTGGCAGAAAACCTCAAGTGGCCTAAGGAGTGATGGACAATGCTAGTGCAAACCGTTTTAAAGGGTAAAGCTCAGGATGCCTTTTTGGCCCTTTCTGTGGAGCAAAGTTCTGATTATGATTTCATTAAAAGGACCCTTCTGAAAGTTTACAAGTTTGTGCCCAAAGCTTATCATAAAGAAATGCTCATAAAAGGGACCATGAAACATTTGTGGAGTTTGCGAGGGTAAAGGAAACTTTGTTTGATACATGGTGTAGTTCCAAGGAGGGTTCAGATTTTGATTGTTTGAGGCAGTTAGTTTTGATGGAGGATTTCAAGCAGTGTGTTAGTTTGGAGCTCAAGACTTATTTGGATGAACAAAAGGTTCACGATTTACATGATGCGGCGGTGTTGGTTGTTAACCCGGGCCTCGACCAATCCAAAGTTGGCTGATGATTATTTTTTGACTCACAAGAGTTCTTTTCAGTCTCCGGGTTTCTCCAAGTTTTCTCGCCATAAGGCCTTTTCCCTGGTGAAGACTTCAAGTCATGCGGGCTTTCATAATGGTACAGGCTCAAATGCTTCTGACAAGCAGTCACATTCTCAGTCTAATCCGAAGACTTCCAGTGGCTCTGATCCTGCTTGTGCTTATTGTAAGAAGTCAGGTCATTTAATTTCCTCATGCTACAAACTCAAGTTCAAAAATCAGTCCACAGGTTCCCGAAATGCATGTGTGTTTTTCACACCAAAGATTTTCTTTCCAGGTGGTTCTGAGGACAGTGTTGTTTGTGAGAACAAGATTTCAGGTTTTGTGGTTCCGAAGGAGTATTTACCTTTCATTTCTTATGACTTTGTTTAACTTATGGGAGATGATTCTACCCCACGGCCTGTTACTATATTGAGGGATACTGGAGCTCTTCAATCTCTGATTTTGAAGGATGTTGTGCCTTTTTCTGTGGAGTTTTCAGCTAATTCCGATGTTTTACTCGAAGGTATAAGTGAAGGTTCTCTTGTTCCTCTCCATTTTGTCAATTTGACTTCAGACCTGATTTCTGGTGAGGTAAAAGTGGGTGTTCTCGATGCTCTCCCAGTTCTGGTTGTTGATTTGTTGATCAGTAATGATCTTATGGGGGTAAAGTTGGTGCTGATCCTATTGTCACTGTTTCTTCGGAAAGTTCAGATTGTACGGAAAAGTTGGAGGAGGATTTTCCATGTATTTTCCCCTCTTGTGCAGTGACTCGTTCGATGTCGAAAGACATTTCTTCCAAGACTTCCGAGACTTTGCTGGATGATTCCATTTGTGATTTGTCAGATACTTTTATGGATCATTCATTTCATGAGATAGAGGCTGATGACTTATCTTCAAAGGGTAACAACTCTTCAGGTCTTCTTGATAAGTCTGATAGTTTGCCTGGTGGTTATCAAATTCTTTCCAGAAAGCAGCTTCTTAATGTTCATTGCGAAGATGTTGCGTTTCAGGCATTGAATATGATCAAGACTTATTTCTTTGAGACAGAGAAGGATTGGGATGAGAGTGTGCATTTGTTGTTGGTTGCTGTCAGGGAGTCAGTTCAAGAATGTTTCGGGTTCAATCCCTTTGAGCTTGTTTTTGGACATAGTGTTCACGGGCCATTAAAACATCTGAAAGAGCAATGGCTCAATCGCAATCCTGAGATCAATCTTTTGGACTATGTTTCTACTTTTCGGAACAGACTTTCAAAAGCATGTGAGTTGGCCAGACAAAATTTGAAAATGTCACAAGCAAGAATGAAACAAAATTATGACAAAAAGTCAAAAGAAAGAAGTTTCACTCCTGGTGAAAAAGTTCTAGTGTTGCTTCCGATTCCTGGTCAACCACTTCGAGCTAGATATCAGGGCCCATATCTGATTGACAAAAAGGTTCGCGAAACGGACTATGTTGTCCTGACTTCTGGTTGACGTAAACACAAGCAGTTGTGTCATATAAACATGATTAAGGAGTATCATGATAGGGGACAAACCAAACATGCAAGTTGTGTTGCCACACTCTCTCCAGTTACTGATTGTACTTTTGTTGATGATGTAGATGTTCTTGACAATGCTGAGGATGTTGGGTGCAATGTAAAGTTTGATGATTTGAGTGATAATGTTTCACCAAAATCGAACAATTCTGATGTGTTAGCTCACCTTGATGAGAAATGTTCACATTGATCTTCTGAACAACAAGTTCAAATGTCAAATTTGATTTTTGCATTTTCTCATTTATTTCCTGATGTGCCTGGCCGCACAGATGTCGTTAATTATGATATAGCTGTAGGTGGTGCTGTGCCTGTGAAACAACACCCTTACAGAATTAGTCCCGCGAAGAGTGAAATTTTGCAGAAAGAAGTGAAGTACATGCTGGACAATGACATCATTGAACCCAGTGACAATCCGTGGAGTTCACCTTGTGTTCTTGTGCGAAAGAGTTCTGGAAGTGGTTGGCCCTGTGGTGCTGTGACATAAAGACAATGTTCTTGCTGATGCACTCTCTAGAGGTTGAAATATTTTGTGGATTTTGATGCTGTATGTTTTATGAATTGAAATATTTAACATTAAACTCAGCAGAAAGTTTCGACAAAACTGGCTTTTCTTTAAGGGGGAAAGTGTTATGGGCATGTAAATAAATGTATAAATGGAAATATAACTATAAATATATAAACATTGTGTGTAATTATATTCAGTTAGTGTGCTGTAAATAGTGACACATGATACTGCTCAGCTGTTTTTGGGTCACTGTTGTTTTATCTTCGCAATAATAGTAATTGGGTAAATGTATAAATGTAAATATGAATCTAATTGGGTTCAAAGACAGAATTAAAGTAAGTATGAAAATGAAAACAAATGCAAATATTCATAACATAAGTGTGGGTGTGGTGATGGGTACGAGTGAGTGTTTCTTTTAATTGCAACTTTATGTGTGTGAAGTATTTTAATCATCATCATCATCATCATCTTCCGCTAAGTCCGGGGTCGCGGGGGCGGCAACCTGAGCAAAGAGGTCCAGATGTCCCTCTCCCCAGACACTTCCTCCAACTCTCCTGGGGGGACACAGAGGAGGTCCTAGACAAGCCGAGAGACATAGTCCCTCCAGCGTGTTCTCGGTTGACCCCAGGGTCTCTTCCCGGTTGGACATGCCCGAAACACCACACCAGGGAGGCGTCCGGGAGGCATTCTGACCAGATGCCCGAGCCACCTCAACTGGCCCTTCTAATGCGGAGGAGCAGCGGATCTACTCCGAGCTCTCCACAGATGGTAGAGCTTCTCACCTTATCTCTAAGGGAGAACCCCACCACCTGGCGACGGAAGCTCATTTCAGCCGCTTGTATCCGTGATCTTGTTCTTTCGGTCACTACCCAAAGCTCACAACCATAGGTAAGGGTTGGAACGTAGATCGACTGGTAAATTGAGAGCTTCACCTTGCGGCTCAACTCCTTCTTCACCACGACAGACCGGGACAGAGGCACTGTTTAACAGCAGAGGCTGCAGCGATCTGTCTGTCGATCTCTCGCGCCATCCTTCCCTCACTCGTGAACAAGACTCCAAGATACTTAAACTCCTCCACTTGGGGCAGGACCTCATTCCCGACCCGGAGGGTGCATTCCACCCTTGTCCGACTGAGAACCATGGCCTCAGACTTGGAGGTACTGATCCTCATCCCGGCTGCTTTGCACTCGGCTGCGAATCGTTCCAATGAGAGCTGGAGGTCCCGACTCGATGAAGCCAAAAGGACAACATCATCCGCAAAAAGCAGAGACGCAATCCGATGGCCACCAAACCAGAACCCCTCAACACCTCGACTGTGCCTAGAAATTCTGTCCATAAAAATTATGAACAGAATCGGTGATAAAGGACAGCCTTTACGGACTCCAATTCCCACCGGAAACAAATTCGACCTGTTATTGCCAAGACGGACCAAACTCTGGCTCCGGTGATACAGCGACTGAATGGCTCGTAGCAACGGGTGCAGAACGCTGTACTCTCAGAGCACGCCCCACAAGATCGTTTGAGGGACACAGTCGAAAGCCTTCTCCAAATGCCCCCGCCAGAATCCTGTGGAGCATATAGAGTTGGTCAAGAGTGCTACGGCCAGGACGAAAACCACATTGTTCCTACTGAATCTGAGGTTCGACTATCGGTCGGATCCTCCTCTCTAGTACGTCTGCATAGACTTTCCCAGGTCAGCTGAAGAGTGTAATTCCACGATAATTGGAACACACCCTTCGGTCCCCCTTCTTAAAAATCGGGACCACCACCCCAGTTTGCCAATCCAGAGGTACAGCCCCCGATGACCACGCGATGTTGCAGAGACTTGTCAACCAAGACAGTCCTACAGCATCCAGAGCCCTGAGATATTCCGGGCAGATCTCGTCCAATCCCGGAGCTTGACCACCGAGGAGCTTTTTGACAAGCTCAGTGACTTCCACTGCAGTGATGGGCAGACCCCCACCTGAACCCCCATGGTCTTCATCTTCCACGGAGGGCGTGTTGGTGGGATTGAGGAGGTCCTCAAAGTATTCCATCCACCTCTCGACGACATCCCCAGTTGAGGTAAGCAGCTCCCCACCTCCACTGTAAACAGTGTTTGTGGAGAACTGCTTCCCCCTCCTAAAGTGTCAAATGGCGGTCCAGAACCTTTTTGAGGCCAACCGATAATCACTCTCCAGGCCCTCACCGATCTCCTCCCATGCCCGAGATTTTGCATCTGCGACAGCCTCGGCTGCAGCATGTTTGGCTTGCCGGTACCTGTTTGCTGCCTCGGGAGTCTCACAGGCTAATAAAACCTGATCGGCCTCCTTCTTCAGCTGGACGGCTCCCTTCACCGCAGGTGTCCACCACTGGGTTCGGGAATTACCGCTACGACAAGCACCGACGACCTTACGGACACAGCTATGGGCTGCCGCTTCAGCAATGGAGGCATGAAACATGGCCCATTCGGATTCCATGTCCCCCGCCTCCTCCGGGATGTGGTTGTAGCTCTGCCGGAGGTGGGAGTTAAAGGCCTTTCGGACAGGGGACTCCGCCAAACGTTCCCAGCAGACCCTGATTACACACTTGGGCCTGCCAGGTCTGGAAGGCAGCCTCCCCCACCCCGAAGCCACCTCACCACCAGGTAGTGATCGGTAGTCAGCTCAGCTCCTCTCTTCACCCGAGTGTCCAGAATATATGGTCGCAAGTCCGATGACACGACGACAAAGTCAATCATTGAATTGTGACCTAGGGTGTCCTGGTGCAAAGTGCACTTATGGGCACACTTATGTTTGAACATGGTGTTCGTGATAGACAAACTATGACGAGCACTGAAGTCCAACAATGAAACACCATTCGGGTTCAGATTGGAGATGCCATACCTACCGATCACACCCTTCCAGGTCACACTATCGTTGCCCACATGGGCGTTGAAGTCTCCCAAGACAACGAGTGAGTCTCCCGAGGGAACATTCTCCAACACCCTCCCCCCCCAAAGACTCCAAAAAGGGTGGGTACTCTGAACTGTCATTTGGTGCATAAGCACAAATAACAGTCAGGACCTGTCCACCCGCCCGAAGATGGAGGGAAGCTACCCTTTCGTCAACTGGGGAGAACCCCAACATTTGGGCACCGAGACGGGGGGGGGGGCAACAAGAATACCCACACTGGCTCGCCGCCTCTCACCATGAGCAACTCCAGAATAAAATCAGGTCCATCCTCTCTCAAGATGGATGGTTTCAGAGCCCAAGCTATGTGTTGAGGTGAGCCCGACTATATCCAGTCGGTATCTCTCCACCTCGTGCACCAGATCAGGCTCCTTCCCCGCCAGAGAGGTGACATTCCATGACCCGAGGGTTAGAGTAAGTAGCCGAGGATCGGTCCGACAGAACCCATGCCTTCGGCTGCCACCCAACTCACATTGCATCCGACCCCTAAAACTCCTCCCACGGGTGGTGGGTCCATGGGAGGGCGGACCCATGTCTCCTTTTCGGGCTAGGCCCGGCCAGGCTCCATGGGCAGAAGCCTGACCACCAGGTGCTCTCCTTCAAGCCCCTCCCCCTGGGCCTGGCTCCAGGAGGGAACCCCGGTGACCCATGTGCGGGCAAAGGAGACTGCTTCCTGTGATCTCTCTTAGATGTCATAGGTTTCATAGGGGTCTTTTGAATCGCACTTCGTCTGGACCTTCATCCAGGACCTGTTTGCCTTGGGGGACCCTACCAGGGGCATTATGCCCCCGACAACATACCTCCTAGGATCATTAGGTCACGCAGACCCCTCCACCACGATAAGTTGGCGATTCAGGGAGGGGGTATTTTAATTGGAATCTTAAAAAATATTTTAAAAAGCCAAATATAATATTCATAAAGTATAAAAACAGGTGCTCATATGTATCAAGATATGAGTGGGTGTGGTGATGGTAGGAGTGGGTGTTGGTTCTAATTACATCCTTTTCATGTATGTGAAGTGTTTCAATTAAAGTCTGGGAGTGTAAAAATAGATGCTGATATTATCTATAAAGGTAGTACTGGGTGTGGTGATAGTTGCATTGGGTGTTTGATTTTAATATGTCCTGTAAAGGTAACAAAGTACATGCTAATTTATGTATAAAGTAGAAGTGAGTGTGGTAATGGCGTGGTGGGTAATTGCATTTTAATCAAAATCGTAAGGTATGATGAATGCAAATATGCATAAAGGAACATGTGCTCTAATGTATAAGGGTAGCAGTGGGTGTGGTGATGGCAGGAGTGGGTGCTGATTCTAATTAAATCCTGCTCAGGTCCCCACTAGGTTGTCACTGTCCCCCCCAGTGCAGATAACTGGATTATCATAGGCGGGCCATATCCCTCACTGTCTATGGTGAGAGGCATGTAAAAAAAACATTGCTAACTTTCGTAAAGAGTAGGTTGCAAAGCCGTCAGCATGTTTCTGTCCCTTGCAAAAGGGTTGTGACAGGAAGGGCATTCGACGTAAAAACCTATGCCAAATCAAATGTGCGAATCAGATGATTTGCTGTGGTGACTCCCAAGAAAGGGAAAAAGCCAAAAGGAAAGAAAGAAAGAAATACAGAGATCCCTCGAATGCAGCCGTGAGGGGGCCACAACCCAGTGTTCATCCTCACGCCAGTCCCAAGCCCGGATAAATGCAGAGGGTTGCGAAAGGAGGGGCATCCGGCATAAAACTTTTGCCAGAATACAGAATGCGAATCATCAAAATAAATTCCATACCAGATCGGTCGAGGCCCGGATTAACAACGACTGCCACCAGTGCTGATAACCAACAGGGCCCTGGTGGAAATTGGACGACTGTTGGTCGAAGAAGGAGAGGTCGAAGAAGAAGAGGCGGGAGGCATGTCTGTAGGCGGCGAGAGAAGAGGAAAGGCATGAGGCTCGGACTGAGAGTAGCGACTTTGAAGGTTGGAACTAAGACAAGAAAAGATATAAAGCTGTCTGACATGATGCAGAGGAGGAAGATGGACATATTGTGTGTTCAGGAGACCAGGTGGACAGGTAACAAGGCTAGAAACTTAGGAGTAGGGTTGAAGCTGTTTTATCATGGTGTGGATGGGAAGAGAAATGGAGTAGGAGTCATCTTGAAGGAGGGGTTAGTCAGGAATGTTCGAGAAATGAAAAGAGTGTCAGACAGAGTGATGAGTCTCAAATTAGAAATTGAAGATGTTAATGTTAAAGGTTCAAAGTTGTTAGTGCTTATGCCCCACAGGCAGGATGTTAGCCAGAAGAGAAGGAGAGATTCTGGAGTGAGTTAGATGAAGTGATGCAGAGTACCCCCGGAGGTGAAAGAGTCGTCATTGGTGCAGACTTCAATGGACATGTTGGTGCAGGCAACAGAGTGGACGAGGAAGCGATGGGCAGGTTTGGTGACCAGGACAAGAACACAGAAGGACAGATGTTGATAGATTTGGCAAAAAGGATGGAAATGGCTGTGGTGAATACTTTCTTCCAGAAGAGACAAGAGCATAGAGCATCAGGTGACTTATAAAAGCAGAGAGAGGAGCACACAGGTAGACTACATCTTGTGTAGACAATGTAATTTGAAAGACGTCAGTGACTGCAAAGTACTAGTAGGTGAGAGTGTTGCCAAACAGCATAGGATGGTGGTGGGCAGGATTATTCTAATGGTGAGAAAGGTGAAGAAGTTCAAAGGCAGAGTGGTGGGGAAATGCTTCCAGATGACTGGACAACAGAAGCAAATGTGATCAGAGAGACAGGTAGGAGAGTACTTGGTGCGTCGTCTGGAAGGATAGTACATAAGGAAACTTGGTGGTGGAATGAGGTGCAGGACTGTGTACAAAGGAAGAGGTTAGCTAAGAAGAAGTGGGACATTGAGAGGACTGAAGAGAGTAAAGAGGAGTACAAGGAGATATAGCGTAATGCAAGTGTCAAAGCGGTGTCAAAGGCCAAACAGAGGGCATATGATGACTTGTATGCTAAGTTTGACAGTAAGGAGGGAGAAAATGATTTATACAGGTTGGCACAGCAGAGAAATAGAGATGGGCAGGACATGCAGCAAGTTAGAGTGATTAAGGACAGAGTGGGAAACGTATTGACTGATGACAGAAGTGTGCTGGGAAGATGGAAAGAGTACTTTGAAGAACTGAGAAATGAGGAAAATGAGAGAGAAAAAAAGAGTAGAAGAGGTGACTGTTGAGGACCAGGAAATAGCAAAGATTAGTAAGGGTGAAGTGAGGAGGGCATTGAAGAGGATGAAGAGTGGAAAGGCAGTTGGTCCTGAAGACATACCAGTAGAGGTATGGAAGTGTCTAGGAGGTAGCAGTAGATTTTCTGACAAGAACATTCAACAAGGTCTTAGAGAATGAGAGGATGCTAGAGGAATGGAGGAGAAGTGTGATGGTGCCCATTTTTAAAAACAAGGGAGATGTGCAGAGTTGTGGCAACTAGAGAGGGATAAAGTTAATGAGCCATTCGATGTAGTTATTAGAAACAACAGTGGAAGCTAGACTAAGGGCAGAGGTCAGCATTTGTGAACAACAGTTTGGTTTCATGCCAAGAAAGAGCACCACACATGCAGTGTTTGCCTTTGTGGATCTGAAGAAAGTATATGACAGGAACTGTGGTATTGTATGAGGAAGTCGGGAGTGGCAGAGAAGTATGTTACAGTTGTGCAGAACATGTATGAGAGATGTAAGACAGTGGTGAGGTATGCTGTCGGTGTAACAGAAGAGTTCAAGGTGCAGGTGGGACTGCATCAAGGGTCAGCTCTGAGTCCCTTCTTGTTTGCTATGGTGATGGCATATGATATATATATATATATATATATATATATATATATATATATATATATATATATATATATATATATATATGATAACCTCAGTAAGACAGAATAGATGTGTGTGAAAGACAAGGACCCAAGATAAACGTTGAGGTTACAGGGAGCAGAAATAAAGAAGGTGAAGGATTTTAAGTACTTAGGCTCAACAATCCAGAGCAATGGAGAGTGTGAAAAAGAGGTGAAGAAGCATGTGCAGGCAGGTTGGAATGGTTGGAAAAGTGTCCGGTGTGATGTGTGAGAGGAAGGTATCGGCAAGAATGAAAGGCAGAACTGGAGGTAGCAGAGATGAAAATGTTGAGGTTCTCTTTAGGAGTAATGAGGATGGATAGGATCAGGAATGGGTACATCAGAGGGACAGCACATGTAAGACGTTTTGGAGACAAAGTCAGAGAGGCGAGATTGAGATGGTTTGGACATGTACAGAGTAGGGATAGTGAATATATT
Organism: Plotosus lineatus; assembly: GCA_024760905.1. Lineage (NCBI taxonomy): Eukaryota > Metazoa > Chordata > Actinopteri > Siluriformes > Plotosidae > Plotosus > Plotosus lineatus. The sequence continues at coordinate 43,253,323 of CM045731.1, forward strand.
GGTAGTAGGATGCTGAGGTTGGAATTACCAGGCAGAAGGCCTAGAGGAAGACTGAAGAGAAGATTTATGGATCTGGTGAAGGAGGACATGAAGGTAGTTGGAGTAAGAGTAGAAGATATAGAGGATAGGGTGAGATGGAGGCAGATGATTTGCTGTGGCGACCCCTGAAGAGAACAGCTGAAAGGAAAAGAAGAAGATACAGGGATCCCTCGCTACTTCGTGCTTCAATTTCTGTGGCTTCAGTGCATTGTGTGTTTTTCAAAAATAGTCATCAAAAAATTAAAAATGAGGAAATTAAGGAAAAATAGGGAGAAGTTCAGGAAAATGCCACAAAACAAGGCCATTTATGACCCCCCCCCCAAACAAACAACACCAAAAAAAAATAAAAAACAACAACAATACTACTTTCATTTTTATGTGAGGCGCATGCTCGTCTGTGTGTGTGCACGCACGCTCGTCTGTGTGTGTGTGTGTGTGTGTGTGTGTGTATGTATGCGCGCTCGTCTGTGTGCACACATGCTCACCTGTGTGTGTTTGTGTATGTGTGTGTGTGTGTGTGTGTGTGTGTGTGTGTGTGCGCATGCTCGTCTGTGTGTCCAGTATTTATATTTTATTTATCTCATGCTTTATTTTGAATATTTAATTGTTATTATAAGCATTTATAGCGTTGAATATGTATTTATTGATATTATATACACATATTACACGTACATATACCGTCAGTCAGAGCAAGGTCCAAGCTAACGGTAAACAGTGATCCCTCACTACTTCGCACTTTAATTCATGCGGCTTCAGTGCATCATGTTTTTTTTTAAAATAAATAAGTATATATTCATCGAATTAAAAAATCAGAAAATTAATGAAGAATAGAGGAAAAGGTTAAGGAAAATGTAGCAAAACAAGGCTAATTATGCAAAAAAAAAAACCCTAAACCAACACAAAACAAAAAAACAACCCAAAACTTCCCATCAAAACTAGTTACATTGTAACTGAGGTGCGCATCTGAGTGCCAGCACACGCATCTACGTGCGTGTGCTCGCGTCTGTATGTGTGTGTATTTATATTTTATTTACATGTTATGTGTTATTTCTTAATGTTTAATTGTTATTATAGGCATTTGTAGCACTGAATATGTATTTATTGATATTATATACACATATACATGTACGTATACATCAGTCGGAGAGGGGTAATCCTACTTCGTGGATTTCGATGGTCATGTCGGGATCCCAGTCCTAATTAAACGTGGAAAGTGAGGGATCCCTGTACAGTAGGCCCTCGGTATTCACCGGGGTTCGGTTCCATCCCCTACCACAAATGAAGATAATCCGCGAGTTCTGTACCCGGAAGTAAAACCCCCATGTATCATATTACATGCGCGAATGATCAACCGAAAGTAAAATACTATGTGTCTATTACATGCGCTAAAATATGCTTCTTAAACACATTCTATAGACAGTCTTACTCATTAATACAGTATTATGTATTAAAATGTAGGAATGTAGGAATGATTAAGAAAAACTTTTAATTTTTACTGTGATATTTATTGATAATAAAATATAAACATTATATAGTACAGCATATTAGATGGCGTTCCCTGAACCCTTTCCACCCTGAATTATTTTCTAGCTGTAAAAAAAATATATATCATGCTTTTTTGGGCCTTAGGTCAGCTGGTTAAAGATAACATGTACTGAGAATATGAATTTTGCATTAATTATAAAAAATAATAATACGTGACTAATTAGTCACATTCTGGAGGAAAGATTGAATAAATATTAATAATAATGTGTGACAAAGTCACATTCGAAGGAAACGTGCAAATTTTGTAAATTGAAAAGTAAAAGATTTTTTTATCACATATCCTTTATTGCATTCTCAATAACGTATCACAATATATCACAAACCTTGAAAAAAATTCTGTTTTACAAAAGTAACGGTATAAGACGAGCCTTATAAGAATATTTTGGCATAGAAATACTGGCACAAATGGTACTTATAAATGTATGTAAAATAAAATGGATCACGTTGAAATAAAAAACACAAAATCCTTTGGTATGAAAATAAGGGTGTTCGCGGTTCTGCAGTACTTTATCCAGCAACTACTCATGGTAAGCCTCGAAGCAGTTGGATTTGCTGTTAAGGCACAGGCTCACGTTGCATTTTTTGCATTGAACATTTTTGCATCTTTGCCTTTTTTCTGTAATTCGTGGAAGATTCCCAACGCCGTCTTTTTGAACCGCAACTGAAGGACGATGACAGCCCTTTTAAGGAGGTTTGCTTGGCTCTGTGCTAGAAGCAGGTCCTCCCCTCTTATTCCAGCACACTTGACCAGCCTTCATCAGCTCAAATGAGACAGGAACACTATCTCATATAATATTTCTTAGATCTGATGGGATTCCTAGAAAGCGTGATTAGTTGATCGGCTAAATGTACCCCTTCCATTGATTTATTGTACTGCTTCATGATATCAGGACAATCAACTTCAACTATCTTCGTTGTTTTGGAATCAAAGCGATTTCCTGTAGTAATGGGGTCGACTTTTGTAAACATAGATAATAACATGTTCACGACTCTATTGTTGAACCATTTTACATATGTATACTGCTTCTGAGTTCTCATTCTCTATTTTAGCACCTCGTCTTTTTTTTGTTATTGCCTTTTGACATTCCATATCCTTTGATAATCCAGGTAATCTTGATGGTCTGACAGTCCCACAGCAAAATATTCCATGACCAAAGAGATAATTTCAGTAGAACAAGGTAGGTCAGGACCAAGGAAGGGCACCGTAATGGAAGGATTTTCATTTTGAAGGACTGACCACTGTTGAGTGAGATTTCGTCTTGTTGCTCTGCTTGCACTAGAATCTTCTGCAGTTGGCATTAGGGCGTGTTCATCTGTGATAACGGCCGAATCTCCATTGAGCTCAATGACATCATTTTGAGGATCTCTTCATCTAGATCTATTTCCTTTTTCGTATTCACATCATCAGGGATAAAGTTGGGGCTACCTCGTCATTATAATCCATTTCTGTCTCAGATTCGTCACTATCTTCACAAGTGGCCATCTCATCAGTTTCGACACTGATGTTTTTCCTGACATAAAAAGTTCTGGGGGTGATTGCTATACCGGTGGTGAAATTGAATAATGAGAGACATTCACCAGTCAAATTGACTCAAAGATTATGTTTTCTAAATGACGAGATTGGGTCAGACGTTACCTCATGATGACTCACTTTGAATCGATAAATAATACCAAGATATTCCTCACAGAAAACAATAATTTTTATAATTGATGCGCCTATTGAGTTTCCATAAAAATTATGAGCATATTGGTATGAAAACACTATTTTTTTGCAGGAATTCTACTATTTGTATGTTGTAAGTAATCACTGTTGACAGCCAAGCTTGTTCATACACCTGATGTGACAAAAACGTCGCTCATATAAAATTTGTTTTTTTTTTTTAGTAAAATGAACTCAATAAACTATTTCTACCTCATAAAATTACAAAACTATCATTATTCTTCAATGATGATTTTTTTTTTTTTTTTATGTGCATGAATCTCACCTGGTATTTGATCTATTGTGCTTTTAGTACTGACAATTTAAACGATGACTCACGGACGTCACCCACTCACAATGTCTCGAGCCTAACTGAAAAAAGCACAGGAAAAGATGACGTAATACCATTCTCCGTTTCAACAGGAAACGTACCGCATTCATCACAGTCGTTCCCCAGATGCCTGTAGTGATATAAATGACATTTTTAGGCTCTTAGTTCTTGTGTGATAAATTCGTCACCGTCGGGTGTAAAGGGTTAAGGGCGACTTTGTGGAGTTCTCAGAGTCATGTTGTTTCTTTGTTTGTTTTGATTTGTTTTATTTGTTGTTTTGGTTGTTCATGTTTTGCACTATGCTCGTCTCTGACCGGGCGACCCTACTACAGCTATGACAGCGCAGTCCTTTTGGACGTTTAGAACTGAGCAAGCTCAACTCCTATCTTGAGCTAACATGCTAGGGCAGCTCAATGCTAGCCACACCCGGGATAACAATAAGCCCAGGCGGAGATGTGGCAGGCGGGGAGCTTGGTTAGCAGTGGAAGGTTAGCACTTCCTGTCACTGCTTGGAAATGTTCAGTCTCTGTGAAACAAGATGGACCAGCTTCATGCTCGGATTGTAATGCTGAGGGATCTACAGGACTGCTCCATGCTGTGTTTATGTGAAACCTGGCTCGAGAAGAGTACACCCGATGAGGCGAAAACACCAGCCGGCTACATGGCCTTCAGGGAGGACCGGAGCACAGTGGATAACAATAAGGCCCGTGGCGGATAGCAACAAGGCCCTTTGTTTGGAAGAAACAAATATGAACAATTCTCTGAGTAAACAAAATGGATGCAACTTCAAAGTTAGATGTTTCACATTCTCAGAGCAAGAGTTAAAGATAATCTACAGTCAGTACACCAGGTTTATTTAACGAAATGCGCTGTTCTTCCGCCGCGGGCCTGGTTGCTCTCCGCTGCTCTCCGGTCCTCCCTGAAGGCTGTGTAGTTGGCTGGTGTAATCGCCTCATTGGGTGTACTTTCCTCGAGCCATGTTTCACAGAAATACAGCATGGAGCAGTCCTGTTGATCCCTCTTTGCTGCAATCTGAGCATGAAGCTTGTCCATCTTGTTTCACAGAGACTGAACATTTTCAAGCAGTATGACAGGAAGTGCTAATCTTCTACTGCTAACCAAGCGCCGGAGTCATCGTTCGGCCGCTCCCTGCCTGCCGCATCTCCGCCTGGGCTTATTGTTATCTGGGGTGCGGCTAGCATTGAGCTATCTATCTAGTGCCTGAGTCGTAGGACAACCATTGGTGACCCGCTATGAAGGATAACGCCCTGGTTATCATCATCATGGAGGTTTTCTGGGCAGGATTAGTGCAGTGGTTTGCCATTGCCTTCTGCAAGATGCGAACCTAAGGGCAATTTAGAACGTTTTTTTTAACCTACTGTGCATGTCTTTGGATTGTGGGAGGAAACCGGAGCACCCGGAGGAAACCCACGCAAGCACGGGGAGAACATGCAAACTCCACACAGAAATGCCCAGGCCAGGAATCGAACCCAGGGCTTCTTACTGTGAGGCGGACGTGCTAACCACTACGCCACCGTGCTGCCAGCATTGAGCTACCATAGCATTTTTGCTCAGGATAGGAGTTGAGCATGCTCAGTTATAAAAAGTTCCAAAAGGACTGCGCTGTCATAGCTGTAATAGGGTCGCCCAGTCATAGACAAGCATAGTGCAAAAAAACAAACAAACAACAACATACAAAACAACAAACAATACAAATTAAAAACAAATAAAGAAACAATTTGACTCTGAGAATTCCACGATGTCGCCCTCTAGGGGGCGCCATCTTGGAGCGGTCACGTTAAATGTAAAAGGACATGAAGCATAATTATTCAAGTTTAATCTCACACACAAACATTCTAAACATTAACTTAGGTACTGTACTGGAATAATAATTGAAAAAAGACTAATACTACAGTGCTTTACAACAGTTCAGATGATTATTCCTCTTCAGGCACTTCAGTGGAAACTATTGTTTCTTCAGGAGAAAGTCTTATTTCTTCAGAAGAGACATCCAACGTCATTACCTTTTTCTGGTGCTTAGCCAGCGTTTGAGTGGCATCATAGAGCTTAACTGGTAATTAAACACTAAAAAAAAAGCTCATTGACAACTTGTGCATGAATAAGGAAAAGGGGCTTATACATCATCTCAACCAATCAACAGGAAGGAGGACAGCCATTGGCTGAATTTGAATCATCTGACAGTTGCTTGGCAGTCTGCAAATATGCGCATGCACAAATGCAAAACCGCAAATAGTCAATGGCCTACTGTACTACTATCTATATATACATACACATACACATACACCTCTTCTTCTTTTTCTTTCGGCTGTTCCCTTCAGGGGTCGCCACAGCAAATGATCTGCCTCCATCTCTCCCTATCCTCTGCATCTTCTACTCTTACTCCAACGACCTTCATGTCCGCCTTCACCACATCCATAAATCTTCTCTTTGGTCTTCCTCTGGGCCTTTTGCCTGGTAGTTCCAACCTCAGCATCCTACTACCAATATACTCACTATCCCTCCTCTGTACATGTCCAAACCATCTCAATCTAGCCTCTCTGACTTTGTCTCCAAAACATCTAACATGTGCTGTCCCTCTTATGTACTCGTTTCTGATCCTATCCATCCTCGTTACTCCCAAAGAGAACCTCAACATTTTCATCTCTGCTATCTCCAACTCTGACTACTGTCTTTCCCCAGGGCCACTGTCTCTAAACCATACAACATTGCTGGCCTCATCACCGTCTTGTACACTTTTCCCTTCATTCTTGCCGATACTCTCCTATCACACATCACACCGGACACTTTTCTCCATCCATTCCAACCTGCCTGCACACGCTTCTTCACCTCTTTTCCACACTCTCCATTGCTCTGGATTGTTGAGCCTAAGTACTTAAAATCCTCCACCTTCTTTATCTCTGTCCCCTGTAACCTCAAAGTTCCTCTTGGGTCCTTGTCGTTCACACACATGTATTCCGTCTTAACCTGACTAACCTTCAATCCCCTCCTTTCCAAGGCATACCTCCAACTCTCTAGATTTTCCTCCACTTGTTCTCTGCTCTCACTACAGATCACGATGTCATCTGCAAACATCATAGTCCATGGAGATTCTTGTCTAACCTCGTCTGTTAGCCTGTCCATCACCATAGCAAACAAGAAGGGGCTGAGAGCTGACCCTTGATGCAGTCCCACCTCCACCTTGAACTCTTCTGTCACACCGACAGCACACCTCACCACTGTCTCACATCTCTCATACATGTCCTGCACCACTCTAACATACTTCTCTGTCACTCCAGACTTCCTCATACAATACCACAGTTCTTCTCTCAGCACCCTGTCATATGCTTTCTCCAGATCCACAAAGGCACAATGCAGCTCCTTCTGACCTTCTCTGTACTTCTCTATTAACATCCTCAAAGCAAACACTGCACCTGTGGTGCTCTTTCTTGGCATGAAACCAAACTGTTGTTCACAAATGCTGACCTCTGCCCTTAGTCTTGCTTCCACTATTCTTTCCCATAGCTTCATTGTATGGCTCATCAACTTTATCCCTCTGTAGTTGCCACAACTCTGTACATCTCCCTTGTTCTTAAAAATGGGCACAAGCACACTTCTCCTCCATTCCTCCGGCATCTGCTCACTTTCTAAGACCTTGTTGAATATTCTTGTCAGAAAATCTACTGCTACCTCCCCTAGACACTTCCATACCTCAACTGGTATGTCATCAGGGCCAACTGCCTTTCCACTCTTCATCCTCTTCAATGCCCTCCTCACATCTCCCTTACTAATCTTTGCTACTTCCTGCTCCTCAATGGTCACCCCTTCTACTCTTTTTTCTCTCTCTCATTTTCCTCATTCATCAGCTCTTCAAAGTACTCTTTCCATCTTCCCAGCACACTTCTGTCATCAGTCAATACATTTCCCTCTCTGTCCTTTATCACTCTAACTTGCTGCACGTCTTTCCCATCTCTATTTCTCTGCTGTGCCAACCTGTATAAATCATTTTCTCCCTTTTTACTATCCAACCTAGCATACAAGTCATCATACACCCTCTGTTTGGCCTTTGACACCGCTATCTTCGCCTTACGCTCTGTCTCCCTGTACTCCTGTTTACTCTCTTCGGTCCTTTCAATGTCCCACTTTCATCTTGTCTAACCTCTTCCTTTGTACACCCTCCTGCACTTCCTCATTCCACCACCAAATCTCCTTATGTACTGTCCTTCCAGAGGACATGCCAAGTACTCTCCTACCTGTCTCCCTAATCACATTAGCTGTACTTGTCCAGTCACCTGGAAGCACTTCCTGACCACCCAAAACCTGTTTCAACTCCTCCTTGAAGACAACATGACACTCTTCCTTTTTCAGCTTCCACCACTTTGTCTTCTGCTCTGCCTTTGCCTTTTTCACCGTTCTTACCATCAGCATCATCCTGCACACCACCATCCTATAGTGTTTGGCAACACTCTCATCCACTACTACTTTGCAGTCACTGACTTCCTTCAAATTACATCGCCTACACAAGATGTAGTCTACCTGTGTGCTCCTACCTCCACTTTTATTAGTCACCCAATGCTCCTCTCTCTTCTGGAAGAAAGTATTCACCACAGCCATTTCCATCCTTTTTGCAAAATCTACCAACATCTGTCCTTCTGCGTTCCTGTCCTGGATACCAAACCTGCCCATCACTTCCTTGTCCCCTCTGTTTCCTGCACCAACATGTCCATTGAAATCTGCTCCAATGACCACTCTTTCACATCTGGGGGTACTCTGCATCACTTCATCTAACTCACTCCAGAATCTCTCCTTCTCTTCTAGCTTACATCCTGCCTGTGGGGCATAAGCACTAACAACATTGACCATCACGCCTTCAATTTCTAACTTGAGATTCATCACTCTGTCTGACACTCTTTTCACTTCTCGAACATTCCTGACAAACCCCTCCTTCAAGATGACTCCTACTCCATTTTTCTTCCCATCCACAACATTATAAAACAGCTTAAACCCTGCTCCTAAGCTTCTAGCCCTGCTACCTTTCCACCTGGTCTCCTGAACACACAGTATGTCCACCTTCCTCCTCTGCATCATGTCAGCCAGCTCCCTATCTTTTCCTTGCATAGTTCCAACATTCAAAGTCCCTACTCTCAGTCCTAGGCTCATGCATTTCCTCCTCTCTCTCTGCCTACGGACACGCCTCCCGCCTCTCCTTCTTCGACGTCTTCGACCAATAGTAGTCCAATTTCCTTCAGCACCCTGTTGGTTGACAGCACTGATGGCGGTCGTTGTTAACCCGGGCCTCGACCGATCTGGTATGAATTTTGTTTTGATCATTTGCATTTTTAAATGTGGCCGATGTTTTACGCCGGATGTCCTTCCTGTCGCAACCCTCTGCATTTATCCGGGCTTGGGACCGGCATAAGGGGGAGAGACACTGGTTAGTGCCCCCCCCCGCCTCATGGCTGCATTACATACACATACACCTATGATTACTAAAATAAAAGTCTATTGATGTACCTTCCAGGCCATGTTAAACGTATTGAACAAGAAGTTTGCTGCGTGTTTTGAATTACATTTCTGTGATGTGCAAGGGAGGTGATGAAGAATTCCTCTATTTCATCATCATTTTTTTTAACCGCTTCATCCTAATTAGGGTCGCGGGGAGGCTGGTGCCCATCGCAGCCAACTCAGGGCGAGGGCAGAGTACACCTTGGGCAGCTCGCCAGGCCATCGCAGGGCGTAAACACGCTGACGGCTTTGTGGCCTACTCTTTATGAAAGTCAGCAATGGTTCTTTTACATGCCTCACACCATAGACAGTGAGAGACATGGCCGGCCTTTGATAACCCAGTTAGCTGCACTGGGGGGGGGACAGTGACAACCTTGTGGAGAGTGGGACTCGAACCCCCAACCTTTGGATCAGCGATCCGGCGCCTTATACCACTAGACCACCACTGCCCCCTATTCCTCTATTTATTTATTTTATTTATATTTCGTTACAGCGACATCTAGAGACTGAGGCTAGTTGCTGGGAGAGGTTACAGCGACATCTACAGGCTAAGGCAGTTGCTGGGGAGGTCAGGGGAGGACTGGGTGTGGAATAGTGCTGACCACAATGGTCTAAAAGCACTTGATGCACTTCTAATGTTTGCTATGTGTATTTATTATTTTAAAATAGCTTATCTTGCTCAATATGCAGTTCTAGTGTTAATAGTTGTGCCAAAGTTTAAAATATTAAATTTTCATAAGTAATTTTTTTCTGATGCTTAGAATTTTTATTTTAATGACTAAAAACAATGTTTTTAATGTTGTTGATTTTTCTTTTTGAAATAAAGAATATATACTGTCAAGAACAGGCTCACTTTTAATTTAGAATTCTCCTTGCAATATATCACAAGATATCACAATACATGCTAGAAATCGTAATATATCACAATCTAAAACAATCTAGGCAATACCCAGCTCTAATTATCATTATTATTATTATTATTATTATTATTATTATTATTATTATTATTAACAATGATGATGTTCATGCATTTCTGTATTAATATAACTTATCAGTAATTTAAGCAACAAGCAGTTTTATAAGTCATTTGACTTCTTCATCAGAAGGACAGTGACTGAGAATTAAATAGTTGTAAATGCACCCATAATCAGTGTCTGGCCAGACACTGTGGTCAACCACCCAACTCTCTAAACTGTATGAATCTGGAAAAGACTCACCCTCTATCTGCAGTTTTTCTTCACACCTTTTCTTATCTTCAGGACTCAGAGTTCACAAATAATGTGAACTTGATTTAATATTTCCATATTTAAAAAATAATAATAATTAACTCTATACTGGGAAACAGAACATAAAGCTTCTCGTTGAAGTGAAGGCAAATTACTTATCTGTCTGCTTTTCTACAGGTGGCATGGCACCTCATAGCAAGAAGGTCCTGGGTTTGAATCCCAGCTAAGGTGTTTTTGTGTGGACTTTGAATGTTTTTTCCATGGGTTTTTCTCTGGGTACTCTAGTTTCCTCCCGCAGTCCAAAAACATGCACTGTAGGTTAATTGACTGTTCCACATCACTCCTAGGATTAAGTGGTTCAGAAAATGAATGAAGTTCATGAATAATCAACGCTATCAAATACAAATGACATTTTTGACAATTACATTTATATTTTATACATATCAGCCTGTCAGATGGAGTGAGCTGGGATCCTTGCTTGATCAAATGATTCATCTGGACAACAGATTGAGAGAAAGGAGGCAAGAGAGCCAACCTAGTCATCAGCTCAGAGATCTGTTCATCTCTTCCAAGAAAACCTCAGAATTTAAAGCACCGCCTGGCCTTGAAGAACCTATGTAGTTAGCAAGAACTTGCCTCTCATATGAGAAATGTAAATGTCAGATGAGGGAGAAGTGCTGTTTATACTGTGGGAAATCAAACTACTTTCGTTCACCATGCCCAGAGCTTGCAGGAAATGCACAAACTTGTCCAGGAGATGGAACACTGTGATGTGAACAAGGTCTTGAACCTTATGTTTCCAAGTTTGTGCCAAGATTTACTGGTAAAACCAGCAGTACCATCCTTAACAGGTCCTTATAGACTGTGGTGCTGTTGGGAACTTTCACCTTAGCCAATAGCGTTCCTTTTCCCATACTTAATTTAGAACACTCTTTATATTTGCTCTTGATGGAAGATCTCTATGTAATGGCACTGTGCCTTTCATCATCTGTTGGCAAAAGTTCAAACACGATTATGTACCAAGTTAACACTTATCTCTTGATGAAGGTAGAAGTCACACAAAAAACAAATTATCCTTCAATCAGTATATCAAAGATAAACCGATTCAATTGGGAATCAAAACCTTCCTTCTGTGCGACTCAGAAAATGGATACATTACCAGTGCAGAGGTACACATCGGTAAACAAAATGATGCTAATGTTATTAATAACGTAGGTGTCACTGGGAGTCTTGTAGTGTGCATGAGAGATGAATACTCTGGACAGAATTATACTGTGCACGCTGATCCATTTTATACCTCTGTTCAATTGGCAGAACATCTCAGCACCAAAAAAATCCGCATTTGTGGCACTGCTATGACAATTCAATGTGGATTTCCAAAACAATTGACAGTAAATTCTAAACAAATGAACAAAGGGGATAATGAGCTTCTTTGCAATCTCAATGCAGCCGTAATTGTGTGAAAGGACAAACGGCCCATCTATTTTATGACATCTGTCTATATTTCATATCCTCCACAGCATGTGCTGAGATATGATCCTACAGAGTCCAGGCGAGTTCCAGTTGTGGCTCCAAAAGATGTAAAGGCTTATAATGACTTCATGGGTAGCAATGATAAAAATGACCAAATGACAAGATTGCAAAAATTTAGGTGTCACTATAAGTGGCCAAGAAGACTGTTTATGAAATTTCTTATGTGGGCAGCATAAAATTTCTGACAGTGTTGAACAAGAACGCTAGCTGCTGCAAGATGTCCACCATGATGTGAAAAGAACAGCACATGCCACAAAGAACAAATGTTGTCGAGTCTGCAGGGAGAAATATCTATGTGCTAAGAAAGCCAAGCCCAATGCAAAAGATAAAGATCTTCCAAAAATACAAAAAACTATGTTTTGGTGTAAATTTTGAGAATAATTTCTTTATATTTGTTCCAAAAACAAAAACTACTGTATTGGCATGACTGGCACCACAAATAGCATACTGGAGATGAAAATGCTTGTCACTGTTCTTCTTAAATGTGCTCATGTATCTACAGGCTTCAGAGTATAATAATATGACAAACAACACAAAAAGTAACGTATATTTTTGTTTTATTAATTATAATATCTCTTCCAGGAAGCTTGTGTGGGGGATCGGAACTGAGTCAGGGGGCTGGCGTGGTTAATGCACGCCCCATAGATATAGGTGTAATGGTACGCCCTATAGATATGGGTGTAATGGTAATTTCTGATACTTGGTTGGACACTTTCACTCCGGACCTGCACAGTTGAGCTCGTTACCTTCAGAGAGAACAGAACCATCATGTTTGTAAAAAAATGCAGAGGAGGCTTGTGTGGTTACATCAATAATAGTTGACATTCCAATTCCATAATTAAAGATGTTCAATGCCGTCCAAATATAAAGTATCTGATGGTACAGTGTAGACCTGTTTATCTGCGAAGAGAGCTTACATCTGTAGTTGTAACTGCAGTTTATGTGCCGTCCCAGGGTAACACTAAGCTAGCCACTACTAGCTGCTACCATGAGCTAGCTACTACCACACTCCATTAACAAACAGCTAATGGCACAGCCAAACTGAGTTATGATCTTTTTAATGATGAAAAAGCTACTGGCCCAGACAAAGTAACAGAAAGCGTACTTCAAGCATGTGCAGATTAAATAGCAGGAGTTTTTACCACTATCTTCAACCCTTCGCTACTGTAATGTGTGGTTCCCACCTGCATCAAGACAGCCACCATCATTCCAGTGCCTAGCAAGAGCATAGCAAGCTGCCTGAACGACTACCACCCAGTTTCCCTAACTTCCGTCATCACCAAATGTTTTGAGAGACTTGTTTTGTCTTACATTAAGACTACCTGATGATCTTGATCCACATCAGTTTGCATACAGAGCAAACAGGTCAACAGAGGATACCATCAATACAGCCCTCACACACTTGGACAGCAGTAACTCCCAAGAGAGGACACTGTTCATAGACTTCAGCGTCACTTTTAATACGATTCAACCACATAAACTGGTTTAGAAGTTGGGCAAGCATGGCCTAGGGTGCTCAATGTGTACCTGAACACTGGATTTTCCTAGCAACAGACCTCAGAAAGTCAAGGAAGGAAAACACATTTCCTTCTTTCTCATCCTGGACATGAGAACATCACAGGGGTGTGTTCTTAGCCCCCTCCTCCTCTCCATCTTCAAGCATGACTACTCCCCCACTCACACCAGCAACATCATCATAAAATTCACTGATGACACACCATCATAGGTCTGATGACAGATAACAATGAGTCAGCCTACAGGAGGGAGGTCTGGCATCTGGCAATAGTGTGACAACAATAAATCTGGAACTTAACACATCCAAAAACTAAGGAATTGATAATGGATTTGATGAGATCTAAACAAACTGAGCACTCTGCTTTCCACATTGATGGAGAGGGTGGACCAGAAACAGATAGGGGTTGGGGTAGGTGGACTTGTCTGAGCTTTCTGAGGAAGTACATCCAAGTCCAACTACCTGACGGACTTTTGCCACTCCCCAATTGAGAGTCTCCGCAGCTGTACTGCAGAGCCAGGAAGACCTCACAGTCGGTGGTGAGGATGACAGAGCAAGTGACTTTCACAATGGGGATCTTCGGAGGAGAGACAGTGGAATTATCAGGGACCACATATACTGGACTCCGCCCATTCCCACTCCAGGAAAAGGTCCAGGACACTAAAAACAAAAACCAGCAGACTCAAGAACAGCTTTTACCCACAAGTAAATATGTATATATATATATACAGTGGTATGAAAAAGTATCTGAACCTTTTGTAATTTCTCACATTTCTGCATAAAATCACCATCAACTGTGATCTGATCTTTGTGAAAATCACACAGATGAAAAAACAGTGTCTGCTTTAACTAAAACCACCCAAACATTTATAGGTTTTCATATTTTAATGAGGATAGCATGCAAACAATGACAGAAGGGGGAGGAATAAGTAACTGAACCATCACATTTAATATTTTGTGCCCCCTCCTGGCATCAATAACTTCAACCAGATGCTTCCTGTAGCTGCAGATCAGTCTGGCACATCGATCAGGACTAATATTGGCCCATTCTTCTTTACAAAACTGCTGTAGTTCAGTCAGATTTCAGGGATGTCTGGCATAAATTGCTGTCTTGAGGTCATGCCACAGCGTCTCAATGGGGTTCAAGTCTGAACCTTGACTTGGCCACTCCAGAACGTGTATTTTGTTCTTCTGAAACCATTCTGAAGTTGAAGTTGATTTACTTCTGTGTTTTGGATCATTGTCTTATTGCAGCATCCATCCTCTTTTTAGCTTCAACTGTCTGACAGATGGCCTCAGGTTTTCCTGCAAAACATCCTGATAAACTTTTGAATTCATTTTTCCATAAATGATTGCAAGTTGTCCAGGCCCCGAGGCAGCAAAACAACCCCAAACCATGATGCACCCTCCACCATGCTTCACGGTGGGGATGAGGTGTTGATGTTGGTGAGCTGTTCCATTTTTCCTCCACACATGACGTTGTGTGTTCCTCCCAAACAATTCAACTTTGGTTTCATCAGTCCACAAAATATTTTGCCCAAACTTCTGAAGAGTATCCAAGTGCCTTTTTGCGAACGTTAAACAAGCAGCAATGTTTTTTTAGACAGCAGTGGCTTCCTCCTTGGAGTCCTCCCATGAACACCATTCTTGGCCATTGTTTTACATATAGTTGATATGTGCACAGAGATATTGGACTGTGCCAGTGATTTCTGTAAGACTTTAGAAGACACTCTATGGTTTTTTTTTACTTCTCTGAGTATTCTGCACTGAACTCTTGGCGTCATCTTTGGTGGACGGCCACTACTTGGGAGAGAAGCAACAGTGCCAAACTCTCTCCATTTGGAGACAACTTCTCTGACTGTCGATTGATGAACATCCAGACTTTTAGAGATGGTTTTGTATCCTTTCCCAGCTTTATACAAAATCAACAATTCTTGATCGCAGGTCTTCAGACAGCTCTTTTGAGCAAGCCATGGTGCACATCAGACAATGCTTCTCATCAAGACAATTCTTACCAGGTGTGTGTTTTATAGTGGACAGGGCAGCTTTAAGCCACTCATCAGTGATTAGGCACACACCTGACTTAAATTGTTTGGTAAAAATTGGTTTCAATTGCTCTTTAAGTCTCCTTTGGCAGAGGGTTCAGTTACTTATTCCACCCCTTCTGTCATTGTTTGCATGCTATCCTCATTAAAATATGAAAACCTATAAATGTTTGGGTGGTTTTAGTTAAAGCAGACACTGTTTGTTATCTGTGTGATTTTGACAAAGATCAGATCACATTTGATGGTGATTTTATGCAGAATGTGAAAAATTCCACAAGGTTCAGATACTTTTTTATATCACTATATATATATATATATATATATATATATACAGTAGGCCCTTGACTATTCACGGTTTTGCACTCACGGTTTGAGTACACGAGGTCTGCTCAGCAACCGGCACGTGATTCAAATTCAGCCAATGGCGATCCTCCTTTCTGCTGATTGGTTGAGCTAATGTCCCGCCCCTTTTTACTCATTCACGCACAAGTTGTCAATGAGCCTCCAGTTCAGCTCTATGATACCACTCAAACACTGTCTTCTCTGGCTAAGCGATAGAAAAACGCTGGATGTCTCTTCTGAAGAAATAAGACTTTCTCCTTTCTCTGAACTGTCGTATTAAAATATTTTTCGAAGTTCATATTTATGCGTGAGATTTTATGTTCTGTAGTATGTTTAACAGTACTCTTCATGTCCTTTTACATTGAAGTTGGAGTAACGTGTCCAAGATGGCGCTGCCCAGAGGGTGACATCGCGGAGTTCTCAGAACCAAATTGTTTCTTTGTTCGTTTTAATTTGTTTTATTTGTTTGTTCATGTTTTGCACTATGCTCGTCTATAAGCAGCTTCGGGCAACTAAGCATGCAATAATCTTCTATCTTCTATCTATTCTATACTGCGGAGCTCCATGCTAGCGGTTAGCTAGCAGTTGGCTAGCGGCTCCCGGCTGAGCCCGCAGCTCTGAGAGGCTTGGTTAACACTTCTGGCCAGACTGGGATAGCTGGGATGCGGCTCGCTGCCTACCATAGCATGTTAGCTCTGCTTAGTTATACACTGCTAAGTTATAACTAAGCACGCTCAACTTGGCTTGTTCGTCGGGATGCGGCTCCATAGCATACTAGCTAGTCATTTGTTAAACATGCTACAGAACATAAAATCTCACGCACAAACATTCTAAGAATTAACTGAGGTACTGTACTGGAATAATAATTGAAAACCACTTTAAAACGAGTGCTTTACAACAGTATATGCTGTATAATGTTTAGATATTTTATTACTAAATATCACAGTACAAAATTAAAAAGTTTTTCTTAATCATGACTACATTTTACTAAATTAATACTGTATTAATGAGTATGACTGTCTGTAGAATGTGTTTAAGAAGCATATTTTAGCGCACGTAATAGATACATAGTATTTTACTGCCAGCTGCTCATTCGCGCATGTGACGTCATACATGGGGTTTTACTTCTGAGTACAGAACTCGCGGATTATCTCGATTCGCGGGAGGGCTCGGCACTGAACCCCCACGAATGTCAAGGGCCTACTGTGTATATATATATATATATATATATATATATATATATATATATATATATATATATATATATATATATATGTATATTTTGAGTCAAATTTTGAGTTTGGTGTGCTCGCTGTAGTACGAGCCGTACCTACATAGTACACTGACGTAATATGCTACTTCCGCATGACGCTGCTTCCATTGTTTACAAACGACAGACTGAATGTGCCCCTCCTTCTTCCCAGTTCACTGCGTGCTACTCTTGTGTTAAGACATCCTCTCTGTGATCTTTGTGTTTACACTGTTTTACAGACTTTTGTAAACCTAAGCAAATATGGTTGGTCAGAAGCGTAAGCTTACTAGTGATAGTGGTAATCAGAAAAAGCATCAAGCCAAAGAAACGAAGAAAATTGATGCTGGTGAAAAACATGTGAACGTTTCTTCCGAATGGCTTCGTCGACCATCAGAATCATTTACAAGCAGAAAGATCACATCACAGAGCATGTTAAAGGTTATATTTGATCATGTATTTGATATTTGATGAGTGAATTTGAATAAATTTGTCTATTTGAAATTATTTTGCTTGAATTTAATTTATTTGAAATTAATGTTGATATTATTTGATCTATTTGATATTATTTTACAATGTTATGTTTATAATAATTGATTTAGGGGAGTTTTATGAGATACGGTAATGGTATTTATGGATGTATAGTACAGTATGAACATCATACGTCACTGGAACATAGAGTAACAACTTACTTTTTTTTTCACCTTACGTTCGGCCGTCTGAAACCTAATTAAATCGTAAGTTGGGGAGCGTCTTTATACATATATATATATATATATATATATATATATATATATATATATACTACAAAACAGAAGTTAAGGATATTTGGAAATTTTCTAGATGTTTTTTTCAGTTTTGTGAATTGGCCATAATTTCAGTTTTTTATTGACAAACATCCTGAACTTTTTTGTGTAGTGTGTGTGTGTGTGTGTGTGTGTGTGTGTATATACTGGTCAGGTCAGGGTTAAACACTCTGCTACAGTATAACAGTCGACTGTACTCCCTGCTTCTTGTTTCCGCTGCCTTGTGGATACCTCTTGATTGAGGAAAGGCTATGGGAGTTCACCCAGACAGAAAATCCTGCAGTCGCATACTGCAACAAGGCCGTCTTTATAGTGCACTGCTATCCAGTTGTCTGTGTCTCTTCGAGTACAGCTGTCTTACTTTGGTTTGCCCCGAATCTGTGGTTGCAGGTGGAGAGAGTTGCTGCTGCTCCGCACAAACAACAGTAACTTAATATTGTGCATGGCACCTAGCCCCAAAAACTTTCATGACAGGGTCATTTACACAACGGCCCTTAGTCCCCAGCGGCTCTGGACCGACTGCTCAAGGTAGCGAGCAAATAGGGAAAGGAGCAGAGGGTGCAAAGAATCTCTGGGTTTGGACAGGCTACCGTCAACAGAAATGGACCGGAAAACCTCTAACACTTGCCGCTTGGAATGTACGCACTCTTTTGGATAGAAAGGAAGTCAACAGACCAGAGAGAAGGACCCCCTTAGTTACAAAGGTGCTCAAACAATACAACGTGGACATTGCTGCCCTCAGCGAAACAAGGTTCTTGGACAAAGGAGAATTAAGTGAAGTTGGTTCTGGTGATACCATTTTTTGGTCAGATCGCAATAGTGTAAGGAAAGCAGGTGTTGGCTTTGCTGTAAGGACTTCCCTTGTATCACAACTTGAATTGCAGCCAAAAGTTATCAATGACAGAATAATGACAATGAGACTTCCTTTACAAGTCAACACAAATGCTACTTTGATAAGTGTTTATGCACCCACCATGACAAATCCGGATGAAAACAAGGAATTGTTCTATCAACGGCTGGATGAGGTTGTACGCAGCATACCCACAGCCGACAAGTTAGTCATACTGGGCAATTTCAATGCAAGAATTGGGTCAAATTACACTGCTTGGACAGGAATCATTGGTCACCATAGCAATGGACAAGAGAACACAAATGGTAGACTCCTGTTGTCTCTCTGCTCCCAGCATAGTCTCTCGGTCACAAACACCTTCGTCAAACTCAAAGATGCAGACAAGACCACATGGATGCACCCAAGATCTAAGATCTAAGCATTGGCATCAGCTAGACTTCATCATATGCAGGCAACGTAACATCCATGACTTTCATATCACAAGCACCATGAGAAGTGCTGAATGCTCAATAGACCATCTACTCCTTAGATCCAAAGTGTGCATTCAGATTGAAAGAAAAAGAAGGCCACAGGGCAAGAAACTGCCAAAGAAACTGGACGTCAGCCAAACTAAACATCCAGACGTTGTATCAGTCTTACAAGGTGAACTCTTGAAGCACCTTGAACAAATATATTTCTGCAAAAGTAAAACAATAAAACTGGGCCAAGCTTAGAAATGAAGTTGACTCCACTGCAAGGGAGACTAATGAAGTTGATTCCACTGCAAGGGAGACTATAGATGTCCTGAAAAAGCATCACTAGGACTGGTTTGATGACAGTGACATGGAAATTCAGCCTGTCCATCACCATAGCAAACAAGAAGGGGCTCAGAGTTGACCCTTGATGCAGTCCCACCTCCACCTTGAACTCTTCTGTCACACCGACAGCTCACCTCACCACTGTCTTACATCTCTCATACATGTCCTGCACCACTCTAATATACTTCTCTGCCACTCCAGACTTTCTCATGCAATACCACAGTTCCTCTCTCGGCACCCTGTCATATGCTTTCTCCAGGTCCACAAAGGCACAATGCGGCTCCTTCTGACCTCTGTACTTCTCTATTAACATCCTCAAGGTAAACACTGCATCTGTGGTGCTCTTTCTTGGCATGAAACCAAACTGTTGTTCACAAATGCTGACCTCTGCCCTTAGTCTTGCTTCCACTATTCTTTCCCATAACTTCATCGTATGACTCATCAACTTTATCCCTCTGTAGTTGCCACAACTCTGCACATCTCCCTTGTTCTTAAAAATGGGCACCAGCACACTTCTCCTCCATTCCTCTGGCATCCTCTCACTCTCTAAGACCTTGTTGAATGTTCTTGTCAGGAAATCTACTGCTTCTTCTCCTAGACACTTCCATACCTCCACCGGTATGTCACCAGGACCAACTGGCTTTCCATTATTCATCCTCTTCAATGCCCTGCTCACTTCACCCTTACTAATCTTTGCTACTTCCTAGTCCTCAACAGTCACCTCTTCTACTCTTTTTTCTCTCTCATTTTCCTCATTTATCAGCTGTTCAAACTACTCTTTCCATCTTCCCAGCACACTTCTGTCATCAGTCAATATATTTCCCACCCTGTCCTTGATCACTCTAACTTGCTGCACATCCTTCCCATCTCTATTTCTCTGCTGTGCCAACCTGTATAAATAATTTTCTCCCTCTTTACTTTCCAACCGAGCATACAAGTCATCATACGCCCTCTGTTTGGCCTTTGACACTGCTACCTTCGCCTTACGCCGTGTCACCCTGTACTCCTGTTTACTCTCTCCTGTTTACTCTCTTCGGTCCTCTCTATGTCCCATTTCCTCCCACTGTGCTAAAACCCCTGGGCAAGGTCTTAATCACAAGTGTGCCTCTGTTCACCCAGCAGTATAAATGGGTATCAGTAAAAATATACTGTACTGGGAAGGTAACCTGCGATAGACTAGCGCTCCATCTAGGAGGAGTTTGAACTCCTAGTTGTTTTACGCTATGGAAACTGGGGATAAGCACCAGTCCGATGACCCACGATGGCCCGGGTGCAAAAAGCCCAATGGACTTTACCTTACTTTTCCATTGGCTAAATTGGAATCACGTGCCAGTAACTTCTGGGTTTGCCGCTAATCCGCGAGTATAATAGTAACAATTTAACTGTAACTAACGATGTCAAAGCAGACAAAGTTAACTGGCTCAACAGCTCCATATGAACCTAATATATATATATATATATATATATATATATATATATATATATATATACAGTATATACATACACACATACACACACACACACAAACACATTGCAGTAAGGCAGTGGAAGCCCGTTGGTACGATGCTGGATTACTGATCCCAAGCCTGTCCCTCCAGTGCAGCTAACTGGGTTATCAAAGGCTGGGTAGCGCTCTCACTGTCTGTGGGGATGTATGTAAAAGATCCACGGTTGACTTTAGTCAAGACTAGCTTGCATAGCTCTCAGTGTGTTTCTGGCCTGCGATGGCCTATCAAGCTGTCCAGGGTGCACTTTGCCCATGCCCATAGTTGGCTGACATGGGCACCAACCTCTCTGAGACCTTAATTAGGATTAAACGTGTCGGGGAAAAAGAGTTGTCCTTAATAACAATCTGGTATTTTTAACAGGCTTTTTAACCTTTAGCTGTTTTTATACTTTGATGACAGCCTGTTATTTTGATGACAAGTTGCTATTTTTATATATGTTTTTCATGATAATTTGCCAATTTATAGTGTGCTTGCAAAACTGATGGTCAGTCATACAGTGGGGAGATAAGAGGCGCGCTCAAGAAGGAAAAATATCCAGAATGATGGCACCCGAGGGTGACCACAGGCTAACCCTAATGCGCAGCCTCAAGGCAGGGAGAGCGCCTCGGATGAGAAAAACATACAAAGTGATGACACTTGAATATGACCTCATGCTAATGCTTGCTGTCTTAGATATGATTGTGCAGCAACTAGTGTATCAAGGAGAAAGAATCACGCCACACCAGAAATATAAAAGACAAAGGAGAACCTTTATTATTCAAATTGGGAAATGTTACAAATGTTACAAATTAACATATAGTGAGGACTGTAGTCAGAGTAGTCCGAATAGTCAGGCGACAGCAGAGGAGTATAGGGAGAACCTGGAGGATATGAGGAGTCACGAGGACGATATGAAGGTGAAGAAAGACAGAAGGACTCGTCAGTCTGGGTAGATTGATCACGACTCTCTGGGAGAGACTGGATACCTTGTTAATTCGTGACAGGATGCAAAGGTTGGAACTGAGTAGCTGCCAGGAGGTGTAGAAAGTCCAGAAGGTCAGCAGAGAGGATGGCTGGGTGAGGAGGAATGAGGCGCCGATTGACGCCTCCTCTCCTCATATACATGAGGCAATAGGTAGATTGGACTGAAGGGGTAAAAAAGCAGGAGGATGGGGCATAAGGTGCATGTCTTGCGAACATATAATCAACTATAATCCAGTGCTGCAAGCTTAGAGAATAAACACAGTAATGCGTAAAAGTCATAAAGCCCAGGTCATGCACCATTTGGTGGTTACAAGAAATGCTGGTACACTAATTGCTAGTAGACAAAACGTAATCACAATATGGCTTGGAACAAATGAAAAGTGCTCATTTATGGCAGGATGCGCTTACGGTGTTGAAATTAAATATCATTGCTGACTGTCTTAAAGAGTAGGCTGCAAAGCCGTCAGCGTGTTTCTGTCCCTTGCTAAAAGGGTTGTGACAGGAAGGGCATCCGATGTAATAACCTATGCCAAATCAAATGTGCGAATCAGATGATTCGCTGTGGCGACTCCCGAGAAAGGGAAAAAGCCGAAAGAAAAGAAGTGAAAAGCATGCGGTACTGAAACATGATGTTTAGTTTGAGAAGTAATCCGTGCAATCAGGGTGTGGGTGTGAAGGTCAAGTGAACTCCAGCAAATAAATTGAACCAGGAAGAAGGTGCTGGGGATTAAGCACCTATTTTATAAAAACTCCACCCAAAGTTGGCCAAAAATAAGGGGAAAAATGTAAAAAGAAAATGATGTCACTTAGGGGCGGATGACATCACGTTGAAAGAAAATGAGAAAATAAGGGAAAATTAGCAAACGGTATGTAAATTAAGAGGAAGGGGTTAAAGGCCAAAAGTGCAAACATAAGGGGAAAATTGGCTTAAGCTGGAAGAGCTGACTCAGCACTTGAGGAATACAGTATATAAGCAGGGGAATTCAGAAGCAATCACAGTTGTAGTTTGGATGGAGATAGCGTATAGCTAGCAAAGCTGTCTGATAGTTAGCCACTGACTGTGCATGGGGTTGATAGGCTGGGGACGACAGGTTGCTTGATTGTTTGCTGTAACTGTTAACCTTCTTCCAACATGTCCGTGTGATATTTTGGAATAAAGGATCGTTTCTGTCTCTTCTCATTTGGTTGCGGTAAGCTCCTTTATTTTATTAAGTGTTAAGTAATAGAGCTAATTGGAACTTTATTAAGAGCAACACAAGGGAAACTTGGGGGGGTGGGGTGGGGGGGTTAGAAAGTGAAGCATATCTGTGTTACATAACAGAGGCGAGGCGTCTCTTAGATCAACGTCCATTTCTCATCTTAAAAAAAATATTTTTAGAAAAATATTCTGCTTCGTTTAAAAGACAAGAAATTTTCCCACATCCAGAAATATTGAAAACAAAATTATGCAAAAAAATTGATGATAATGAGGAGGGTGATGAACAGGAGGATTATGAGAAGGAAGAATAGGAGGAGGAGGAGGAGACAGAAGAAGAGGAGAAAGAAGAAGAGAATGAGGAAGCGGAAAGGGGGAGGGGGAAATGGGAAATTTAAAAGAAAGAGCATTTGCTGTACCATATAAAAACAAAATTAAAATCACAAAAAAAGTCATTATATTCTTCTTGAATAGATAATAGATCATTTAATAGACATAGACATAAATAGATCATTTAAATGAATATGTACAAAAGAAAATGGGGCAGAAAAAGAACAGTCTGGTCCTTTTTGAATTTAAAAGATTTAGAAGTCTGGACAATTGTTCTTAAGTTTGGAAACAAAAGATATAAAGTGCTGTTAAAATACAGTGGCGGCATAACTGGCAGATCCAGGTACAGCTTTCTCTCAGAAGAAAGAAATCCATTAAAAGTGGTCGCTTAATTTTTGTTTCATGGTTGCAGATGATAAATTTCAGCACCCACAGCCATTTTAAGTGTGTTGACAGACTGCTGTTTGCCGCTCCCATTTTATACTGAAATAAAATCGAAATTATGGACTTTAAGGACGTAACTTGATTCATGAATATAGGCCTTCTTTCCACCAGCATATGTCCAACTTGGGCAGGAGGGCCTGAGTTCTTTCTGACAAGCGGTTGAGAAAATGAAAGAATGAATGAATGAGCTTGTAAGTATAACTTGATTAGTTTTTAAAATTAACAAGGAAATATAATTCCGGTGTCTCTGCTTAAAAATGCCACATTTTATTTAATGTGTTACTTGGTGTTTTGTGTGTAATTATTGATCCACATTTCAGTATGGAAATACGTAATGTCCATCACCTTAAGTGATATTAATTTAACAACTGTATTGACTGTACAGCTATTGGAAAAATCCTCCACTTTGTTGAAGTTTTTATTTTATCAAGGTTTTATCACTACAGTACTTTGGTTAAAAATGCCAGTGACTTACAAAAAAGTTTGGATATCAGCTAATAATTAGCTTTGAGTAAGGGACGTTCTTATGGTCACATATAACTTTCAGAATAATAATGCTTCGCTTTAAGTTCGTATGTTGTCAGATATTACCACACTGAGACTAAAAGAAGAAACAAGAGAATTTATTAAATGAATTAGCAACTACAAATCAGTCAGCCTTTCTAAGGGAATAATAGAAAACACATCAGCGTTTTTTGTTTCGTTGAGATTTATCTCTCAGGATTTTTTTTGTTGTTGTTGTGGAGTAAAGCATGCCATTGATGGAAAAATAACTTGTTGAAAAAAGTTATTCTGTTCTCCAAATTCAAGTTGGATGTTGCGCCTTTCCGATAAAGTACATGAACAAAAATGTAAAATCTTAGAATGTATGAGCTGTTGTGGGTGCATTATTGCAAAGATATCCCAATACTTTTGTACATATAGTGCATATCAATTTTATTTGTTTATATGCCCCAAAATATCAAAGTATATTCACTCTCAGCAATTCAGTCTGATGGCTTACTCAAAATCAGATTAAATTAGTACTGTTGTAGATTAGAAATTTAGTCGTGAGATAGTTGGATTTATGTTAATTTTCCAGGTGTACAACATGAGAGTAGAGTGTCTTCTTCTTCTCCTTTCGGCTTTTCCCTTCAGGGGTCGCCACAGCGAATCATCTGCCTCCATCTCACCCTATCCTTTGCATCTTCCTCTCTTACACCAACTACCTTCATGTCCTCCTTCACCACATCCATGAATCGCCTCTTTGGTCTTCCTCTAGGCCTTCTGCCTCGTAGTTCCAACCTCAGCATCCTACTACCAATATATTCACTATCCCTCCTCTGTACATGTCCAAACCATCTCAATCTAGCCTCTCTGACTTTGTCTCCAAAACCTATAACATGTGCTGTCCCTCTGATGTACTCATTTGTGATCCTATCCATCCTCGTTACTCTCAAAGAGAACCTCAACATTTTCATCTCTGCTACCTCCAGCTCTGCCTCCTGTCTTTTACCCAGTGTCACTATTTCTAAACCATACAACGTCGCTGGCCTCAACAGGGTCTTGTACACTTTTCCTTTCATTTTTGCAGATAACCTCCGATCACACATCACACCGGACACTTTTCTCCAACCATTCCAACCTGCCTGCACACGCTTCTTCACCTCTTTTCCACAGTCCCCACTGCTCTGGATTGTTGAGCCTAAAGTACTTAAAATCCTCCACCTTCCTTATCTCTGCTCCTGTAACCTCTCCGTTCCTCTTGGGTCCTTGTCATTCATACACATGTATTCTGTCTTACTGAGGCTAACCTTCATTCTCCTCTTTTCCAGGGCATACCTCCACCTCTCCAGATTTTCCTGCACTTGTTCTCTGCTCTCACTACAGATCACAATGTCATCTGCAAACATCATAGTCCATGGGGAATCTTGTTTAACCTCATCTGTCAGCCTGTCCATCACCATAGCAAACAAGAAGGGGCTTAGAGTTGACCCTTGATGCAGTCCTACCTCCACCTTGAACTCTTCTGTCACACCGACAGCACACCTCACCACTGTCTTGCATCTCTTATACATGTCCTGCACCACTCTAACATACTTCTCTGCTACTCCAGACTTCCTCATGCAATACCACAGTTCCTCTCTCGGCACCCTGTCATATGCTTTCTCCAGATCCACAAAGGCACAATGCAGTTCCCTCTGACCTTCTCTGTACTTCTCTATGAACATCCTCAAGGCAAACACTGCATCTGTGGTGCTTTTTCTTGGCCTGAAACCAAACTGTTGTTCACAAATGCTGACCTCTGCCCTTATTCTAGCTTCCACTATTCTTTCCCATAACTTCATCATATGGCTCACCAACTTTGTCCCTCTGTAGTTGCCACAACTCTGCACGTCTCCCTTGTTCTTAAAAATGGGCACCATCACACTTCTCCTCCATTCCTCTGGCATCCTCTCACTCTCTCAGACCTTGTTGAATGTTCTTGTCAGAAAATCTACTGCTACCTTTCCTAGACACTTCCATACCTCCACCGATATGTCATCAGAACCAACTGGCTTTCGATTATTTCGATCTCTTCAATGCCCTGCTCACTTCACCCTTACTAATCTTTGCTACTTCCTGGTCCTCGACGGTCACCTCTTCTACTCTTTTTCTCTCTCTCATTTTCCTCGTTCATCAGAATGCAGCCATGAGGTGGGGGGGCACTAACCAGTGTCTCTCCCCCTCATGCCGGTCCCAAGCCCGGAGAAATGCAGAGGGTTGTGTCAGGAAGGGCATCCGACGTAAAACCAATGCCAAACATTTATGATGCAAATCAGAAGTATTACCCCCATACCGGATCGGTTGAGGCCCGGGTTAACAACGACCGCCATCAGTGCTGTCAATCAACAGGGTGCTGATGGAAATTGGACTACTGTTGGTCGAAGACGTTGAAGAAGGAGAGGTGGGAGGCGTGTCCGTAGGCAGAGAGAGAAGAGGAAAGGCATGAGTCTAGGACTGAGAGTGGGGACTTTGAATGTTGGAACTATGCAAAGAAAAGGGAGAGAGCTGGCTGACATGATGCAGAGGAGGAAGGTGGACATACTGTGTGTTCAGGAGACCAGGTGGAAAGGGAGCAAAGCTAAAAGCTTAGGAGCAGGGTTTAAGCTATTTTATCACGGTGTGGATAGGAAGAGAAATGGAGTAGGAGTCATCTTGAAGGAGGAGTTTGTCAGGAATGTTCTAAAAGTGAAAAGAGTGTCAGACAGCGTGATGAGTCTCAAGTTAGAAATTGAAGGTGAAATGCTCAATGTTGTTAGTGCTTGTGCCCCACAGGCAGGATGTGAGCTAGAAGAGAAGGAGAGATTCTGGAGTGACTTAGATGAAGTGATGCAGAGTACCGCCAGAGGTGAAAGAGTGGTCATTGGTGCAGACTTCAATGGACATGTTGGTGCAGGCAACAGAGTGGACGAGGAAGTGATGGGCAGGTTTGGTATCCAGGACAGGAACGCAGAAGGACAGATGTTGATAGATTTTGCAAAAAGGATGGAAATGGCTGTGGTGAATACTTTCTTCCAGAAGAAACAGGAGCATAGGATGACTTATAAAAGCGGAGGTAGGAGCACACAGGTAGACTACATCTTGTGTAGGCAATGTAATTTGAAGGAAGTCAGTGACTGCAAAGTCATAGTGGGTGAGAGTGTTGCCAAACAGCATAGGATGGTGGTATGCAGGATGACGCTGATAGTGAGAAAGATGAAAAAGGCAAAGGCACAGCAGAAGACAAAGTGGTGGAAGCTGAAAAAGGAAGAGTGTCGTGTTGTCTTCAAGGAGGAGTTGAAACAGGCTTTGGGTGGCCAGGAAGTGCTTCCAAATGACTGGACAACCACAGCAAATGTGATCAGGGACACAGGTAGGAGAGTACTTGGTATGTCCTCTGGAAGGAAAGTAGATAAGGAGACTTGGTGGTGGAATGAGGAAGTGCAGGAGTGTGTACAAAGGAAGAGGATAGCTAAGAAGAAGTGGGACATTGAGAGGACCGAAGAGAGTAAACAGGAGTACAGGGAGACAGAGCGTAAGGCGAAAGTAGCAGTGGCTAAGGCCAAACAGAGGGCGTATGATGACTTGTATGATAGGTTGGATAGTAAAGAGGGAGAAAATGATCTATAGAGGTTGGCACAGCAGAAAAATAGAGATGGGAAGGACGTGCAGCAAGTTAGATTGATAAAGGACAGAGAGGGAAATGTATTGACTGATGACAGAAGTGTGCTGGGAAGATGGAAAGAGTACTTTGAAGAGCTGATGAATGAGGAAAATGAGAGAGAAAAAAGAGTAGAAGAGGTGACCGTCGAAAAGCAGGAAGTAGCAAAGATTAGTAAGGGTGAAGTGAGGAGGGCATTGAAGAGGATGAAGAATGGAAAGGCAGTTGGTCCTGATGATATACCTGTGGAGGTATGGAAGTGTCTAGGAGAGGTAGCAGTAGAATTTCTGACAAGAACATTCAACAAGGTACTAGAGAGTGTGCAGATGCCGGAGGAGTGGAGGAGAAGTGTTCTGGTGCCCATTTTTAAGAACAAGGGAGACGTGCAGAGTTGCAGCAACTACAGAGGGATAAAGTTGATGAGCCATATGATGAAGTTATGGGAAAGAATAGTGGAAGCTAGACTAAGGCCAGAGGTCAGCATTTGTGAACAACAGTTTGTTTTCATGCCAAGAAAGAGCACCACAGATGCAATGTTTGCTTTGAGGATGTTAATAGAGAAGTACAGAGAAGGTCAGAGAGAGCTACATTGTGCCTTTGTGGATCTGGAAAAAGCATATGACAGGGTGCCAAGAGAAGAACTGAGTATTGCATGAGGAAGTCTGGAGTGGCAGAGAAGTATGTTAGAGTGGTGCAGGACATGTATGAGAGATGTAAGACAGTGGTGAGGTGTGCTGTCGGTGTGACCGACGAATTCAAGGTGGAGGTGGGACTGCATCAAGGGTCAGCTCTGAGCCCCTTCTTGTTTGCTATGGTGATGGACAGGCTGACAGACGAGGTGAGACAAGAATCTCCTTGGACTATGATGTTTGCAGATGACATTGTGATCAGTAGTGAGAGCAGAGAACAAGTGCAGGAAAATCTAGAGAGGTGGAGGTATGCCCTGGAAAGGAGAGGAATGAAGGTTAGCCTCAGAAAATCAGAATAAATGTGTGTGAATGAGAAGGACCCAGGAGGAACGGTGATGTTACAGGGAGCAGAGATAACGAAGGTGGAGGATTTTAAGTACTTAGGCTCAACAATCCAGAGCAATGGAAAGTGTGGAAAAGAGGTGAAGAAGCATGTGCAGGCAGGCTGGAATGGTTGGAGAAAAGTGTCCGGTGTGATGTGCGATAGGATAGTGTCAGCAAGAATGAAAGGAAAAGTGTACAAGACGGTGGTGAGGCCAGCGATGTTGTATGGCTTAGAAACAGTGGCGCTGAGGAAAAGGCAGGAGGCAGAGCTGGAGGTAGCGGAGATGAAAATGTTGAGGTTCTCTCTGGGAGTAACGAGGATGGATAGGATCAGAAATGAGTATATCAGAGGGACAGCCCACGTAAGATGTTTTGGAGACAAAGTCAGAGAGGCTCGATTGAGATGGTTTGGACATGTACAGAGGAGGGATAGTGAGTATATTGGCAGTAGGATGATGAGGTTGGAACTACCAGGCAGAAGGCCTCGAGGAAGACCAAAGAAGAGATTTATGGATGTGGTGAAGGAAGACATGAAGGTCGTTGGAGTCAGAAAAGAAGATGCGGAGGACAGGGTGAGGTGGAGGCGGATGATTTGCTGTGGCGACCCCTGAAGGGAGCAGCCGAAAGTAAAAGAAGAAGAATTTTCCTCGTATTTCTCTGCTGTGCCAACCTGTATAAATCATTTTCTCCCTCTTTACTTTCCAACCGAGCATACAAGTCATCATATGCCCTCTGTTTGGCCTTTGACACCGCTACCTTCTCCTTACGTTGTGTCTCCCTGTACTCCTGTTTACTCTCTTCAGTCCTTTCAATGTCCCACTTTCATCTTGTCTAACCTCTTCCTTTGTACACCCTCCTGCACTTCCTCATTCCACCACCAAGTCTCCTGATCTACTGTCCTTCCAGATGACACACCAAATATTCTCCTACCTGTCTCCCTGATCACATTAGCTGTAGTTGTCCAGTCATCTGGAAGCACTTTCTGACCACCCAAAGCCTGTTTCAACTCCTCCTTGAAAACAACACAAACTCTTCCTTTTCCAGCTTCCACCACTTTGTCTTCTGCTCTACCTTTGCCTTCTTCACCTTCATCACCATCAGCGTCATCCTGCACACCACCATCCTATGCTGTTTGGCAACACTCACCCACTACTACTTTGCAGTCACTGACTTCCTTGAAATTACATCCCCTGCACAAAATGTAGTCTACCTGTGTGCTCCTACCTTCGCTTTTATAAGTCATCCTATGCTCCTGTTTCTTCTGGAAGAAAGTATTCACCACAGCCATTTCCATCCTTTTTGCAAAATCTACCAACATCTGTCCTTCTGCGTTCCTGTCCTGGATACCAAACCTGCCCATCACTTCCTTGTCCCCTCTGTTTCCTGCACCAACATGTCCATTGAAGTCTGCACCAATGACCACTCTTTCACCTCTGGGGGTACTCTGCATCACTTCATCTGACTCACTCCAGAATCTCTCCTTCTCTTCTCGCTCACATCCTGCCTGTGGGGCATAAGCACTGACAACATTGAATATCACGCCTTCAATTTCTAACTTGAGACTCGTCACTCAGTCTGACACTCTTTTCACTACTAGAACATTCCTGACAAACCCCTCCTTCAAGATGACCCCTGCTCCAGCTACTCTACTCTTCCCATCTACACCATTAAAAAACAGCTTAAACCCTGCTCCTAAGCTTCTCGCCTTGCTACCTTTCCACCTGGTCTCCTGAACACACAGTATGTCCACTTTCCTCCTCTGCATCATGTCAGCCAGCTCTCTACCTTTTTCTTTCATAGTTCCAACATTCAAAGTCCCTAATTTCAGTCCTAGACTCATGCCTGTCCTCTTTTCTCTCTGCCTATGGACACCCCTCCCGCCTCTCCTTCTTTGACGTCTTCAACCAATAGTAGTCCAATTTCCAATAGCACCTTGTTGGTTAACAGCACTGATGGTGGTCATTGTTAACCCGGGCCTCAACCGATCCAGTATGGGATTCTTTGTTGTGATTCGCATGTCTTATTATCATCGAAATTATGCTGGTCTATGCTGGTCCACCAGCACATGAAGCTTGTCCACCAGCATGTGTTGGGTCCGTTGAATGTGGAAGAAGACGACTGGAGACTGGTTTTGAGTTGAATACGAGAAGCTTTATTGCGTCGTTTGCAAAGGACGGAGACCTAACAAACATGCATCAAAGACACGCAAGAAAAGGTCTGGGGCCCCACTCGCGGGTGTGTGCTTTTAAGGGCTTCAGAGCAGGTTCCTTCTTCCTGATTTGGGACTGGGTCTACGCTGTGTCGTTGCCTCAACAGGATGCGATAAGTCTGGGCTCTATCCGGGTGCCTCACAACCCCCACACACCCCTCACACATCAGTTTCACGCTGTCGCCTCCTGATCTCGAAATGAGGAAGTGAGGAAATTGTGAGGAAGTGAGGAGACCTTCGGATTTAGAAACTGCTGAATTGCACACAGACCCCCAACGGCTCAGTGTGTCTGAACATGCACTTTTACAATTGACATGCAGAATGGCCCCTTAAGCATATTATTTGATTATTCTCAGCAAGCATTTAAGTATAGCAAAACATAGAAAAACAAAGTACCATTGTACCGTTATATACGGCAGTGTTTGTACTAAAGTACATGATAATATGATGCACTTTTACATTTTCCCCCTTTTGATCTCCTTTAGGAGATCAACCAAGGAGCCACTCAGGACAACAAAAATAATAAGACATCAGAAAAGAACGTATACAACGTCATATGAAACCAAAGCAAATAGAAAAGCTGTAAAAAAGGTAAATATGAAATTTGTAAAAACTCTAACTGCATGCAAAATTGCCCATAGTAAAATCTAATCAGAACTGGGGTCTGAGTGCGACTTGATCTACCAGAGACCCCGGCGAAAGGAGAGCTTCCGACTCGGCTAGCATCTGAGGAAATTGATATGGAGGGGGAGGAAGAGGACCCCCTTTTTCCAGGGTGGAAGAGATGCACCTGATACATAGGGAACGAATACAAGGGATACAGCAGCAGCCACATAGGGCGAGGAGTCCAGCCACCGAGATGATGGATATCACAACTGAAACGATCAAACCTTTCCACTTACCGAAGTGTCTGTCCAGCCAATTAAGCATGACATTATCAACGCCCGAGTGTTCCTTCAGTTCGGTGGCCAGAGTCCGTAGCCCGTCCAAGGCCTTCGTGACTGATCCGTCTGGCGCGGTGTTATTGGGTATGAAGGTGCAGCACTCTTCCCCAAATATGGAGCAAACGCCCCCGTGAGCACTAAGTAAAAAATCTATAGCCATGCGGTTTTGATATGTCATAAGTGAATTGGCCCTGAGCTCGGCTGCCAGCCCTTCCACGGCATCCCTGGTAAGATTGGTCAAGCGTTGAACATTATAATGAATATAATTGATTCTATCGACATTCTTGTTGATAGTGCACCACCAGCAAATGGACGATTCAAACCCTGCCGCAATCTGGTCCACTAATTTGTATTCGTCCGGTACGCCGCGAGGAACGCCGATTGCATCGATATAAGTGGGAGACCCTTGAAAGCCTTGCTTCCCGAGCGCGGGAATCGACCGGCGCGTGCGCTTAATATCGAACGAGGAGATGGACTTTATATGAGTGCGTGAGAGGACACCTAATAGGTCGGATTCCGAGGCTGGTACAATGGAGATAGGCATGAGTAAGGTGATCAGGGTGCAGGTACCTGACCAGTTGGGAGGGAGCATGGGATGTAGGACCGCCCCTCCGCAGTACCACCAAATATCCGCTCGGGCTTTGGTGAGGGTGGTGGAATTGGACCAATCTGACACGTTCGTGGTGGAATTACACCAGCCTGGGGAAATGGTTCCTACCTTAGAGGACGAAGAATTGCCTTGCCTAGTGATACAGGAGTGACCGTGGCGCACTGGTTGAAACATTGGGGATCGGGTGAACTTCGGGGTCAGTGGAAAGACTGTCTCCCATCTCTGACAAGGTGGTGTGGGGTTATCAAACATGTGTAATTCTAATATGCAGTGAAAGGAGTCGGGATGAGTGGTCAATGGAGATGGCGAGGTGATCAGCACAGGGCGGGCCGTGGAACAGATCACACAGCTGTCGTTTGTGTACGACTTGACCAGGCCCTGCATCATAACCAACCATAAGTTTTTGTCCGTAAACCCAGTGGCCTTCCTAATAATCTGAATCGGGGAGTCTTTTGAAAAATCATGAACCTTTACGCCGTCCATTTGAGGGGGAAGGGTCGCATTAATCGCTGGGTATTTGGGTGAATGTGGTTCCAAAGTTGTGACTTTGGGAGGGTCCACCAGAGTAATTTTGATGAGGCCCAAAGGGTCGCGTCCAGGTGTCGGTACTCCTAGCATGATGGTGCATGTGCCCCCGGTACAACCCCGGATACCCACCTCCCACGGTTGGCCCCCGAGACAGTTGTACATGTTATTGATAGATAGGGAGATAGGGTTCTGGCTCATGTGAAAGTCGCGCTGTATCGTAACTCGTCCTTGTAATCTCCCAACGATAGGGCCGTCCGGTGTCCAATTCCCAGTGTATGCTATAACATACATAGGATATAACAGAGATATAGGTCGTATCCCTGCCATGTGGTATTTGTACCCGCGCAGTTTATGACGGCACAAAGGTCAAACGTGAATGTGGCTTTGGTGCCTTTGACATACTTAATTTTTATGCCACCATATTTGGCCAGGCAGTGGTCTGACGGGAACGAAGGGTGAGACGGTTCCGGGACGGATCGTTGGTGTCGGCTGTGGGCTGTGTTGGTTGTGACGTTCTGTGAGAAAGTAAGGGGCGGGTCAAGTACCCACATGATGGGGAGTACTACCAACAAGGAGACTAAAAAAGAAATACACATTAGTGGGCCCGAAGAGAGACCCCATCTGGCTTTACCTTCCATGTAGAAACTAGCAAGCTAAACCTTCAATATGACAGAGTAAATTCTTCACTGTATTCAAGGGAGGGTCACGCGCTACACCTGAAAGAGCTTACGACCTTCAATACTCTATGTCACACAACTCCAAGCAAAAGCACATTACAAAAATTAGTTAAAACAATATAATTGGAATAACACTCTTCAAAACTTGCGTTGGTAGCTTGGCACGCTACTTGTTGCAGGGGTGCGTTGTTCCTCCGCCTTGCCGTGAGGGTGAGGGTTAGACTACCTCACCCCCTTTTGCCACCCAGGGATTATTCTGCCCTGTGTTGTTGGTGGTCTTTTTCTTCGTCACTGGCCGGTGATGAGGTTGCTGCTTCACACAGGTCCCTGTGTGTGTTGACGAGTGATCTGAAGGGAGCTTCTGCCGCTGCGCACTGGCTCCAGTGATACCAGGTGTCGCCCTTGCTGTCCAGCCGGACGGCGTGCGAGGTGCGCTCTTTGATCTTGTAGGGTCCTGTCCACCTTGGCTCCGTCCACTTTCGCTTGAGGACTTTCAGGAGGACCCACTCTGTGTCTGGAGGGCTCCCGGTAGCTGCCTGGTGCTGCTCCCTTACTTGATCTGAAAAGGCTGCAACGAGACTTTGCAATTCACGATAATATTGTTTATGGGTTAGGTTTTGTGCATCAGTGTCCAGTGCTGTGTGTGGTCCAGGAAATGGTCTACCGGTCTGTAGTTCGTGTGGAGTCAAGTGTGTGCTTTGGTTTACGGAGCTCCGGATAGATAGTAAAGCTAATGGTAAGGCATCTAGCCATGTCATTTTGGTCTGTGCACAGATTTTACCCAATTTGTCCTTGATGGTTCTATTCATTCTCTCGACCTTACCTTGTGACTGTGGGTGGTATACGGAGCCGAATTTGTGGGTCAGCCCCAACATGGTTTCCACCTGTTGGAGGTCTTTATTTTTAAAATGAGTCCCATTGTCTGATCTTACCTTTTCAGGAAACCCGTGTCGAGGGATGTAGTGGTTAACCAGACATTTAACCACGGAGGCGCTGTCCTCCTTTCTGGTGGGCCATGCTTCGGGCCACCCCGAATAGCTATCTACGCAAACCAGTAAGTATCGATACCCCTTAACCATAATGTTCATGTCAGTAAAATCGAGGATTATCTCTTTCCCTGGCTTCGTGAGCAATGGAAAACGTCCCGGAGGCGGTTTCACCGTTGGTCTGGGGTTATATTGAGTGCACACTTCACATGTTTGTACAAAATGTTTAATCATATCCTTCAAAAATGGATGCCACCAATTATCCAAATTCTTCATCATCTGCACTGTCCCCACATGCCCCACACCATGCGCCTCTGTGAATGTACTGGTTCTAAGACCCGGTGGCAGAATCACCCTGCCATCCGGTCCTCTCCAAAGACCTTTCGTGCATGTACACCCTCTTGCTTTCCAGAGCGTTTTTTCTTGTGGTGACGCGAGATCTTGCTCATGAATCAGTACTTGTGTGTGTCTGTCTCTTACCGCTTCTTGTTCCGCGCATATTGTGTACATAGTGGGTGTGTAGCCTGCGGCCTGTTTTGCAGCTGCGTCTGCTGCGTCATTTCCCGCCTTGGTGAGTGAGTATGTTTTCTCGTGTCCCTTGCACTTAATTACTGCCACCCTGCTGGGAAGCAGCAGACTATCCGCGAGTTGCTTCATGTCTTCCTCGTGTTTGATCGGTTTATTTAACGCGGTTAGGAAGCCGGCTCTAAGCCATTGTCCTAGTTCGATGTGTACTGCGTTTGCGGCGTATGCTGAGTCGGTAAAAACGTTAACTTCCTGTCCTTTGCCTAGTCGGAGTGCTGCTACCACTCCTAATATTTCTGCTCTCTGAGCTGACTGTTGCCCTTCCAGTTTCTTAGCTTCCACTGTCACCATCCCCTGTGGTGTCTGTTCCACTACCGCGTATGCTGCTATGAGTCCATGTTTATCGTGTCTGTAACAGCACCCGTCCGTATATAGGTTCCTAGCGTCTGGTATGGGGTCTGAGTACAGTCCTTCCCTGACCGTGGTCATCTGAGTCACTTTCTCTGCGCATTCATGCGGCTCCCCTAACCCCATCTGGTCCGCCATGTTGACGCCCTCGTGTGTGAAGTGTAGATTTGGAGCTTCTAGCACCCTGCTCATTCTTCTTTGTCTGAGTGGTGTTAGTGTGAAGGTCTGTGAGTTCACGTATGCCACAACACTATGTGTGGTCAGCACATGTAAGGGGTGATTCATGACGATGTGTGCCATTTTTTGAATAAGTTTTGTGACTCCAGCCAGTGCTGTGTACAAATTGGGTGTCTTTTCTCGGTCTTATCTAGCATGACGCTGAGGTACATTAATACTCGTCTGTCTCCCCTTTTTCTGGAACACGACCCCATTTACGCATGTGGCTGTTCCAGAAACATCAAGGTAAAAGGGTTGTGAGAAATCTGGGATAGCCAAATCAGCCGCTGAGGCCAACTCCTGTTTGAGGAGAATCAATGATTCCTCCGTCTGCTGTCCAATTGAGCGTGGCTGAGAGTTTGCGCATACCGTGTTCCTTCACCAAGTTCCGCAGTGGTGAGGTTAAACCTGTATAGTTGGAGTGCGTAGTGACGGCTATACCCTGTGAGGCCTAGAAAGGATAACATGTCCTTAACTAGCCGTGGTTTGGGGTGATGCAAAATGGCCGATTTATGGTGTGATGTGAGGCCTGACCCCTTCTGGGAGATTTGGCGCCCTAAGAAGGAAACTTGCTTACGGCAGACCTGTAATTTGTTCTTACTGACCTTAAACCCCGCCGGGCGAGATGTTTGAGAATTAGCGTCGTGCCCAGCAGACAGAGGTCAGCCGTGGGCGTCGCCAGCAGTAGATCATCAACATACTGGACCAGAATGACCCCTTCTGGGATAATGCATGTCTCTAAGACATGTTTCAAAACCTGATTGAAAATACCTGGTGATAGTGCGAACCCTTGTGGAAGTCGAGTGTATCGTAGCTGAGTACCTCGGAAAGTGAAAGAGAAAATGTCCCTGCAATGTTCTGCCAGTGGGAGACAAAAGAAAGCATTAGCCAAATCAATGCAAGTGAACCAGCGATGTGCCGGGTCAAGACAGGTCAGAGCAACATATGGATTAGGTACCGGAACCGTAGCCGTTAGGAGGCGGGCTTGATGGCCCTCTGTTCGTGCGCCATGCGATCCTTTCCCCTTCCCTTCTTCTCTACAGGGAGTATAGGCGTGTTCCAATCAGAGGACGAAGGTTCCAATACCCCCTTTTCTAATAAACCTGCTACCGTGTCCGCAATCCCTGCCTCGGCTAGTGGTTTATGTGGGTATTGTCTGATCCAAATTGGCTCTGTCGAGGCCAGTTCAAAAGTAACAGGTTCACATTGTACTAGCCCGACGTCAGTAGGGCCTCGTGCCCATAATGTGTCCGGAAGTTCGTTTAATAGTGCCACCGCCTCTGGATGGTCAGTTCTTTCCCTACCATGGTGCCTAGATATGTGTGCGTGTTCTAAGATTGCCGTATCTGAGGCGGTCATCTCGATGCAATACATATTTATGATGGGTGAAAAGGTGACATGTTGCCATTGTGTGGGTGTCCAATCAGTGTGGGTTTTGGCCCTTTTGACAATGGTGCCCAATTCTTTAGCCTGATGCCCTGGATGCAATGCCAGTGAGACATGTGGTGCAGCCTCGTCTGACATTTCATACCAGGCCATTTGTTCGAATGTTAGATCCACCCCTGCCGCCACCCCCTCGGGAGCCACATAAATATTGCGTGTAATTATCTGCCATTCTGTCCCCTCAATTTGGGAAGCAAAATCATCTTCGTAACATTGATTCGAGTGCCTGTCATAGAACAGAGTAACGTGTGGTGGATCGGGAGGCGAGACATAGGGATGAATTTGAGAGACCCAGGGTTTCCACTGGAGAAAGGTGGAGAGAACCCCCTGGTGTGCCTGTGTTTCTGGTTGTAGTACACCCCAGTAGATGTCAGCATGTGGTTCAACGAGAGGCTGCATTATGTACTGTCCTGTGACCGTGTAGGGCGAGTGGCCGCATAACAACTTGGTGCTGTCTGGAAACGTGACAGTCAGTCCATCTGGGTCGCACAGGATGGTAGCTCCTAGGGAAACCAGCAGGTCTCTCCCTAGTAAGTTGGTTGGTGTGTTAGGGGAGTATACATACGAATGCAACAGTCTTTGGAGGCCTATACGAGTGTCCAAAGGTATGGTTGTCGGCAGTGTGGTCGGTACCCCAGAGAAACCCATTACAGTAATCGTGTGCTGGGTTAAGCAATGTCTCTTTGGCATGGTGCAAATGGAGGACAAAGTGGCGCCTGTGTCCACCAGAAAAGTCATTGATCTGTTTTCAACTGTGACCGACAATACAGGCTCTGCCGTCACCTGCTCGTCTGGGTGTCTCTGTGGGGTGTGTCATTGTTGGTGGTCGTAGTCTCCCCACATGGGAAACTGAGTAAATTGACCAGCTGGCGGCGGGAGTTGTGGTGTCGAGCTTCGTGTTCCTCGGCCTCTCCCTTGTTGGCCATAATCCCCTCCTGGTACGCGGGTCGGACAATTCCGGGCCCAGTGGTTTGGATCTCCACAGACAAAGCAACCATGGTTGTTCCCGTACCCTCCCCCCCCAGGTACTCTCCTGTAACCTCTCCTTTGCATGCCCCTGCCTCTGCCTCTGTACTGCGGTTGGTGTGGAGGATATGCTGTATATTGAGGTGGTTGCTGCGGTTGGGGTGGCTCCCAAGCAGGGACGGGGGTTGGATCTAAAGCTTCAGCTATCATTTGTTTATGTTGTTCGCGAGGTTTCTGTTTTTTGTCATTTGCATCTTGCCTAGCTTTGTTTAATTGGAGTTTTAGGAGCTGTGTCTGCAGCTCTTTTATTTCTGATTCATCGCTGTGGTTCTTGTCCTGCGCCTGTGTCAGGTGGTGCACCAAATGTTTGTCCCAGACATGGGAGTCTGCTCCAGCCATGTCTGGGTTATTTATCATTAGATTTTTCACCGCCTCGGGCACCCCAGTAAGTACGGCCTGGCGGAACCATTCCATCTGTATGCCCTGATTGCCTGGGTGGCAACCCGTCAATTTAGTCCACGTCTCCGTGGATTGGGTTAGGTACTCTCTCGGGTTCTGATCGGGGTTCCACTTTAGCTTTGGCATGACTGTGGACCGGGGCAGTGGGAATTTAATCCTCATTGCCTGACCTATCTCGGTGCTGTGCTCAGTGAATGGTGTGCTGTCGGGAACTATTGTGGTGTTTGCGTCTACCTCGATGTCTCTAAAATCGGGGGGTGGCATGCACCGTGCTCCTATGGCCCTAAAATCTCCGATCGCTAAAGTGTGTCCGGCTGTAAGTGTGTCCAATTTGGCCAGCCACATATTCCCGCCGTCTACTACCGGCGGCAGTTTGTCCACTATGGCCTGTATGTCTCCCACCCCAAAAGGTTTGTACTTCGGCCTCATGCCCGGTATGGTGGTCAAGGGAAACTGTGTGGTGTGCTCTGACCCTGTCAGGTGTTTCTTCTGTCTGAGTCGCTCGGACCGTCGAGGTACCGACTTTTGTGCTAGTATTCCTTCCACCTTTCTGACCAACTCCAACGAAAGGTCTGCTGTCCTAATTAAGTCCTTGTCCAACATGTCTGCATACTCTTCTAAGTTGCCCTCCGGCTCGTTCAATTCTGTCTGACCCTCGTCACTATTTTCCTCCTCTACTTCTTTGTCACTCTCCCATATCCCACTTATCTTTAATGTCGCCTTCCCAGGGGCATAAACCTTAGGTTCAGGTCTGGGAATTGGTCCTCTAGAGGCATTCCCCGGGAATTCATCCCTGACGTTACTGTCCGTCCCCCTACCTGCCAACCTTCCCTCATGTTGTCCTCCGTCACCGCCTACCTGTCTCTTTATTTCAGCTCTAACTTGACGCGGCGAATGGTCCAGGCTCGTTGTGTGGTGTATCCATGACTGTTCCCCTCTCTCGGTGGACGGTCGATGTGTGCGCATGATCGGGGGTGAATATATGTGCACATGGGGGGGATGGTGCACAGGGGCGTGCACAAGTCTCACTGCCCTCAGTCTGTAGAGACCCTGAGGTGATATACAGAGTGGGATATACACTGTTAACGCTGGGTATCGGGGTGCGTATGGTGGGGGTGCGTGGGTTCAGTGTCAGTGTCAGGTGCTGTTACCGCTCCTGTGACTTTCGGGGTTGTCTCCTTCAACTGAGAATGGTGAAGATGAGTGACACTCTGCCAGCAGACCGCAAGATCCGTCCACCCCTGTTGGGCGTTCTCCATCTCCTCTAACTTCTTTTTCAGCTTAGATCTAGACATTAGATTCACCTTCTCTCCCTGCTCTCTCATTTCTCTGACTATTTCTGAGTATTCTCTAACCTTTTCCCATAACCAGGATCCCAAGTGGCCACTGTCCCCCAACTGTTTATTTTTAGATCGTCACCAGCTCATGCAGCTTTCGTCTGGCTTCATCTACAACTTTATTTTTCTGCTTCAGTGTGCCCTTTAGCTCCACTGATTTCAAGGTGTTCTCAATCTGTGCATATAATGGCTTCAGGGGTTCATGACCTAGCCCCCGTTCATTTATTTCTTTATCAAATTCACCCTCCATATTTCTTAACTCAGAGGCCAGAGAGCGCGGGTACACCCGTTCACTCTCCCAGATTGGGACTGTTTAGACGTTCACAGCCAGTCAGTCGTCAGTGCTAGACTGAGTGACTGACCCAATTAACCACGGCAGGCGGTTTGTGTTGTCACCGTTAGGTTTCCACCGCACAGACAGATTATGTTAACACCGCTAGGTTTCCTCTGTCTGTTTCTCTGCCCAGTTAAGACACTGTCACACGTCAGCGTCCCCCTCGACACCTCTGAATTTTATTCTTCCCACTTCCCACTTTCCCTTACACACAACACACGTTGCAACACAGTACATACATGAAATAGAAAACAATACAATTAACGTCACGCACGTGGCCACACAACACACATAAAACAGAAAACACTACAATTAATATCACACTCTATTATTCTCTTTAATGCGTATTGGGGGCCTTTCACCCAAACAATGCTTCCAACACCTCAGCGTGTTGGGGGCCTTTCACCCAAATAATGCTTTCAACGGCTAATCCGTTGAGGGCCTTTCACCCAATTACTAATGCTTCCAATACCTCAGCGTATTGGGGGCCTTTCACCCACATAGACGCATGCTTTCAACGGCTAATCCGTTGAGGGCCTTTCACCCGACTATGACGTACAGTTTTATATAGCACTGACGTGGTACTTTGGGGAGCCTTCAATCCCCCGGGACTCCAACCCAGCCATTACCACGGCCCCTCGTCAGAGACCGGGAGGGCACGCCACCTCCAAGGCGCGTCTATGTTTATTCTTAAATCTCTTATCTCTCTTAATTTACCTTAAATCTTAAAATTAGGTTCTCATACAACTCTTTTTATTGTTTTCCTTCAAACGTCTGGAGAGGACACAGTTTTTAGTTTGGTCCATATGCAGTTTGATTTAAACAGGTTCTGCTTACCTTTTAGTAGTTGCCGGCCTGTGTCCTTCTCCTTGGTTCGTGAGGAAAAAGTTTGGGTCGAATTTCCTCAACTCACGTTCCTCTACCACATCCCGGACGAGCCCCCAAAACTGTTGGGTCCGTTGAATGTGGAAGAAGACGACTGGAGACTGGTTTTGAGTTGAATATGAGAAGCTTTATTGCGTCGTTTGCAAAGGACGGAGACCTAACAAACATGCATCAAAGACACGCAAGAAAAGGTCTGGGGCCCCACTCGCGGGTGTGTGCTTTTAAGGGCTTCAGAGCAGGTTCCTTCTTCCTGATTTGGGACTGGGTCTACGCTGTGTCGTTGCCTCAACAGGATGCGATAAGTCTGGGCTCTATCCGGGTGCCTCACAACCCCCACACACCCCTCACACATCAGTTTCACGCTGTCGCCTCCTGATCTCGAAATGAGGAAGTGAGGAAATTGTGAGGAAGTGAGGAGACCTTCGGATTTAGAAACTGCTGAATTGCACACAGACCCCCAACGGCTCAGTGTGTCTGAACATGCACTTTTACAATTGACATGCAGAATGGCCCCTTTAGCATATTATTTGATTATTCTCAGCAAGCATTTAAGTATAGCAAAACATAGAAAAACAAAGTACCATTGTACCGTTATATACGGCAGTGTTTGTACTAAAGTACATGATAATATGATGCACTTTTACACATGGGATGCTGAGATGCTAGTTCAGCAATCCATCACTAGCATTATATGCTGGACCAACATACAGGAAACCCCCCCCAAAAAAACAGGAGTGCACACAAGTAACACTACATTTAATTATTCTCTGTGAATATGAAAGATTAATCAGTGCTTGGCAGTGGTAGCTCAAGTGGTTAGATGCGTTTGCGTCTGAAGCAGGTGGGCGGGCAAAAAATGTGAGATTGTCACATGTTCATGGGCAGGGGGTATCCAGGGGCATGCTCCTGAAGGTATGACTTTTTTCTACTAGGATCGGAGAAATCCTCGACATTTTGATTTAAAAGTTTGAGGTAATTTCTCTGCTGTTTTTTCCTCTGCTGTTCACAGATACACTGCAGGTACTTGGGACTGTCAGGAATCACCGAACAAGGGTGTGTTTTCGTGCCAGGGCCTGTCACCTTGCAGGCTTGGTCAGTTACTGGATACTGTGATATTGTCTGGAAACATGTGTCAGTCTTCAAATTATTTCAAAGCATTATAAAGAGATGTAGTATTCAGATAGATTGGATGCATGTTCATGGTGATGTGTATGTATGTCTATGTGTATGTGTGTGTGTGTGTGTGGGGGGATTATGTTTGCCCCCGCCAGGTCTGTAACTGTGTGTGTGTGTGTGTGTGTGTGTGGTGGTGTGTGTGTGTGCTCTGTGAGATGTGCTGGTGTATGAAAGAGTATTTTAACCAACAGTTTAAAACCAGCCTCATTAATTTAAACCGTTTAATTATTTTATGAATGTAATTTATTTCTTTTTGCTGAATAATTTATCTTGGTGCAAACTATGGACACGACCCATGTTTAACTTTATCAAACAAACAAGTGAAGCGTCAGATCTCACTCTAAGTCAGATTTAGTCTTGACGAATATGCAGAACTGAAACAAATGTAAGGAAAACGTCTGCAGAAATAAACGTCCAACACTGTTAACACCGGTTACCACCAAGGCACTCCGTCTAAAATTATTTTCCACATCATTAGCAGTTGAGGAAAAACGCAGAAAACAATGGGTGACGTCGGCTAAAATAGACTACAGTGTTTTTTTCGTCAGTGGGCAGCATGCACTAATCACACAGGATGCACGGTCTAAATTATTTTGTAAATCATTGCACAGTAGGTGGCGGTATAATGCACCTTTAAGATGGTTTGCTCACCGCTAATAAATAACAGAAGAAGAACGAGAAGCAGCCTAGCAGTATCCGTCGGCACTTTATTTCAACATCAGGGTATATATATATATATATATATATATATATTAATATATATATAAATATATATATATAAAACGTAAGGCAGGTTATAGGGTAGCAATACGTTATTATAACGAATCTGTGGAGATTTAAGTCCATCTTCTGTAACATCGTTTTGAGTGCGTTAGCTTAAAACGGGCACCACTTTATAATCACTGCGCTTAGTTTAGTAGATCTCCGTAATAAAATAAAATACAACTGTTTTCTCGTTTTGCAGATACAATAGAGGCATTGTTTTAAGTGACGCGATATTTACTGCATCTATTATGAATTGTTTGTACTTTAGTATAAAGCGTATTGCCAGACTGTTTCCACACGTTCATGGCACTGTATTTATACAGTCGTTTGTCGGTTTACTTTAAGACATTAGCTAATTGTAATTAGTGGTGTCGACGTAGATGACGAACTAACAGTTTGATGTAATAAACACGCTTTCCAGAGTTTTACACGTGCATTACAGTTAACCAGGTCTCCCCAAGACAGGTCTTCAGCTGTAAAAGCACCGAGAATTGTTGAATAGATTAACATTTCTTTGTTATGAACACTAATTAATTGTTTATTGTCTTGTGCTATTTATCTTTAGATGGCTGGGGAAGCTTCTGAAAAAAGAGACCTAGACTTCCCAAGTGGTAAAGAGAGAAAACGTGCTCAGGACCATGATCGAAAGAGTTCTCCAGGAAAAGAACGCAAACGCC
Source organism: Plotosus lineatus (assembly GCA_024760905.1). Lineage (NCBI taxonomy): Eukaryota > Metazoa > Chordata > Actinopteri > Siluriformes > Plotosidae > Plotosus > Plotosus lineatus. Next base: position 43,297,560 of record CM045731.1, read on the forward strand.
ATCGCTCACGTGACCGGAAACGATCACGGAGCCGCTCCAAATCTGCAGACAGGTTTTTTTATGTTAAAACTTTCAAATTATTTTGAAGGTATTTGGTCCTGATTGTACTGTAGAATCTGTACAGTGTCAGGCTCGGTTTGGAATGGAAGGTTCTAAAGGTGGAAGGGTGGACTTTTTTTTTTCCACCCAGCTGGCCGTATGGGGGAGGCTTAGGGTCCGGGCATGGGTCCCAGGGTAAGGGGGAATGCTTTAAGGTTAGGAGGTTTTTCCCTAAAGCTTCCAATTACTTTTACTTTGAGCAGCATGTCGAGGGATTTTTTTTATTAACAAAATTTTACAGCACTTGCTTTATGGTTTCTTAAACAGAGTAACTTTTTTTATTTTTTACTTTCTCTTACAGCACAGTACAACAACAACAACCAATTATAGCTATCAGTCTGTCCATTCCAGCTATGTTTGTTTACAAGCACAAAGTTCATGGCTACCTATGGTCCTGTTATAAACTTTCAGATGTCAAGTCCTGAATATCATGAAGTAGAAAAATAAAAGGAATGATCAGTTAAGAAATCCATTATGGCAGAAAAACTGCTGTGAAGAGGAGCTATGACTTCACTTGATACTGTGACATATCCAATACATCATGATCATATGCAACAACATTCCCACCACCCCTTTATAGAATATTTAACAGAAGTTAATGCTTGGTGCCACAAATATGCAGGCAGTGGCCAAAATTTTGGGCTTTGAAGTGGGTAAAAGACTTTTGTAAATTCTTGAGAACCACAGGGAATTAATAACTATTCACACAATCAACTCAGTGTCGACACTTTATCATACAGTGGAGCCTCAGTACTCAAACTTAATCCGTTCCAGACGACTGTTTGGATTCTGATTTGCTTGAATTCCGAATTCGCTTTTCCCATTACAAATAATGTAAATGGTCTTAATCTGTTCCGTCGTCTTTTGAACAGAAGTTAATAGTCCTGTAACTCGTACCATAGGTCTGCAAATTAAGTGAAAAAATTATTGAATACAGTACACTGTTATGGTCAGTGCTGTGAGAGAATCTGGTTTTGGGGTCTCTCTCTCTCTCTGTGCGTGTTGAAGTCGCACATGGGTGGAGTGCTAAACACACACACCTCATTCCACTTAATCACGGGCTATAAAGACTAGCAGCGCTCTTTCTGGTGCTAGATTGTCCCTCTTCCCCATGAGCCAGAGAGAACCCTAAGCAAATATGGTTACAAAAGTCCACAAAACAGAGTAAACACAAAGATCACAGAGATGACATCTTAACGCAAAGGTAACACGCTATATTATGTAAACACATCTACTCATGCGACTGGACACATCATCAGTGATGTTCCTGGTTCCTGATTGGGTGTTTCTGGTCTTTCAACAGCATACACCCTCATTCAGGTGACCCAGCTGGGGCTGATCAGACTCTGGCTTGTGTCCAGTTGGCACACTAGCTACCACGACTCCATGGTTCACCTCTCTTGAGCCACAGCCATCTTGAGGCCCTCGCTGCCGCTTCGTTGGTATTGCGGATGGCTCTTCTCCTCTGTTGCCTGAAGATGCCTAGACAACCCAGAGCTTTGGCGAAGGCCCGGGCCGCAAAGCCTCTGCAGCCAACCTCTACTGGAAGGCACTTCACCCTCCATCCTGATTGCTGACAGTCTTTCACCAGTCCCGTGTACTTGGAAAGTTTCCTCTCAAAGGCTTCTTCCAGGCGGTCTTCCCACTGGACAATTATAGCGTCACTTGCTTGGTGGCCTCTGACACACGGACAATGTCAGGACGGAGGGTGGTGACCGCATTATGGCTAGGGAACTTCAACTGATGTTCAAGATCCACTAACAGCTGCCAGTCTCTTGCAGAGGTCAGAATGCCTGCTGGTGATCTGTTAGCTGGGGCAGCCTGCTTCCCAGCCCTCACAAAGGCAATGATGTTCTTTGGGGGGGCGGAATTGTTTTGTCCAAGCCAATCCCGTGCTGATGGCCTCGGCGATGATCTTCAGGACTTGGTTGTGCCTCCACCGGTAGCGCCCTTTTCCCAATGCTGTAGTGCAACAGCTTAAGACATGTTCTAAAGTGCCTCTCTTGGAACACAATGGGCAAGCTGGTGACTCCGCTAAGCCCCAAGTGTGCAGGTTCGATGGACTAGGTAGCACATCGTACACTGCCTGGATGAGAAATCTGATGCGGTAAGGCTCAGCTTTCCAGATCTCAGTCCAGGTTACTGTCTTCTCAAGCGCATTTTCCCATCTTGTCCAGGCTCCCTGTTGTCTCATGCCCACTGCCTTGAAGGATCTTGATTCCTCCACAGCAGCTCTCACCTCCTCTTGGACCAGGCACCTTCTCTCCGTCCGCCTGATGTTCATTTGTGGAGTTGAGAAGGAACCTAAGCCAGCTCGGCCCCTCGAGAACACTCCCACCAGAGCCTTGTGGCACAGCCTAGCTTCCGCCATTTGAACGGCCTCTTCCACCCTGCCTGTCCTCACTTGGATTCCAGCATTAGCCACCTTTGGATCGCTGGAGTCCCTGTACAGCACCACTTCTTTAGCTCTGGTAACCTTGAACTCCTCCTCCAAGGATTTAAAGGGCAGCTGCAATTTGTTATTGCACCCATAGAGTGCAATGCTACTTGGGCTCTTTGGTAACCTCAGCCATCTCCGAAGGTGGTTACTGATTTTCCTCTCCAAGATCTCTACTGTGGATAGTGGGACAGCATAGATGAGGAGCGGCCACAGGATCCTGGGGAGGATACCGTGCTGATAAACCCATGCCTTGAATTTTCCAGGTAGACTGGACTTGTCCACAGACTTTAGCCAGCCCTCCAACTCGCCACATGCCGTCTGGATGGATGCTGCGTCTTTGAGAGAGCTGTCAAAAACCTTGCCCAGACTCTTGACTGGCCTCTCTGAGATTGTTGGGATGGTTGTGCCTGCGATGTTGAAACTGAACTTTTCCTCTACCTTTCCTTTCCTCAGCACCATCGACCTAGATTTTCATTCGGGGCTGGAGAAGATGATGGCTGCCGTTGACCTGAGCTCATCAGGGATCCTCTGCATTCTGGTTCAACCGACTTGGTGAGCATATTCATGGTCAAGGAGAATAGTTACACTGAGATGGTACACCCTGTGATGATGCCCATCTCTACCTTGTGCTAACTGGATGGAGTTACTCCTGAAGAGACCCTTGTCCTGAAGTTGTTGTAGTAGTCAGCGATGAGGTCTCTACACCTGCCAGGGACATGATGTTTTACCAGGGTAAGCTGGACTAACTTATGGGGGATGGAGCCATATGCATTGGCTAGGTCAAGCCATAACACTGCCAGATTGCCCCTCTTTTCTCTGGCCTCTCGAATGAGCTGCGTCACCACACCTGTGTGCTCCACACAGCCTGACATCCCTGCAATGCCACCTTTCTGGACTGATGTGTCGATGTAAGCGTTTCTTGCTATGTATAAGCACAGTCTCTTGGAGATGGTACTGAAGAAGATCTTTGATTCGACGCATAGGAGGGAGATGATGCGGAACTGGTCAAGCCGGGTGGAGCCTTCCTCCTTTGGAATCCACACCCCTTCAGCCATTCGCCATTGCTCTGGGATCTTCTCCTTTCTCCAGAAGACTCTCAGGATTTTCCACAGACGCAATAGTAGTTTGGGGCAGTTCTTGTACAGTATATACGAAATGCCACTTGGTCCTGAAGCAGAGCATGCTCTGGCTTTATGAACAGCCTCTTTTGATTTCCCTTAGCTTCAGCTCCGACATATCAAACTGCACCTCAGGTTCAGGGGGATCAATGAGGATATTGCAATCTCCCAGCTCCATTTCTCTTCTGGGACCGCTGAACATCTGTGAGAGATGTTGATCGATGTCTTCCTTTGAGGAGGTAAGTTTGCGTTTCTGGCCTAGTAGGTCTTTTGCGAACTTGAAGGGGTTGGCTATAAAGGCCGCTTGTTTGCGTGCCCTCTCGCGTCGCCGCCTCCGATGCCACTCTGCCCGGCGGAGGACCCTTATCCTCTTCCGGTGGATAGACAACTGGGCTAGGCCGGAACGCTCCTTATCTCCTGCCTCTTTATACTGAGATTTCAGCATTTTCATCTCTCTCCTTATGAGGTGGATCTTCTTAGCTCTGTGGTTCTTTGTATAGGATGTTCCCGAAATTTTCTTCTCCTCTTCGCTAAACCGCTCCACTGCTAACCCAACAATGATTGCCGTCATGGCTTGCAGCTTCCGATCCGCCTCACCCTTTGACACTTGCCAAGCCCCCCACCCCAGTACAACTAACTGGGTTATAAATGACCGGCTATGTCTCTCACTGTCTGTGGCGAGTGGTATGTAAAATAATCATTACTGAGTTTCATCAAGAGTAGGCTGCACAGCTCTAAGTGTGTTTCTGCCCTGTGATGGCCTGGCGAACTGTACAGGGTGTACTCTGCCTTTGTTCAGAGTTGGCTGAGATGGGTGCCTCTCTGTGACCCTAATTAGGATTAAGCTGCTTAGAAAATGAATGAATGAATAATGCTTCTCATTTAAACTTAAATTTACTTTTTTGCTGTTTTCTGTCTCTAAAGTACAGTATGTGGCTTTTTAAAGGGGCGGTTCAACATTTTCAATGTTTGATGAAAATATTGAATGACCCCTAATGGAATCACAAATTGGGACATTTAGTCTAAATGTTCATGTTAAATAAATCAAGATTTAAATCATGCTGTTTGATAGTCAAAGCCATCTTTCAAAATGCTACACAGGTTTTATGACTCAACTTTGTGTACATTTAATATAGGCAGAATGTGAGTTAATTAATGCTCAAAATGTTTGAGCTTTATGGTGACCAACTGCACAAAGGTTTTTGGAAAACACATAATTTTGGGACATATGAATATGGAACAGATTGAAATATGTTCAGACTGTTGGAAGTGTTCTGTAGCATGTTCAAAATCTTAAATCCCATGTCCAAAGGGATAGATTGAGAGCAGGGATGTTAAACTCATTCTACAAAGGGCCATGTGGCTGCAGATTTTTGTTTCAACCAAGCAGCATCGCATCTGATTGGCTCATTTAATCAACTGGATCTTCAGGTAGTTGATTAGTCAATTTGTGGCTCTGTACAGAGATTGAAGATTCAGATCAGTTGATTAAATGACCCAAATAAGGTGTGCTGCTGCTACTTGGGTGAAACAAACAACACTTGCCACATAACCCTTTTGTGGCTTGAGCTTGACATCCCTAATTTAGAAGGTGTTTTTGTACGGGCATAAAACTCTCAAAAGCTAGTGTTCCATTTGCAAAGCTGTACTCATTTAAACATTTTTTCCCCCGCAGTACACTTCTGATTTGGCCATATGATCTTTAATCAAACTGCAGATGAGCGGCAATGTTCTTCATGGAGAGCTGTGGTTTACTCCTTGCAACACTATCATGCACACCACTGTTAAGTGTTCTCTTGATGGATGACCCAGGAACGTTCTCATTAGCCAATGCAAGAGAGGTCTTCGGTTGCTTTGAAGTTACCTTGGTGCAGTTTGTAACTTTGTCGACTATTACATGCCTTGCTCTTGGAGTGATCTCAGTTGGTCTTACACTCCTGGGGATTGTGACAATGGTCTTAGATTTTCTGCCCATTTTCTGGGGTCCTCAGAAATCTTTTGTTCATGTCATAATACACTCCCACAAACATGTGTTGCCAGCTTATTCAGTCCAGGTTCTTTAAATCGGACAGAGTGCCCACTCACACTTGACTGGCATCTCATCGATTTGAAAGCATTTATTATTTTCACCTTCAAATAATCCAAGCTTTTCACAGACTCTTGCCACTCAGATATGTAATATTGAATACTTTTTCCTCAAGAATAAATCAGCAAGTTACTCATTTATGGAACTCTGCTCTCTGAATTTACTTTTTGGATTTGTGTGAAAATCTGAAGTGTTGGGTCGCTTAGTTTTTTTTTTTTTTGAGGAACCCCCCCCCCCCACGCACACAAGCACACATCATCTACCTAATTTAGTCAGATCAAGTTCCTACCCAACAAGTACCCTCGCCACTTATGCAATGCAAGCCACTCCTCTCTTTTCGACTGCTGCACATGCATGTTTGGTTGTGGTTTAATACACTCGGCGGGAAAGTGCTATAAGCTATCTTGTATGAATGAGCTCACGGACACTCATGTTAGGCTGGCACTCGCTGTGAGTGACAGGGAAGTGATCGTATGCCGTCCTTCCCTCCTCTGAGAGCTTGCCCAATTAGCTCCCGTGGACTCCAGGTCATAGATGGCTGTGACATTAATCTGGATTTGAACTTGCGATCTTCGAGTGAATGTTGATGCACCGGTCACATCTATGCAGAAAATGTATAAAATTTCTTAAGGGTTCACAACTTCTCAAGCACCTCTGTGTGTCGTAATGGGAAGTATGTGTTGACAGTCCTTCTCGAACCCCATGGTTATAAACTAGATGCAACTCGTCCTAATTTTACTTTCTGATATGAGTTCATAAAAAGCATCAACACTTAAGTCTGCCGGCTGGTAAACCAGACATCGATACGAATCAGTATTGCTGGAAATGCATGCTTTTCACATAATTTGGTATACTGGCACAGTGATGGTTCATTTGGATTTGATAAGTTACATTTGCCTCTGGTATTGACAGCATCTTGACCAGGGGTTTTCTTAAATTTAGGGGTTAAATGCATGCCCTAGCCATTCTTGATGTTTACTGGAACATTACTTTCAAGTCTCTTTCTGTTTTGGTCTTTCAGAGATCGCAGACAGAAGGACAAAGAAAGAGACCGAGACAAGAACAGGGAGAGAAGTCGTAAGGACCGGGATAGCCACAGAGGGGCCAAAGACAAGAATAAAAATTCCCGGTATGAGGTTTCTTCTCACGAGCATATTTCATCCAAAATCTGTTCGCTTAAAAGGATGCTTGGAGAATAAGAATTGCATCATTATTAGTGTGAATTTGCCTCATCTCAGGAGCATTTCACCTAAATCCAAAGAGCCAAGAATTAAGAGAGAAAAGGATCTAAAGATGGAGGAAGAGGATCAGGAGGAAAGAAAGGAGAAGGTATCCTACGATAGTTTAATAGATTTCCGTTCATGGCTTTGCCAGAAGCACTTATCAAAAGTGACTTTCATTTTTATGCATTTTTTTTTTTTAATACAAGTAAGAGGTTAAGGGTACCTTTTTAATTTTTTTAATTTGTTTCAGGTTCAACCGTTGTCCCTAGAGGAGTTGTTGGCGAAGAAAAAAGCAGAGGAGGAGGCAGAGTCCAAGGTAAGAAAATAAAATCAGCCATATATATATATATATATATATACACACACACACAGTCGGCCCTCTACTTATGAAAACCTCTGAGTACGAAAAATCCAGGTTATGAAAAACATTTTCTGAAATTTTTGTCCTCTTTTTATGAAGACAACCTCTTGTTACAAAAAGCGCCAAACGCGCCATTCAAATGTGTCATTCAAAATTCAAACAATGCGTGAGTTGCTCTCTTATTGGCTGTCTCCCAACATCCCGCCCCGCTGGCCTCCCATTGGCCAGGAGGGAGCTGACCTGTACCCATACTTCCTGTACGTCACACGCATGGAGTGTTGACTGGGACTGTTGGGTTGTTTAGAGATTAATCATTGCAGCGTATATTTCGTTATCGCCAAAACCCCTCTACAATCGGCACAATATTGAAGCAGATGGAGTATGAAAACAGAGTGCTCCGTGGGACAAGACTTCCGATCTCACAAGGAAGCAAGTTAATATTGAATCAGGACCTCTGATCTTTCAAACAGGTACTGTAATTCCGCTTTAAATACAACATCCCGTCCATTTAAATAGAATTGCTCCATCGGTTGCGCGTTGCGTGTGGGCTGAACCCGCATTTGCATTCGGCAAAACACACCAGAGAGAGAGTTTTGTGTGTGTGTGAGAGAGAGAGAGAGAGACTGTGTGTGTGTGTGTGCGTGTGTGTGTGTGTGAGAGAGAGAGAGAGACTGCGTACAGTCAGTCAGAGATGAAAGGAAGCATTCTTTTAACTGTCTTTCGAGAAAGCACATTGCAGCTTATTTTTTGTTTAGTTGTTTAATCCAGTAAATGTTTAATAAATGTGGCGCGCTCTGCCGAATGTGAGCAAAACGCGGCTCATCCGAACCTCTGATCCCTCAAAGAAACAAGTTAAAGTCCGATTTGTCAAGCAGGGAATGCGCTTTGAATACCCCGTCTTAAAATGCTCTGACGTCCTGCTGCATGTGGGCGGAGCCCGCATGGAGCGTGCCACAAATGTGAGAGTGAGAGACAGAGAGACAGAGAGAGAGAGAGAGAGAGAGAGAGAGAGACAGTGTTGTGTGTGTGTGTGTGTGTGTGTGTGTGTGCGCGTTAATAAAAAAAATTTAATAATGGTTTAATATGTAAATAAAATGTTGAAATGGTTTAATAAATAATTTTCTTTTAATACCGATTTCATACAAAATTGGTGTGCTTTTATCATTTTTAAAGGGTTTATGGGGTAGTCTTGGGGGCCTTGGAACGAATCATGCGTTTTACATGTAAAATGCGCCTCTACTTACGAAAACTCCAGGCTATATAAAAAGGCTCTGGAACGGATTAATTTCATAGGGTATATACCATATCCGACGTGATAAGTGCCCAGGGCTCTTAAAAATTAGAGTGGGTGGGCACTTATTAAAATGATTACCAGCAGAGTGGAACTATAAGTGCTTATTACCATTGAGGTGGAAAACATGAATAATAACGGAACAATAAGAGTTTTAATGGTGTTTATTTTATGATAACAACCAAACTACTTACATGAAAGATGAAAATAAACAGAAAACAGCGTTTAAAAAAAAAAAAAGACCCCCCCCTCCCCTGTGCTTTTCCTGTAAACATTTCCTTTGAACATTTCAATTAAACATTTTCCCAAGTAAAATGAGCCAATCAACACGAATGTCAACTTTAGCACATGGGGTTGAACCAATCAACACAAACATAAACAAAAGCACATGGCCAGGAAAGTCTTTAAAGGGTACCTGTACCCAAAATTTACAGCATTCAAAACATATCCACTATACTTTATTATTAACTTTTAAACATCGCGTGATGTCGGAAGTTTATTTATCAGTCCACATTTCCTTTTCTTCTATATGACATTCCTTGCTCACGAAGGTTGAGCACGTGGACATGTTGGCTTCTTTTCACCGGGGTTAAAGGTCATTGTGACGTAACATCGTTGACAGTCGTATAGCCAATTGCAGAATGTCAGTATATTTTCCTCAAGCAATTCATGTTCTTTACAACAGTAGCACTCCTGATCGGTTTTTTGACGCACGCATTTTCCACAAGAGCACCAAATATTTGCTGGTTGTTTGCTACGATTTTCCCGTGTAAGAGCTTCTGCCAACTCTCCAATATCGTCCTCCGAGTAGTCACTTTCCTGGTCCGATTTCACTAAATGTGGATCGTCTTTCTTCAGTGGTTCATATAAATTACCTTCTAATCCTTCTACGAAATTGTCTTCGTCAATGGTTTAAAAAAAACCTACTATAATGTCTGTTTTTTTTCCTCAAGTTTCCGAGAGCTTGTGTTGTTTATTTCCGGTACATAGCCTTACGTTTACATTGCAATCTCGCAGTTCCAGTCGAGGCTTTATCAACGATATGACGTGACGGCAAATGCGCTGTTTTAAAACTCCTGTGCTCTGAAGCTTGGCGTTAGTGAAGCCCTTGAATCGCTTAAAGCTGGTTTGTGAGCGAATATAATAAATGCCTTATAGGTGTATTGTCCTGAGCTATACACAATACATCAAATTAGGTATATGAGCGCTTTCACTACAGGTACCCTTTAAATTTATGAAGTTGGTGAGCATGAAAATCGGGTGAAAAATACTCATCACTTTCTGATAGGTTCATATCTGGCTCATTGCTCCATTTATTCAGCGCGTCTGATAGTTTTGCTGTATCAGTGTCTAATGGTTTAGCTGGACATTGACCAAGAGAACGCAGCAAAATTTTTTACTGTTTTTTAAAGCACGGCAGAACAGTTAAATGTGGTCTTACTGATTAAGATTATAGACATTCCCCAGTGCCAGGGGGGTCTTGAAATAATATGTAAACTCACTTTTACAGGCAGTGAACGCCTCATTTTATGGTTACAGACTGATCGAAAAAATTTGGTAAGTTTGATCGAAAGTTTTGCTCCCAGTACACATGGGTGGTTATTAGACGTAAGAAAGAAAAAAACATGGGGGGGGGGGGCATATTGAAACAGGGCGCTTATTACATCGATTACGATATACAGTCGGCCCCCTACTTCCGAAACCCCCTAGGTGCGAAAATTCCGGGTGACAAAAAACATTTTCCTAAGTTTTCGTCCCCGGGATACGAAAACAACCTCTTACAAAAAGCGCCAAATGCGCCATTCAAAATTTCACATGATGCGCGAGTTGCCCTCTCATTGGCTGTCTCCCAACATTCCGCCCTGCTGGCCTCCCATTGGCCAGGAGGCAGCTGACATTACCCATACTACCTGTATGCATACTTCCTGTTTGTCACACACATGAAGGAGAGTTGACTGTTGGCTTGTTTTGAGATTGATCATGCAGCGTTATATTTCATTATCACTGAAACCCCTCGACAATCGGGACGATATTGAACCAGTTGGAGACCTTAAAGCGGAAATACAGTGACGGAGGCGATTATTTCGGCACGATATTAAAACAGAGTGCTCCGTGGGAGAAGACCTCTGATCTCGCAAGGAAGCAAGTTAATACTGAATGATGACCGCTGATCTTTCAAACAGGTACTGTAATTCCGCTTTAAATAAAACATCTCGTCCATTTAAACATTTAAATAGAGTTGTTTTGTCATCTGCGCGTTGCATGTGGGCGGGGCCCGAGTTGTGTGCATGTGTGTGTGTGTGTGTGTTAGAGAGAGAGAGATAGAGACAGACTGCATACAGAGTCCGTCAGAGATGAAAGGAGGCTTAACTTAAGTTTTTAGTTTAGTTTTCTAAGTCTTTTTTTTTTAATTCAGTAAATGTTTAATAAATGTGGCGCCTATGAGGAAAAACGCGGCTCATCTGGACCTCCGATCCCTCAAGGAATCAAGTTAAAGTTGAGTTTGGACCTCTGATCTGTCAAGCAGGGAATGTGCTTTGAATTCCACGTCTTAAAATGCTCTGGTGTCCTGCTTGTGGGTGGAGCCCGCAGCGCCACAATAATCATTTAATGTGTATACAATACACATTTAATGTGTACTGTAGTGTGTGTGTGTGTGTGTGAGAGAGAGAGATAGAGACGTGTGTTAATAAAAAGTGTTTAATAATGGTTTAATTTATAAATGTTAATAAATTACAGTCGGCCCCCTACTTACGAAATTGTGTGTGTGTGTGTGTTTGTGTGTATATATATATATATATATATATATATATATATATATATAAAATATACACACACACACAGGAGGTCCTTGGTTTACTATGCTGATCTGTTTTTAAGACGCAATGTAACCCGATTTTCAGTGTAAGTTGGAACATAACATAAAATATACTGAAAAGTACTGTACGTATAGTGCTATAATAAAATGTAACAGTTAATGACAGTATTAAAAAAACAAAATAATTCCTTACCACAAGAATGAAATACAGTAAGGGAGGGAGAGACAGGCTTATTGTGCTGGAGAAGCTGGGGCAGTTGAGCCTGGAGTAGTACATGCAGCTGAGGTAGAGGGTACAGGATCTATTGCAAGTCTCTCTTCCTTCTTAAAATACTGCTCCAGGTTAGACTGGACAGAGAGCAACCTTTTCTCATCCAAGATCTCCTTGTAGCATTGCATCAAATCCATGATGCCTCTGGAAACCCTAGTGAACCTTTCCAAATTGGGATCCTGAGCCTCAAAAGTTGCCAATGCTTGCTGCATCTCGTGCGCCAGAAACAAGTTCGCGTTTGTTTACGTAACCGCGTAAGACGTAATGACGCATAATATTACAGTACCGAGACTAAGGGAAGCGACACCGTCTTCCTCGGCCCACAACCACAACACAGCGTATTCTTCCGCCTCGCGTGCCTGAAACTAGTTTGCGTTTGTTAATTTTATTAATATTATTTGTTTTACTTGTACATTAATTAATGTAATATTATTTTAAATATTTTTACGGGGGCGCGTTCGAAACCACGAAACGGTGTGGATCGGGACCGGCGTAAACCGAGGACTCCCTGTGTGTGTGTATGTATGTATGTATGTATATATATATATATATATATATATATATATATATATAAAATACACACAGGGATCTTTCATTTTCCGTGGTTAATTGTGACCGAGATCCCCACGCGACCATCGAAGTCCGCGAAGTAGGATCACCTCTACCCCCACCCCTCCGACTAACATATACATACATGTTTATGTATATAATATCAATAAATACATATTCAATGCTTTAAATGCTTATAATAACAAACATTTAAAAAAAAAAAACATAAGATATAAATAAAATATAAGTACAGACGCTCCCCAACTTGCCAACATCGTTTTGCAAACATTCGGAGACCGAGGTCGAATGTGAAACGAAAATTGAACAAGTAGAAATGGAATAAAATCTATAGAAAGATACAGATGCTCCCCGACTTACGTTTATTCGTTTTAGTTTTTTTTAACATTTTTTTTTTTTGTGGTTTTTCTTCTTTAAAAAAGTCAAATTTTGAGTACATAGTACGCTGATGTAATGATGCTGCGTCCATTGTTTACAAACGACAGACTGAACTTGCCCCTCCTTCCCAGTTCAGTTATATCGTTTTTTATATATATATATATATATACTAGTCCTTCTCAAAAAATGAGCATATTGTGATATTCATTATTTTCTGTAATGCACTGATAAAAATCAAACTGTCATATATTTTACGTTCATTGCACACCAACTGAAATATTTCAGGTCTTTTATTGTTTTAATACTGATGATTTTGGCATACAGCTCATGAAAACCCAAAATTCCTATCTCAAAAAATTAGCATATTTCTTCTGACCAATAAAAAAGTGTTTTAAATACAAAAAAAGTCAATCTTAAAATAATTATGTTCAGTTATGGACTCGATACTTGGTCGGGAATACTTTTGCAGAAATGACTGCTTCAATGCGGCGTGGCATTGAGGCAGTTAGCCTGTGGCACTGCTGAGGTGTTATGGAGGCCCAGGATGCTTCGATAGCGGCCTTAAGCTCATCCACAGTGTTGGGTCTGGTGTCTCTCAACTTTTTCTTCACAATATCCCACAGATTCTCTATGGGGTTCAGGTCAGGAGAGTTGGCAGGCCAATTGAGCACAATAATACCATGGTCAGCAAACAATTTACCAGTGGTTTTGGCACTGTGAGCAGGTGCCAGGTCGTGCAGAAATATGAAATCTTCATCTCCATAAAGCTTTTCAGCAGATGGAAGCATGAAGTGCTCCAAAATCTCCTGATAGCTAGCTGCATTGACCATGCCCTTCATAAAATACAGTGGATCAACACCAGCAGCTTACATAGCACCCCAGACCATCACTGACTGTGGGTACTTGACACTGGACTTCAGGCATTTTTGTATTTCCTTCTCCCCAGTCTTCCTCCAGACTCTGGCACCTTGATTTCCGAATGACATGCAGAATTTGCTTTCATCCGAAAAAAGTACTTTGGACCACTGAGCAACAGTCCAGTGCTGCTTCTCTGTCACCCAGGCCAGGCACTTCTACCACTGTTTCTGGTTCAAAAGTGGCTTGACCTGGGGAATGCGGCACCTGTAGCCCAGTCCACTGCTTCCACGGGTCCCCCAAGGTCTGGAATCGGCCCTTCTCCACAATGTTCCTCAGGGTCCGGTCACCTCTTCTGGTTGTGCAGCGTTTTCTGCCACACTTTTTCCTTCCCACAGACGTCCCACTGAGGTGCCTTGATACAGCACTCTGGGAACAGCCTATTCGCTCCGAGATTTCTTTCTGTGTCTTACCCTCTTGCTTGAGGGTGTCAATGATTGCCTTCTGGACAGCAGTCAGGTCGGCAGTCTTACCCATGATTGCGGTTTTGAGTAATGAACCAGGCTGGGAGTTTTTAAAGGCCTCAGGAATCTTTTGCAGGTGTTTAGAGTTAATTGGTTGATTCAGATGATTAGGTTAATAGCTCGTTTAGAGTACCTTCTCATGATATGCTAATTTTTTGATAGGAATTTCATGAGCTGTATGCCAAAATCATCAGTATTAAAACAATAAAAATTTCAGTTGGTGTGCAATGAATCTAAAATATATGAAAGTCTAATGTTTATCAGTACATTACAGAAAATAATGAACTTAATCACAATCTGCTAATTTTTTGAGAAGGACTAGTATATGTAAATAAATCTGTTATATAGCGTGTGACCCTTGTGTTAAGACGTCATCTCTGTGATGTTTGTGTTTACGCTGTTTTGCGGACTTTTGTAACCCTAAGCATATATGGTTGGTCAGAAGCGTAAGTCTACTAGCATGGGTGCAAGTCTCATACACAGAGATGAATTAACTATTTGTTCGGATCGCGCAATCCACCATGCATACTCATTCAAACAGAGTTGTAAAATGAATGAAAATCTGGTGATTCACATCAGTGCAGGCTGTGTTCTAAACGAGTTCAATGGCACCCTTGTGCACTTGAAAGACCGGAAGTCCGTATAACCCACAGCAAGTACACTACTTTCGGTTTTGAGCGCCTCACATATTGTAAGCGCTGATAACTGTTTTAAGCTTCGTGTAAAGTGACTCGGTATAAATAAGTGACTTATTTGAAATTAATGTTGATATTATTTGATATATTTCATATTATTTTACAATGTTATGTTTATAATAATTGAATTAGGGGTGTTTTATGAGATTTGGTAATGGTATTTATGGATGTATAGAACAGTGAGTGTCATAGATCACAGGTCATACGTCACTGTAACAACTTTCGTACTTTCAGCCGTCCGGAACCAATTAAAAACGTAAGTTGGGGAGCGTCTGTATATCATAAATATAAGCAAGATAATGTTTAATCATATTTCATAAAGTACACTTAATACTTTTACACCGGACGTCCAAAGAGAAGCAGAGCCAATACATTTCTGAACTTCTGTTAAAACTTTCAAAGAAGAAAAAAAATTGACTCTAGTATTCTAATGAACTTGATAAGAGTGAAACTTTCTTTAAATTCATTCAGATCCGCTGTGCTATGCTTGAGAGGAATCAAGAGTTTGCACACAGGACATATTGATAATGTACAGATTATGTGAGAGAGAGGGCGAGATGTCGTATACAATACAAACTCGTATAGATTACTTGTACAAGGTTTAAACACAAGTTCCCCTCTAAAGAATGCCCTGTCACGACTTATGGACAAATTCATCCAAGAACGGCTGTCCTGAACCTAACTCGTGAGTAAGCTGGGGAGCGTCTGTACACACACATACGAATGGTATTGCACGAGACGACATAGATACATACGCACGCAGATGCGCGTGCGCAATCGGATGCCACAATGTATCCAGTTTTGATATAAGGATGGGTTTTTTTTTGTTGTTGTTGCATAATTGGCCTTGTTTTTGTGACATTTCCATACCTGCCAACTAGTCTGGTTTTGCCGTAATGATTACGGTTTTCATTGTCCTTTTCCGGGTTATGATTGTATTAATAAAAATTTACATTTTTTAACATTGGCAGTGAAGGCTGAGCACTAAACAAGTATTCAACGGCACCCTTGCTCACTTGAAAGACCGGAAGTCCGGATAAGCCGCGCTTTGTTTGAAGCACAAGCAAATGAACTTGCTTCAAGTGCCTACTTTCGGTGGAGTACCTCACATATTGTAAGCCGCTCGTTTATTGGCTGTTTTAAGCTTAATGTAAAGTGACTCAGCTCAATGCAAGTTTGCAGCGTGTTGTGCTGTGTTTTAAAATGGTGCAAACTTGAACGAAATCCTGCATGTCAGAAATAGATAAGGATGTTAAGAATAGGTTTAAGTGGGAATGGCTAGAAATGATTGTGAAATTTGAGGTGAAAATCTGCAAACAGACTCAGAACGTATCGGAACCTTTGGTGAGTTTCATAAAGAAATTTGACGTCGACGGCAAGGTCTTGTGTGTTTATTGCATCTCACGGATGTATTATACTTATGACCGACAGACAATCGCACTCAGAGGTAGTTACGAAATTTTTATTTTGTTTCGATTATGTGAAATCCCATTGAAATGTAACTTAATTAAAGTAATCTGTATTGGTAAAATCATTGTGTGATAAACTTACTCGCAGTGTTGATAACAGTTTAATATGTATGTGAATTTTTTTATTTTTAAATTTGCAGCCAAACGTAAGTAAGTCGTGTTCAATTTGAAAATATTCAATACATTGGTGATGGTTGTCATATAAATGAATACACTGTCGTCATTTACCTGAATAGTATTTCAACATTAATTAGTAACTAGCAGGCTGGGACAGTTAGTTGAAAATGTTTCATAAATTTATATAGTGGTTTACAGGAAATATTTGTTTTTTTTTTTTTTTTTTTTCAATCTTTCATTTATACAACACAAAACATAGAGCCATGGTTGACCTATTTCTCAATTCTGTGTATATATATATTGCAAATACATGTAAGTTTACAAATAAATGTATTCCAAGTAGTCTATTCTAGATGATATGGTAACCAACTGTAGATAGCAAACAAGCTCCACCCCAGCTAGCTACTGGGCTTTTCAGGTTTGAAAAGTCGGCAGGTATGCATTTCCCATCACTTTCCCCCCTATTCTTCCTTAATTTCCTTATTTTTAAATTCGATGAATATTTATTTATTTAAAAAAATGCGATGCACTGAATCCACATTAATTGAAGCGCAAAGTAGTGAGGTGTGTGTGTGTGTGTAATATATATATATATATATATGTGTGTGTGTATATGTATTTATTTTTTCATTAAAGGCCGGCGGAAGCGCCGGCTACTATTAGCCTAGCACGGTTATATTTTATAATAGTATTTAATAATCATAATAATAATCTTTAATAAAAACATTTTCATTGCTTTAAGCTATGTACTTGACAACGCGATCACTTGTTTTGATAATTTCTCAATCGGTTCACTTCTGATATCCCATGATGCAATATGCTACCTCATTCAAAAGCGCGGCGCTTATTATATACGTGCTGCCATTTGCCCGTGTTCCCGTGTAGATTGTAGATGGGCAGGATTCAGCGATGTGGTGTACTCCTCAGCCTTTGAACACCTCAGAGCAGCAACTTGCAAGACACGGTCAGCAGGGATGGCTTATGGAAGATAATGGAGAAGTTTGGCTGCCCAAGCAAGTTTATCACGATCGTTCGGCAGTTCCATGACGGTATGATGGTGAAATTATTAGATGATTGGATGAGGGAGACGAGTCCGAGGCTTTCCCAATGACAAACGGCATGAAACAAGGCGGTGTTCTTGCTCCGACACTCTTTAGCATGGTCTTTTCACCCATGCTGACATGCGGTTTCTGGGATTGCCACAATGGGATGCACCTCAAGTACACTACTGACAGTGGACTGTTAAACCTCAGGCACCTGCAGGCCGTTACCAAGGTGAAGGAGACCGTCATGAGATACTTCTTGTTTGCTGATGACTGTATCCTCAATGCCGGCACATGGCAGAAGATGCAGCACGAAATGGACTGCTCCTCAAGACCCTGTGACAACTTCAGTCTCACCAAAAACACTGAAGTTATGTACCAGCCCACACCAGGACAGCCCTACCTGGAACCACGTATCACGGTGAAGGGACAGGAATTCCAGGTTGTTGACAGCTTCACCTATCTGGACAGCACACTTTCAAGAGCGGTGAACATTGATGCAGAAGTCAACAACAGGATTGCAAGGCCAGTTCTACCTTTGGAAGACTGCGTGAGAATGTGTGGAAGCGGAGAGGACTCAGCCGAAGCCCCAAGCTGAAGGTCTACCGTGCAGTGGTGCTCACCACCTGCTACGCCTGTGGGACCTGGACTGTCTACAACAAACACGCCAAACAGCTCAACCACTTTATCTTGAGACAATGCCTCCGTAGACTCCTCCGCATCAAGTGGCAGGACAAAACCCCTGACACAAGTCCTGGAACAAGCCGGCAGTCCCAGCATCCACACCCCCCTTCAGAAAACGCAGGTCAGATGGGCATGCCATGTTGTTGTGAGACAGACGGACAGTCGACTGCCAAAACGGCTACTGCACGGAGAGATTTGTGAAGGCAAGCGTTCAGTTGGGGGACAGAAGAAACGCTTGAAAGCCTGCTTTAAAGCGTCCCTCAAGGACATAAACATCAACGTCAGCACTTGGGAGCAGCTAACTACCAACCACTCACCTTGACGAAGCAAAGTCTTCATAGGTGCTCATGCAGCAGAGAAGACAAACTGCAGAGGTGCAGCAGAAACGCTCTGAAAAAAACAAGCTTGAGCTGCCTCCGCTTCCTTTTTTTAATGTTTATCGAATTAAAAAATAAGGAAATTATGGCAGAACAGGCAGAAAAAGTTAAGGAAAATGCTACAAAACAAGGCCAACTATGCAAAAAAACCCGACCCAAAACCCTCCATCAAAACTACTTAGAGTTTTATGTGAGGTGCGCATCTGAGTGCATGCATGTTACGTGCGTCTGTGTATTTATATTTCATTTAAATCTTGTGCATTATTTTTGAATGTTTATTACAGTGGTACCTCACCTTACGATAGTCCCAACAAGTGAAAAATCCAGGTTACGAAAAACATTTTCCAAAATTTTTTGTCTCTCTATACAAAACAAGTTTTCCTTACGATACGCGCCGTTCAAACAATGCACGAGTTGCTCTCCCATTGACTATCTCCCAACATCCTGCCCCACTGGCCTCCCATTGCCTCGGAGGGATGATGCAGCTTCCTTGAGCAGCAGCTTGTTTCGAGTTTTTCGAGTGTGCTCATTGCAACTTTATTTTTTGGCTCAGACTTTTAACCTTGCATAATTATGATACATCTCTAGGATGCTCCTGAACACATCAACAGTGATGCAACCTGGGGTCCTCGGGTGTTTCGGGTCTTTCAGCATCACACACCGTCGCCCAGGCGACCCAGCCATGATTGATCAGACCCGACTTGTGTTCAGTTGGCTTTTGCTATCCCCATGGATCTCCTCTTTTATAGAGTGATTGGCCTGCGAACCCTCTGCAGCCAACCTCGATGGGCATACACTATGCCTTCCAGCCCTGCTCACGGCAGCCTACGACCAGATCTTCATATTTGGTCTTCTTTCTCTCATGGGCCTCATCCAGTCAGTCCTCCCATGGCACTGTGAGCTCCATCAAGATTATGCTCTTTGTCTCCTCTGACACCAGGAGGATGTCTGGCCTCAGGGTGGTTGAGACAATACACTGGGGGAACTTGAGTTGTTTCTCCAGGTCAACAGACAGCTGCCAGTCTTTTGCGGTTGCCAGTAGCCCCGATGGATTCCTGGCTCCTGCGTTTTTTCCCAACCACTCACCCGCCTTCATGAAGGTAATCAACTGAGTGGTGGGGCAGGACCGTCTGCTGCTGCAGCTGATTCCCATGCTGATGGCTTCCGCAATGGGTTTCAGAACTTGGTTGTGGCGCCAGGTGTACCGCCCCTGCTGCTAAGACTCCTAGGCAGACCCAGCCACCTCCTGAGGAAACTGCTAACCTTCCTCTCTAGGCCCTCCACGATTGAGATTGGAACCTCGTAGATGAGTAGAGGCCACAGCACTCTGGGAAGGATGCCATGTTGATAAATCTAGGCACCTTGAACTTCCTAGGTAGCCCAGACCGGTCTACTGCTCTCAACCAGCTCCTGACAGGTTTCCTGAATGGATGCTGAATCCTTGAGGCTCCAAGACTCTTCACTGGTTTTTCAGAGACAGTTGGGATTGGTGCCCCGCTGATGCTGAAGCGGAACCTGTCCACAACTTTGCCCCTCTTCAGCCCCAGTGACCACGATTTCTCTAGCTTAAACCTCATCCTTACCCATCCACACAGCTCCTCCAGCCCTTGTAGAATCCACCTGCTGCCTGATACTGACTCAGTGGTAATGGTAAGATCGTCCATGTATGCCCTGATTGGTGGTTGCCGCACTCCCATTGCAGCCTTTGGGCCCCGACACTGGGTTTCAGCCGATTTGACTAGCATGTTCATTGCCAAGGCAAAAAGTATCACAGAGATGGGGCAGCCTGTGATGATCCCAACCTCGACTCTGTGCCAATCTGATGTTACAAGCCCTGCGGACACTCTCATGTTGAACTGATTGTAGTAGTCCATATTGAGTTGTGCGACCTGGCCTGGCACATGATGCCTCTCCAAGGTTGCTTGGACCAGCTTGTGTGGGATGGATCCAAAGGTGTTAGCAAGGTTAGGCCAAAGCACTGCCAGGTCTCCTTTGTTCTCTCGAGCTTCCCTGATGAGCTGGGTCACCACTCCCGTATGCTCCAGGCAACCTGGCACCCCGGATATGCCGCCCTTTTGCACTGAGATTTCGATGTAGCTGTTGCTGGAGAGAAAGTCGGTCAACCGCCTTGCTACTATGCTGAAGATTTTCCCTTCCACACTCGGCACGGAAATGATCCTGAACTGGTCGATGTTCTTGGAATTTTCTTCCTTTGGGATCCAGACTCCCTCAGCATATTGCCACTGCTGCGCCACCTTCCCTCTTCTCCAGATGACTTTCAAGATCTTCCATAGCCACTTCAGTAACAGGGGACAGTTCTTATAAACCTTGTATGGCACTCCACTTGGCCCGGGAGCTGAACTGGTTCGGGCTTTCCTCACAACATCCTGTACCTCTTTAAGGAGCGGCTCTCTTCCATCAAACTCCTTCGTGGGGGGTGATGGTTGTATCAGGGTGTTGCAATGGACCAGCTCCTGCTGCCTGTCAGGATCGCTGTAGGCGGTCCGGATGTGCCGATCAATCTCGTCCTTGGAGCAAGTCGCTCTCCCTCCACGCTTCTGTCCCAAGAGTTGTTTGGTGAAGCCATAGGGGTTGGCGATGAAGGATGCCCGCTTCCTGGTCCTTTCCTTCCACCTCCGCCAGTACCACTCAGCTCTTCGAAGAGTCAACAGCTTCTTTCTCAGGCGTTGCTCCTTGCTTGCCTCCTTGTGCTGCCTCTTAAGAGACTTGAGCTCCTGCTGGATCCGGTGGATTTTTGCTGCTCTCTGGTTCATGGTAAAGGGTGTTCCGTCCTCTTCTCCACTGCTCCGAAACTTTCCACAGCCAGACTGACGATGATTATTGCCATCGTTTGAAGTCTTTGATCCGCATCGCCCCTCGCTGTTGCCTCCAACACAGAGTCGACGTCCCCGTCGAACTGCTGCCAGACTGCCGTCTTGCAGGCCTGCGGCCATTTGACTCGAACCCTCTACGGAAGTATGTTCTGAGGAATTGGTTGCGGCATTTGGAGGTTCCTGGCTCTGTGGGGTATCTCCGGGCCTGACTCCTCCTGCGTCTCATGGGTGTGTTCCCTGTGCGTTGTGACGCTTGCTCTCCCTCTAAACACTTCATCCGAGTCTGGTGAATCTTAAGACCTCGGCTGTTTTTGCAGACCTTTCCACATCTGCACTTCACACTCGTCGTCGATTGTCCATTTGCCAATGTTCGTTAACCCTAGGTCTGTCCGGTTGGGATGCTCATCCCCCCCGCCCCCCTCGGGCATCCCTGGTGGTGTCTTTCCATGAGTCGATTCGTAGCTTTCTTTGGGTTTCCTCCTCTCAGAAGATGCGGTTCAGGCTGCCAACCCTCCCCGCCCCGGTTGCCGTCTCTCCGTGCTGTCCACTGTCTCTCCAGTCGTCACCACTCTGTTCTTGGTCGCCACTGGTTTCACCAGCTAAGTGATGATACATTTTTAGGGTGCTCCTGAACACAACATCAGTGATGCATAAACATTTGTAAGATTGTAACTCTGCTAAGAAGACATGGTCAACACGAAGTAAGTACCTTAAAAGGTATGCTTTTATAATTTTTAAAGGGTAGTATTGGGGGCCTTGGAACGAATCACTCTTTTTACATGTAAAATGCGTTTCTACTTACGAAAAGTCCAGGTTACGAAACCGCGTCTGGAACGGATTACTTTCGTAAGGTGAGGTACCACTGTATGTGCATTTAGTGCATTGAATATGTATTTATTGATATTATATGCACATTTCCGTATATGTCAGTCAGGGGGGCTGATCCTATTTTGCGGAATTTGACTGTTACGGGGGATCTCGGTCCCAATTAACCATGGAAAGTGAGGGATGTCTGCTTGTCTATCTATTTCATGATTACATAACGTCTTAAAGAAGTTTTCAAACCATGTTAATTTCATTCCAAATGTAATCAGTGTATGGTTCATTGCTCTTAAATAAGTAGGTAATTGCTGCTCTTTTTTCCTTTAGCCAAAATTCCTTTCGAAGGCTGAACGAGAGGCAGAGGCTTTGAAACGGAGGGAGCAGCAGGCAGAGGAGCAGCGGCGGCAGATTGATGAAGAGAGGAGAAAAAGAAGGGTTTTCCAAGACATTGGAAGGAAAATGTTAGGTGAGGGCTCGACAGGAAATTGTGTGTGTAAAAACACGTACAACAGTGTTTGTCATGTTCTCACACGAAATTCTGTATGAGACTCTCAGCTGTGACAAGGTACATGTAAGACTATGAACTGCAATTAAGAAAAGTTGAATGAAAGCAATTACAGTCGGCCCCCTACCTACGAAATGAATTGGTTCCAGAGCCTTTTTCGTAACGCGGGGATTTCGTCAGTAGGGGTCGCATTTTACATGTAAGACGCCTAATTTGTTCCAAGGCTCCAGTCTTTAGACTGGATAAACCCTTTAAAAATGATAAAGTAAACCAATTTTGTATGAAATAACATGTTAAAAGTAAAAGAAAATTATTTATTTAAACATTTTATTAACATTAAATGATTTTATTAACATTTATCAATTAAACCATTATTAAATATTTTTATTAACACACACACACACACACACACACACACACACACACACACACCTGTCTCTCTCTCTCGCGCACTGCAGGCCACGCCCACAAGACGTGGAATTCAAAGCGCATTTCCTGCTTGATAGGGAGGTCCAAACTCAACTTTAACTTGATTCCTTGAGGGATCGGAATTCTATAGGAGTTCAAATGCGCCGACATTTATTAAACATTTACTGAATTAAACAACTTAAAAAAAAAAAAAAAAACTAAACTAGAGAGTTAAGCTTCCTTCTGTCTCTATCTGGGAGGCCAGAGGGCCATGATGTTGAGAGACAGCCAATGAGAGAGCAACTTGCGCATCGTGTGAAATTTTGATTGGTGCGTTTGTAAGAACTCTCTCAGAAGAAGCTCTTATGTAAACCTGCACGATCTGGATTCCTGTATCTCAACGTCTGAGAGCGCTCCGGGAACAGAGGACAACAAACCACACGAGTGAAATCAGTTTGGTTTATTCATCTGCTGCTCATAGTACAATGTGAGCGGGGGTTATTTATACATGAACACAGAGTAGGAAGAGACAATGTGGTTAACACCCAGTAAGAGTTAACATTAGGCGAGTAAGCATGGACTTCTTTATCACCCTGCAACTGTCCTTGGACGGTTTCAGGTTTCATTATCTACATTCCTTCTACTCCCGCAGGATCTTTCACATGGCCTCACATTGCCATAAAAAGGGTTTTTTTCCTACTACTTTGAGGTGAGACTCGGGCTGAAACATGAGGTTACTAAAGTTCAACGGATATACAGAGACAATAGAAAAATACAAGTTCTTATACAGGCATTCATTGTTGGGCTGGGTTAAACGTCAGTCACCCAGGATCCATGATCCGAGGCCGCGCATTTACAAACCCAGGGACACAATTACATCAAAATTCTTACTGTTTCCCCTCTTTTATACTATTAAAAAGAGTATAACAACATGAACAGAGTCTTTTCTTGATATTAGATGGAGTGGTGTTGGCGTGCAAGCTGACAGGATCTAGGGACATCGGAGGACCGCGGTTGACCGGGACCGGTGCTTGAAGGGCGGGCTGAGCACTATCGCCCTTCGCCCACTATCTCGGGATCCTCGTAACATCCTTCCACCCTAGTCAAGCTTTACACACGTGACA
The DNA here is from genome assembly GCA_024760905.1 of Plotosus lineatus. Lineage (NCBI taxonomy): Eukaryota > Metazoa > Chordata > Actinopteri > Siluriformes > Plotosidae > Plotosus > Plotosus lineatus. The sequence goes on from CM045731.1 coordinate 43,321,669, forward strand.
TGGCCCGATAGATGTCATCCTCTCGGGTAGGCAGCCGGGTGTATCTGGGTTCGCTGAAGGAGCTCGCCAGGGTCCAAATACGATCCATTAGGCACCTGAAAATACAGGGTCCGAACACGCAAACCAACAACAAGCATATACATACAGGAACAATCATAGCAACATAAGGCGTCAGCCATCCGAAAAGCGAGTGAAACACACTCCAGCCCCATCCGTGTTCCGAAACCTCATCCAGATGCAAATCTGCGGCTACTTCCTTCATTTCGGCAATTTGGGTCGCGGGTTCTTCATCGTTAGCTGGGACGTAGGTACAACATTGATCTCCTACGATGGAGCAGACCCCTCCCTCTTTGGCTAATAAAATGTCGAACCATTCTATTTTGCACAGTGGTTAGTCTGAGGGCGGTTAATTCTTGTCTTACTCCTTCTATAGCCAAATTGGTGGCATTGACAAATGTTGCCAAGCGATAATGAGTTACTTCTATCTGGTTCCATAATTGAGTTACCCCATACTGGGGAAACATGCTTTCCCAAAATTTGTTCCACTTACTGTTCAGTCGGTGTTCTGGCGGCGGAAAAAGGGCTATACCCAGTAAGCGATGTTGAAAGGTGTGATACTTATATGTCTATGTCAGGTCTGATCCGTTGGGAGGTGCTTTTCCCCTCTTAAGTGATATATATCTCCGGACCTGGAACAGAGGTAATAAAAATGGACAAAATCATAGTCACACAATACAAATAATACTTCATTGTGGGCTTTTCTTCAGTCTGGTAGCATGGATCCACTGTGGAAAGAGGTCAGTTAGTACGGCGGTACGGGTAACAGCGAGTATCTCCGTGGGCTCACTGTAAGGAGTGTCTCCCAAAGAGGAATTTAGTTTTGCAAATTTCTTGACCAGCACCTTGTCTCCTACCTTGAAGGCATGAGTGCTTGCATCGGCCGGGACCGAAGTATTCTGATTAGTGCGTTCCCAATAGTCATTTAGGACCTTAACAAGGCCCACGGCATACTCGCTCATGTGTATATCTAAATCTTCCGTCCCCATAGCCTGTTTTCCCTTCCTCCAAGGCGCGGGAAAGGGTCTCCCCATTACCACTTGGTAAGGGGATAAATTCCCTAAGGCCACCTGCGAGGTCATCCGCAGACCCACTAGGACCACAGGCAGCACCGAAACCCAATTCCTTGATCCGGTGGCGTGCATTGCTTTTCGTAGTTTCCCTTTAATTGTTCTGTTTGTTCGTTCCACGATTCCGGAGGACTGAGGGTGATATGGGACATGGAAACGGCAATTGATCTTTAGCTCTTGGGCCAACAGTTGAGTGACTTTTGAGGTGAATGGTGTGCCTTTGTCCGAATCAATACCCAACGGGAGGCCATATCTGGGAATAATTTCCTGTGATAACTTTTGAACCACTACTCGGGCGTTTTCATTCCCACATGGGAAAGCTTCAACCCCTTCGAGAGAATTTATCCACGATAACCAATAGATATTTAAAGGGACCCTGCCGGGGCATGTGGGTAAAGTCTATCTGCCACTCCTGGAAGGGAGTATCTGGTTTCGGCAGATGCTGATGTGATGCGTGTGGTTTGGACACATTGTTCTGTGCACAAATCAGGCATTTGTCCAGAATGCTGTGTACCGTAGAGGCTAGTTGTCATATACATATGATTGTTATAAATCTTTTTCCATATCTGTCACCACCCCTCTTCGACCGCGATGTGTAGGCCCATGAAACTCGCGGACGAGAAAAGAAAGACAGTGCGTGGGCAGGCATAAACGACCGGTCGAATCGAGTAGAATGCCGTCACCCGAGGGCTGAGAGCCCTGCGAGGACCAAAAATCAGTGTCTTCTGTGGACGCCGAGGACTGAAGGGATTTCAGATCCAAGTCAGGGAGGAGGGCGCTAAGCATGTGTGAAGTTGACACCAGCACAGGCTGCAGGAACGGCGGCATGGAGCCGAGCGAGGCAGCCTGTTTAGCCGCGCGGTCAGCCAAAGAGTTACCCTGTGCCTCATCAGTGTGGTCAGAGCAATGACCGCAGGTCTTTACAATCGCTAAACGGAGCGGGAGATTGCAGGACACAAGGTCCTGGACCAAGGTGGAATGTGAAATGGGCTTACCGTCAGCAGCAGTGAAACCACGGGATAGCCATATACGGCCGAAATCGTGCGCCACCCCGAAAGCGTAACGAGAGTCGGTGTATATAGTAGTGTCCTGGTCGGAGGTGAGAGTGCATGCCCGAGTGAGCGCGTATAACTCCAGTGCTTGAGCGGAATTAAAGGGGAGCGAGTACGCTTCCAAAACTTGGTCTGGTAAGGAACACTCTGTCGGAGGGTTTCGAGCATGACTCATCTACAAACAGGGAGAGACCTGTCGAGAGAGGCGTGGATAGTAAGTCGGACCTAATACTGGTGTCATGGACAATGCGAACCGTTGGAACATGACTGCATGGACACCAGTCATCTTGAGCATTAAGCAGGCGCTGTAGGGCCTGGGCCACGTTATCTAGGGAAGAGGAACAAGAGATGGTTAGATTATCAGTAGCACAAAGGATGGCCTCGTAACCTGAGTGACGTTGAGAAGACATGTGTTGTGTGGACAGAGTATTAAGGATATGCCTAACCTGATGGCTGGTGTGTAAAACGAGCGGAAGAGAGAGCACTATTTTTTTCTGCTTCGAGAACTAACACCGCACTGGCAGCGACAGCGCGGAGACATGCAGGTAAACCCTGAGCCACAGTATCTAGAGTTTTGGAGAGGAAAGCACAAGGCCTAGGTCCCCCCCCCCCCGTGGTCCTGCGCCAAGACTCCAGAAGCCGTGCCGGCCTGGTGAGCGACATAGAGATGAAAGGGTTTGTTGTAATCCGGGAGCCCGAGAGCCGGCGCGGAGCATAGGGCCGAGTTCAGAGCTTTGAATGCGTCCAGCATGTCCTCAGTCCAGACCAAGGGTTGGTGGAGAGGGTCAGTGTGAGCCACGGCAGAGCGTAAACGTTTGTCATAAAAGGAACAGTCCGGGATCCATTGTCGGCAGTAGTTAATGAGGCCCAGGAAAGCCATGAGCGCTTGTTTAGTGACAGGCTTATGAGTGTCCACTATGATTTTGACGCGATCCTGAGTAAGGTGTTTTAGCCCGTGAGAGAGTTCATAGCCCAGATATATCACAGTGAGGAGACAGAACTGTAACTTGGGCTTGGAGACCTTGAAACCCTTCTTTTCCAGTAAGAGGAGCAGTTGAACGGTTGCATCGAGACACAGTTCATAAGTTAGGCCGGACACCAGGAGGTCGTCGGCATAGGGTCGTCGGCAACCCACGTCATTCTTATGTTCTGCCCAAAGATTGGTGGGCAGCGTATCGAGTACAAGGGGCGAGGTGGAACTTGCCACGCACGCCGAATTAACGTTAAAGGGCAAGGGCTGCGCTTGCAATGACAACAGAGAAACGGAGGAGGTGTCGCACGTTTGAATGGTCATGCTCGAACCTTGGAAAGAGATTTGGAACCACTCATGAGGTCGCGGCCCAGCAAATTAAAAGGGCATTCGAACATATGTACAAAGGAGTAGGATATTTGCAATTTATCTAGCTCAGGGTCATCAGGAAAACATAAAAGAAGGGGCAGCGTATATGGGGAGGAGAAGGGGACCCCATCTATTCCCACAGAGCTGGTGGACCTGGAGGAGACAGCACCCTGATAGTCCCTGCCTAAAGAAGATAGGGTTGCGCCACTATCGATAACAAAAAGATATTCTACCCCTTCTAGAACGATAGGAAGGAGGGGCAGATTCTCATTGCAGGACGAATTAAACACTAGGTGCATTATGCTACAGGTCACGGGGTCCCTACTCCGCGGGCATCCCTATTCGTGCTCCCTGAGGTATGGCCGTGTTGGCGATGCGCCTGCGGAATCTGAGTGGGGGCGAGACAAATTATCTACTTGGTGGGTTCGAGAGGCATAATTACATTCGTCTCTCTGTTTCTTTCTACACTCTTTTTCCCAGTCCCCTTCCTTACCACAATAATGACATTTTCCGTTCTTTCTATACGAATCCCTTCTCCTATTCTTATCACGAGGGCCCTGGGGGGCCACCGCCAGCAGAACCTTATTCTTCACATTCAATAGTCCATCTGATTCTAACATACGAACCCTTTCTCCGGCAGTTCTAACGATGAGACGTTGACGATCTGTGAAATGCGGTTTAAGTGCGCTCTGGACTTCTGGGAGACAGTTACTTAAACTGGACACGAACATAGAATTTGCCTCTTCGGTACCAAGATCAAATCCTCCTTCATGACGCCAAGTTTCAGTAAAGCGATTCCAAAATACCGAAGTTAGTTCGCCCCGCTTCTGCTTACAATTAGTTACGTGTGAAAGATCGCAAGCTCCCTCCCGTCGGGAAACTAAATAAGCCGTAAGTTGCGCGCGCAAGGTTTTTAACGCGTTGGGATTGTTTCTCCAATAGAGCGAGGAACGATAACGAGTCTGACGATGCCCATCTTCCCCCCGTCCTCTTCTATTTTTTCCTTTTCCTTACTCACTAATTTAAGTTTGGGGACACTCTGGGTCACCTTCTTGGGCTCGAAGAGCTTCTTAAGTTGTAACCAATACGAGCACATCTCATACCATTTTTCATAAGCCTCCTTCATGTATTCATGATCCCAGGAGGGTTGCCCAATCCATCATAAATCATGCGATGCGCGGATGTCAGAAATCCTGAATCAAAAGTCCCATTCGGGACCTTCAGGGGTTGCTACAGCGAATCATCTGCCTCCATCTCACCCTATCCTCTGCATCTTCTCTTACACCAACTGCCTTCATGTCCTGCTTCACCGCATTCCTGAATCGTCTCTTTGGTCTTCCTCTGGGCCTTCTGCCTGGTAGTTCCAACCTCAGCATCTTACTACCAATATACTCACTATCCCTCCTCTGTACATGTCCAAACCATCTCAATCGAGCCTCTCTGACTTTGTCTCCAAAACGTCTTACATGCGCTGTCCCTCTGATGTGCTCATTCCTGATCCTATCCATCCTCGTTACTCACAGAGAGAACCTCAACATTCTCATCTCCGCTATCTCCAGCTCTGCCTCCTGTCTTTTCCCCAGGGCCACTGTTCCGAAACCAGACAACATCGCTGGCCTCATCACTGTCTTGTACACTTTTCCTTTCATTCTTGCTGATACCCTCCTATCACACATCACACCGGACACTTTTCTCCAACCATTCCAACCTGCGTGCACACGCTTCTTCACCTCTTTTCCACACTCTCCATTTCTCTGGATCGTTGAGCCAAAGTACTTAAAATCCTCCACCTTCCTTATCTCTGCTCCCTGTAACCTCACCGTTCCTCTTGGGTCCTTGTCGTTCATACACATGTATTCTGTCTTACTGAGGCAAACCTTTATTCCTCTCCTTTCCAGGGCATACCTCCACCTCTCTAGATTTTCCTGCACTTGTTCTCAGCTCTCACTACAGATAACAATGTCATCTGCAAACATCATAGAATCTTGTCTAACCTCATCTGTCAGCCTGTCCATCACCATAGCAAACAAGAAGGGGCTCAGAGCTGACCCTTGATGCAGTCCTACCTCCACCTTGAACTCTTCACATTGACAGCACACCTCACCACTGTCTTACATCTCTCATACATGTCCTGCACCACTCTAACATACTTCTCTGCCACTCCAGACTTCCCCATGCAATACCAGTTTCTCTCTTGGTACCCTGTCATATGCTTTCTCCAGAACCACAATGCAGCTCTTTCTGATCTTTTCTGTACAGATGCTTCCCGACTTACGTTCATCTGTTTTATATTTTTTCGATTTTACGGTTCCCCCCCCAAAAAGTCAAATTTTGAGTTTAGATGTACCTACGTAGTACGCTGACGTAATGACGATGCGTCCATTGTTTACAAATGACAGACTGAACGTGCACCTCCTTCTTCCCAGTTCACCGTGTTTCTGTCCCTTGCTAAAGTTTTGTCAGGAAGGGCATCCGACGTAAAAATCTATGCCAAATCAAACGTGCAAGTCATTTCCTGTGGCGACCCCTGATAAAGGGAAAAATCCGAAAGGAAATCTCATTCCAGTACAGTATCCAAGTTAATGTTTGTGAGATATTATGTTCTGTAGCATGTTTAGCAAACGATACCAAAAGGATAAACTTTATTACGCTTCATATTCTTTTACATTGAACTTTTAAATTGAGTCTCCAAGATGGCGCTGCCTTGTGGGCGACGTCGTGGAGTTCTCGGAGTCAAATTGTTTCTTTGTTCCCCTTAATTTGTTTTTATTTGTTGTTTTGGTTTTTCATGTTTTGCACTATGCTCGTCCCTGACCGGTCGACCCTACGATAGCTATGAAATCGGAGTCTTCTGAAGTTTAGCACCTTCCTATCCTGAGCTAATGGTAGCTCAATGCTTGCTGCACCCCGGCTAACAATTAGCCCAGGCGGAGTTTTCAGTCATGTTTCTTATTTGTTGTTTTGTTTGTTCATGTTTTGCACTATGCTTGTCTGATTTGTCGACCCCAATACAGCTACGCCCCCCCCCCTCCCCTGACCCCTGGCTGATTTTCAGATATTTTGGTGAAGGTCAAATTACATGCCTGTATAACATGCGAGTCAAAAATAAGAATTCCAGACCAGATCGGTCAAGGCCCAGGTTAACAAAAACCGTCATCAGTGCTCTTAACCAACAGAGTGCTGGTGGAAATTGGACTACTGCTGGTCGAAGAAGGAGAGGCGGGAGGCGTATCCGTAGGCAGAGAGCGTCTACGACTGAGAGTCAGGACTTTGAATGTTGGAACTATGAAAGGAAAAGGTAGAGAGCTGGCTGACATGATGCAGGGGAGGAAGGTGGACATACTGTATTCAGGAGACCAGGTGGAAAGGTAGCAAGGCTAGAAGCTTAGGAGCAGGGTTTAAGCTGTTTTATCATGGTGTGGATGGGAAGAGAAATGGAGTAGGAGTCATCTTGAAGGAGAGGTTTGTCAGGAATGTTCTAGAAGTGAAAAGGGTGACCGACAGAGTTTCACCCCAGAGGTGAAAGAGTGGTCATTGGTGCAGACTTCAATGGACATGTTGGTGCAGGCAACGGCGGGGGCGAGGAAGTGATGGGCAGGTTTGGTATCCAGGACAGGAACACAGAAGGACAGATGTTGGTAGATTTTGCCAAAAGGATGGAAATGGCTGTGGTGAATACTTTCTTCCAGAAGAGCCAGGAGGAGAGGGTGACTTATAAAAGCGGAGGTGGGAGCACACAGATGGACTACATCTTATGTAGGCGATTGTAATTTGATGGAAGTCAGTAACTGCAAAGTAGTTGTGGATGAGTGTTGCCAAACAGCATTGAATGGTGGTGGTCAGGATGATACTGATGGTGAGGAAGGTGAAGAAGGCAAAGACGGAGCAGAAGGACAAAGTGGTGGAAGCTGAAAAAGGAAAGTGTCGTGTTGTCTTCAAGGAGGAGTTGAAACAGGCTGATCACGTATTATGACGGTGCTGCAATAACGAGTGAACTGTGTTCTATGTTTGTTCTTAAAAATATTGCCCAAGCAGCATTAAGCAACAACTCACTTACTCACTTTTATGTCGTTAAATAAGAGATTTATTTTTATGTTGGTGTTCCTTCCCAAATCTTTGTTAAATATTCATTTTATTTCCTCAATGCTCATGTTGGACATTATTGTTATTCTACATGTAAAATTAGTGCATGCTACTGAGTTAACAGAATAAATTTTTTCTTTGAAGGATGTAGTTTTCAGGTGTATTATCTGATAGTTAATTTGTTAACAAGCTTTAGCGTTGGGGGGCTTTGCCCCCACCGATACCCTCTGACCGGGGGGCACATCCCTCTGGACCCACTATTACTATTTCAATTTTGAAGATTCTCTCTCTCTCTCTTTGTGTCTCTCTGTCACATACACACACAGTGTGCAAACGGTTAAATTAGCAGCATCCAGATGAACTAGTGCAATTTGAATGGGACCGAACCCACGTGAATATCGAGGGCCTACTGTATCTGATTTAGATATTGAAGCCTTGCTATTTTTTTTCTGTTGCATCTCAGAATTGGTCAGAAATGTTTGAAACCTTGATGATGTGAAATATTTTGACCTTACGTTTAACTGTGGGGTTCAGGCTGTGCAGTGAAATTAGTTGTTGAAAGTGAGAAAAGCAATTGCGATTTACTTTGAGATGCTGGAAATCTAATTGAGAAGCCTCTTAATCTAAATACAAGAAATTTTTATTTTTACAGTAATAATTTGCTTATTTTTACTTGCCATGCATTTATGTATAAATCAGCTTGAAGCATTAACGTGATCTATACGAATATGGGCTTTTTACATTCAAGTTTTTCCTCATAAGGTGTTGCCATGGTGGCTTTTATTTCATAGCATGGAAAATGAAGTTGCGTGTAAATTGCAGTAATTTAGTCATACTTTATAGGATGTCGAATCTGGTACAGATTGGATAAAGACGCTCGCCTGACTTGCCAATATGTATAATGCCACCAACTTGAAACAGAAATGTATTTAATTTTTTTTTTCTTGTTACTTTTATGTCCTGTTAGCAGACTTGCCTAACATATTTAAAAATTTATGAGGAAGGCTACATTTCTGAAATCTTTTCCTGTAAAGTGGGCTTTTGTTGACGCTTGTGGTAGTGAATTTTAATGATACAGGGATCTCTCGCTACTTGGCGCTTCAATTAATGCGGCTTCAGTGCATCGCAGTTAAAAAAAATTCCTCAAATTAAAAAATAAGGAAATTAAGGAAGAATAGGGGGAAAAGTTATGGCAAAATGTAACAAAAACAAAGCCAATTGTCCAAAAAAAAAAAAACAACCCAAAATTTCCCATCAAAACTGCATACATTGTTGCATCTGGCGCATCTGTGCTCATATGTATGTCATGCAGTACTATCTGTATGTGCGTGTACAGACGCTCCCCAGCTTACGAACGAGTTAGGTTCTGGATGACCGTTCTTGGATGAATTTGTAAATCGTTACAGGGCATTCTTTAGAGGAGAACGCATGTTTAAACCTTGTATAAGTAACCTATATGAGTTTGTACAGTATACAATCTCTCTCTCTCTCTCTCTCTCTCCCCCCATAATCATCAATTAATAATTCTTTGTCAAAGTTTCATACAAATACATTGAAATTTGGTTTGTGCTCTGGGCACCTGTTGCCACTGTGCAGCGTCAGTTATTGCATTGTTCTATCCTTTGATGCTGAGCGCCAAGCAGGAAGGAACAACTGCCAAATTTTAATGTCTTGTGGTATGACGCGGCTAGATTCGAACTCCTACCTTCCGGAGGATAAAGTGGACGTGCTACCAACTGAGCTAAATCTCGGTTCAATCTAAATCATCTGTACATTATCAGTATCATGTTTAAATTCCTGGTTCCGCTCAAGCACAGCACAGCTGTTCTTTTTGTTCTTTTACTCTTATGAACTGGATAAGAATACTGGAGTTAATTTGTTTCTTTGAAAGTTTTGGCAGGAGTTCAGAAAAGTATCATACCAGCCAAGCCTCCCTCTGCTGGAGACTAATATTAAGTGTACCCCAGGATAATGTTTAATCATATTTCATACTTATATTTATGAGTATCTATCTTTCGGTAGATTTTATTCCATTTCTATTACTTCTTGTTCTTAAATTTCATTTCACTTTCGACCTCGGACAGACCTGTTCGTATCTTCGGATGTTTGCAAGACGAATGTTGGTAAGTTGGGTAGCATCTGTATTCATATTTTATTTACATCTTATGTTTTTTTTTTTTAATGTTTAACGGTTGGGGGGTGGGGGGTTGAGCCAACTTCACGGATTTCAATGGTCGCGTGGGGATCTCGGTCTCAATTAACCGCGGAAAGTGACGGATCCCTGTACATCATGAGCATGTAAGGTGTCAATTCATTCATTGTCTGCTCAGCCCCTAATGTCATGATTCCCAAGGGTCATTTTCATCAATTTATGATGTGTAACAGGTGCTGGCACCGGAGGTGCAAGGGCCATTCATTGCTGCTTATGGCTGTATTTATTATTCCTCCTCAAAATAAATTGTCTTTTCAGAGGGCCTAAATCACAGGATTTCACATAAATGTCAGACCTGGTGAAAATTAACACATTTTTTGGGGTCTCAAACATAGGTGTAGCAAAGTGTGTCTCTTGCACCACAGGTCTACATATAACTAAGCCTGGTGTTGTGTTGTATTGTGTGTTGGGAATACAGGGATCCCTCGCTACCTCGCGCTGCAATTCATGCGGCTTCAGTGCAACGCGTTTTTTTTTTTTTTTTTTTTTTTTTATTATTTTTTTTTTTATAATAAATATTCATTGAATTAAGCAGTAACGAAATTAAGGAAGAATAGGGGAAAAAGTTGATGAAAATGCCACTAAACAAGGCCAGTGATGCAAAAAAACAACAAAAACAAGCAATCCCAAACCCCCATCAAAACTACTTTGTGAGGTGCACAGCTGAGTGTGTGCATGCGCATCTGTGCGCGTGCGTCTGTATGTGTGTGTGTGTTTATATTTTATTTACATCTCAATTATTTTTTTAATGTTTGTTAATGTAAGAATTTAAAGCATTGAATATGTATTTATTGATATTATATACGCATATACATGTACGTATACGTCAGTCGGGGGGTTGATCCTACTTCACAGAATTCGGTGGTAGCGGGGGGGATCTCGGTCCCAATTAACTGTGGAAAGTGAGGGAACCCTGTAATGGCTGCAAATTAGAAAAGAGGCAAAAAATATTTTATGGCAATAGAAACACTTGTAAAGAGACGGCAGCACGAAAAACATGCTATTTGGAGGCTCCAGGAGCTTTATCACAAACAAAAGATAGCAGAGTGAGTGTCTGCAATGAAATATATTCTGAAGTGTGCAGTCATTACACTTATGTTGCAGTTCTTTATGCATTATTAAGCAATAATCATAAATAGTGTAATAATTGTGTGCAAGATGAATTACTTTATTTCCAGACTTGGTATTTGATTGTGTTCATGGTATATTAGAAAACATTAAGTGCTATACTTGGCTTACTGGATGCTTTATTCCATGCAGCCATGCCATCCTCTCCTCTTGTGCACCGGTAGTGGATGATATGATGGTGAGGCAGTGGCTATTAAATATATAGATGCTGACTCTGGATTTTAGCTACATGTTAAAAGGTTTTTATGAAACTATTGCTTGCTTCTAATACAAAATAAAACTGTTGAATTAAATTGTGGTAACATGGATCTACTCTATAATATGGTGTAAAATTAAATGTGGGAAGGTCAATAATTATATTTATTCTCACATGACATTTTCCACAAAACATCACCAATTCCACTTTTCTCCAGAATATACACATGCAAAGTTCAAAGATTGGATATAGGAGTGGACATTCTCCTGTTTTTTTCTTTAAATAGATCATAGCCTTTGCATGGAAAGTGATGTATGCTACTTTAAGGCCCTGTTTTGTACATGTCATGTTTATAAATGAGACCAAATGTCTACAAACAGGTCTCGGAAACAATCATCTAAAACCATTTCATGTTTATATTCAAATTTTACACGGTATTTGAACCTCTGGGGTGAAACTCTGTCTGACACCCTTTTCACTTCTAGAACATTCCTGACAAGTGTTTGAACTCCTTAATTTATATTAATCTTGGTCTGTTCCACTTTTTTTGCACGATACAGAGGATCCACAGGAGAGAGAACGGCGTGAACGCAGGGAACGAATGGAGAGAGAGAACAATGGAAATGAAGATGATGAAAGTCGGCAAAAAATAAGGGAGGAGAAAGACAAGGGCAAAGAACTTCAGGCAATCAAAGTAAGGATCTTGTCATTAGTTAAAAGCTGCAAGCGGTATCTACTTCATAAAGCAGGTGCAGCTTGCAGCTTTTATTTTTTTATTTGGTGTGTGTGTGAATATGGCATGAAAAACAATAATCGGAAAACCCACAGATACAGTAAAGTCAAGAACATGGAAGTGCACGTTTTGTATTTCTGAACTCATAATAACCTTTGTACATTATTGTATTATTACAATTACATATGTATTAAATACATTCATGCCAAGGTTGCCAAGGTTTCATGCCAAGAAAGAGCACCACTGATGCAGTGTTTGCTTTGAGGAAGTTAATAGAGAAGTACAGAGAAGGTCAGCGAGAGCTGCATTGTGCCTTTGTGGATCTGGAGAAAGCATATGACAGGGTGCCAAGAGAAGAACTGTGGTATTGCATGAGGAAGTCTGGAGTGGCAGAGAAGTATGTTAAAGTGGTGCAGGACATGTATGAGAGATGTGAGACAGTGGTGAGGTGTGCTGTCGCTGTCATTGAAGAATTTAAGGTGCAGCTTGGACTGAATCAAGGAACAGCTCTGAGCTCCTTCTTGTTTGCTATGGTGATGGACAGGCTGACAGACGAGGTTAGGCAAGAATCTCCATGGACTATGATGTTTGCAGATGACATTTTGATCTGTAGTGAGAGCAGAGAACAAGTGCAGGAAAATCTAGAGAGGTGGAGGTATGCCCTGGAAAGGAGAGGAGTGAAGGTTAGCCTCAATAAAAGAGAATACATGTGTGTGAATGAGAAGGACCCAAGAGGAACGGTGACGTTACAGGGAGCAGAGATAAGGAAGGTGGAGGATTTTAAGTACTTAGGCTCAACAATCCTGAGCAATGGAGAGTGTGGAGAAGAGGTGAAGAAGCGTGTGCAGGCAGGTTGGAATGGTTAGAGAAAAGTGTCCGGTGTGATAGGAAGGTATCGGCAAGAATGAAAGGAAAAGTGTACAAGACGGTGTTGAGGCCAGCGATGTTGTATGGTTTAGGAACAGCCCTGGGGAAAAGACAGGAGGCAGAGCTGAAGGGAGCAGATATGAAAATGTTGAGGTTCTCTCTGGGAGTAACGAGGATGGATAGGATCAGGAATGAGTACATCAGAGGGACAGCCCATGTAAGAGGTTTTGGAGACAAAGTCAGAGAGGCTAGATTGAGATGGTTTGGACATGTACAGAGGAGGGATAGTGAATATATTGGTAATAGGATGCTGAGGTTGGAACTACCAGGCAGAAGGCCTAGAGGAAGACCAAACAAGAGATTTATGGATGTGGTGAAGGAGGACATGAAGGTCATTGGCGCAAGAGAAGGTGATGCAGAGGACAGGGTGAGATGGAGGCAGATGATTTGCTGTGGCGACCCCTGAACGGAACAGCCGAAAGGAAAAGATATGCCTATACTCAAATGACAAGATACGGCACACTGAGTAATCAATCCAGTTTAGCTGTATCATGCACATTTAGAATTTATTACAGATATCCACTTCACACCACTGTACTGAAAAAAGAAGAAAAAAATGAAATGGTGACACTCCCAGTAGTTCCCAAACCTTGGCTTTTGAAATAAATTAATACATGAATTTAAAGTCACACAAGTGTCCACTAATTACAGTTAGAGTTCAACACCACACACGAAGATCTGAAGGGAAGAAACATTTTCTTTTCAGTAAGCAAATGTCTGCAATTTGCACACATGATCATGGAGTAACAGAGTCCACGGTCTTTCAGCTTTCCTTGGAATTTTTCCTTGTCTGAAGCGTGATTGTTAATCCTTGCTCCAGTATCCTTGTTTGGATTTTCTGTGTTTCCTGGAGATTCCACGCTTTCTTCGCCAGTTTGCTCCTCGATTCCTTAAGGACAACAGGGAGAGGTTTGGCATATTGGGGCGGAAATTAGCTGGATCGGTAGTTGTTCGTGGTAGTCGCATGTTGACACAATTTTTTTCAGGCTCTTTCACACCGAGGGAAGTACAAAGTTCCATAAGCACTGACCAAGAGTCTTTACTCTCGGGAATACCATACACGAGCAAGTCACTCTTCGGCAAACAAAGCTCTTAAGTAAGTAACTTGTTGCCACACCTTTTCCATTGCAGCCATCTCCTCTCTCTTTTTTTATTTCACGTTTATTGTCATCCATCTGCTCGGCATTGTGCGAGACGGAGATTAAAATATAATTGGTCTTGTTATGCATGTCCTTAATTTCATCTGTCATTGTTTCCATTTTACTCAGCAGTTTGAACTTTTGAGTGCTTGTATTATGAACACTTTGAGTTCGTCTAGAACCGGGTTGGCCGGTGCAGTAATAGCTGTTGGCGTGGCCGGTATATTCGTCAGCTCTGGCGCTTTGTCAGCACTGGTTTTAGCTTGGGTTTGAGTGTAGTCATCCAAATTTGCAGCGGCAGATGTGGAGGGAGTACCTCAGTCAGCTTTAGCTTTGTTCCCCTTTTTAGTGGTCATTTTTCATTCAATTTTTTGGCCAGGTTTGGAGAGTGTGAGAGACTAGTATCTTCTCATGACGACAGCGTCACTGGAAGTGTTCCGGGCCTGAAGAGAAGTTATGAACACATATAAAAAATGTTTTTCTATCATGTCTACAAGATATTCATTTAGCGAAGGGAGACATCAATAGTATGAGAAATGAATGGGGTCTAGAATGCATAATTACTCCATTTAGACCTAATGCTAGAGGAGTAGCTATACTGTGTAATAATGATATAGATCCCACTAGCTGCAAGAACCATCCAAGATGAACATGGTAATTTCGTCATTGCTGATATCTCGGTAGAAGAAAAAAAGATTTACATTTACAAATTTATATGATTCAAATATGGATGAGCCAAATTTATATATCGGGCTTTTTGAAAATATAGCCTCATTTGACAATGATTCTCTAATTATTGTAGGTGATTGGAATCTCATTCTAGACGCCTTTATGGATCCAGAAAGTTACAAGCATGTAAACAATCCTAAATCTAGGGACATTGTCATAGAAAACTCACAAAATCTTGATCTTATAGATATATGGAGGAAATTGAATGGAAACTCTAGAAAATATACATGGTGAAAAATTAATCCAAGGAAACAAGCAATACGAGATTTTTTCTTGATTTCGCAAGATATCGTTGACATTACTCTGGATTCAGACATCCTCCCAGGATATAAATCTGATCACTGAGCGATATCTTGAACTCTTTCAAACTCTATAAATCAAACAAGGGGTAAAGGGTATTGGAAATTTAACACTTAATTACTTCTTCATCCTGAATATAGCAAATTAGTCAGATCTATTCTAAAAGAAACAATTGATGAATACGCTGAAATGGACTCTTCTTACTCTGACAATATTGATCTGGTTTTTGATAATATTAAACTTAAAATAACCGACAGCTTATTTTTGGAAACTTTTTAATGAAAGTGAGAGGTAAAACTATCTCTTTTGCATATTAAAAAAAAAAAAAAAAGAGTTAAAAAAAAAAGAGTAAAGATAAGACGTCAGGTATGAGGGCATGCACCGGGACGGCACTTCGCTGCGTCCACCAGCCGCTTCCACTCATCCGGCCGTCTCCTGGCGATCGACCAGGCCTGCGCAGGGCCCATAACCCCCGGCAGGGCAGCCCTCTGCTGCGACAACCGCGTCGCACGCGGTCGTCCCCGCGATGGGCTCCAGCCCCTAGGATCCTGAACGGACAGGATCCGGTGTGCTGGGTCCGAAGGCGGGAAACGCGCCAAGTGCCCATAGTAGCGCAGATTTGCCATCCGCCAAGCGCCACGCAGCCCTCCGAGTTTCCTCAAGAGTTGGTGGGTCGCAGCCTGGGGAGGGTCGGATACAAGAGTTTCAGCATCCCCAATGGCCAGGTTCCGGGCGGGAGGGTCAGTACGATACAACTCCTCAAAGTACTTGGCCCAACGAGTCCTCACTTCTGATTCTTCAGTAAGGACACTACCGTCTGCAGCTTTCACCGTCTGACATCACGATGAGGAACGGAGGCTCCGCAACGCCCTGTAAGCCGGGCGTGAGTCACTCGAATTCAAGTGACCCTCGACAGTCTCACAGAGATCGCGGACCGCAGCCTCCCGATCTCTTCGCACCGCCTTCAGGTCCCTGGCCTGAATGCAGTCACGGGACACCTCCAGAATGCAGTCTCTGAAACCAGTCCAGAGAACCTCCGTGCCCGCACCTGCGTCCAGATACTCCAGGGATTCCCCAAGCTTACTGGCGAACTCCGAAGCCACATCAGGGTCCCTGAGTCGGCTTACGTCAAATCGCATTTGATGAACCAGGGCTTTCTCATGGCACCTGAAGCTGATCTTCAGAGTCGCCACCAGAAGCCCGTGGTCTACCGAGAATAGTTGGGCAATTCTGAAGACACGACTAACTACGAGAACATGGTCGATCTCCTTCCTAGTGACGCCACCGTTGGAGTACCAAGTCAAGCGGATCCGATCTCTGGAATCACGAGCCAGCAATCCTTAAGCCCCAACTTTTGGCGAAGTCAAGAAGCATTAAGGTGCTTTCATCGCGGCGTCCAGAGCCGTGGGGATCGACACATGCTTCGTAGCCATCCCGGTTAGTGCCAGTGGTCACATTGAAGTCCCCCAGTACGATCAGGGTGTCCCTTCTCGGAACCCCCGACACCACAGAGTTGAGCTGGTCGTAGAAGGTTTCCTTCATAGATCGATCACTTACCATGGTCGGAGCGTACACTGCGACGATAGAGAGCGTCCCCGCTGTGTGAGTCACCCTCAGTCGCATAATACGCTCATTGACTGGGACCACCTCCGAGACCAAACGAGCCAATCGATCAGTGACGGCGACGGCAACTCCTGGAGTGTGAAGACCGTCGGCTTGGCCAGACCAGTAGTAGGTGTACCCACCGACACCGGTCTCACCGGACCCAGGCCTCCGCACCTCAGAGAGGGCTGCAATGCCGACACCAAGCAGTCTAAGCTCCCTTGATAGCAGAGGCAGGTGAGAGTCGTCCCGCAGGGAAGTCACGTTCCTTGCGCCAACCCGGACCGACTGCCTCAGATTCAACCGAGGCAGCCGAAAGCAGCTGGTGTCCGACACCTTTGCACCGCCTGCGTCACTCACCCTATCACGCCCGACCTGGTTGCTCCAGAATTTCACCCACATCATTGAGTGAGGGTCCCAGAGGCTCATCCCAGCTTTTTACAGTTGTACAATTTTATCTCTAGTGTCTTTGGGAAGCTCTCTGGTCTTGGTCATGGTGAAGACTGCAGTCTGACAGTTTGAAGATGTGTGCATCTAATCCGTTCAAACAGGTGTCATTCATACTGATAATGAGTGAGGGCCGAAATAATGTTTGTTTTCTAGCTGCTCAATACTTATGGGCCTCCCATTTTCACAAATAAATTGTTCAAAAGTCATACAATGTGATTTCCTGGATTTTTTTTTTTTTTTTACATTCTGTCTCTCAAGCTTGATGTGTACCTATGATGAAAATTACAAACCTCTCATCTTTTTAAATTGGTGAACTTAGACATTTTTACATTGCCCAATACTTATTGGCCCCACTGTAGTTTATTCATCTCTGTGTATATGAGACTTGCACCCATGCTAGTAGGCTTACGCTTATGACCAACCATATTTGCTTCAGGTTACAAAAGTCCGCAAAACAGTGTAAACACAAAGATCACGGAGATGACGTCTTAACACAAGAGTAACACGCTATATAACTGATCATAAAAAAATTGTGCCGGCGATTTAGCTCGGTTGGTAGAGCGTCTGCTTTATCCTTTGGACGGTCGGAGTTCAAATCCGGCCGCGTCATACCATGACATGTTAAAATTTGGGAGTTGTTGCTTCCTGCTTGGCGCTCAGCATCAAAAGGATATAACAACGCAACACATTGAGCATATGCGTGTATGAAATTGTTCTATATAAGCATCCACAATAATAATAATAATAATAATAACATATATACACACACACGCACACACGCACACACACGCACAGTATGCCCTTGACTATTGGCAGTTTTGCACTCGAGGTTTGAGTACATGCCGTCTGCCCAGCAACCGGCACGTGATTCAAATTCAGCCAATGGCTGTCGTCTTTTCTGCTGATTGGTTGAGCTGATATCCCGCCCCTTTTTACTCAGTCACGCAAACTTTGTACATGTGTCGTTGGTGTTTTTTTCTGTTATTTATCACAGTAAGCACAGTTAAGCTCGGTCATGCCACCAAAACACTGCACAACTTCTCTGGCTTCTGGTAAGGCACCGAAGCGCATTAAAAAAGTAATGACGCTGCATGATAAAGTTGAATTACTTGAATATGCTTCTGGAAGGGAAAAGTTTTGCTGCAGTAGGGCACCATTATAAAGTAAATCAGCGTACAGTCCGCTATATAAAGAAGAAGAAGGCCATCAGAGCTAGTGTAGCATCGGGCTATTGTGGAAGTGCTAACAAGGTGAATGTGGCAAGAAACAAGGGAATCGTCAGGATGGAATCCGCCTTGGTATTCTGGACACAAGACTTATGGAGGAAAAATATCCCTTTAGACACAAAGATGATTTGTAAGAAGGCACCGAGTTTATATTCTCAATTCAGCGGAGGCAGCGAAGGTAAACCACAACCAGGACCATCAGCTGCAGAGCCTTTTCAAGCCAGTAAGTGTCGGTTTGATGGTTTTGTAAAACGTTACCAGATTCGAATCGGAAAATCACACGGAGAAAGCACAGCTGCAGATCCACACGCTGCGGAGAAGTACTGGATCCTGATGCATTTCAGCAAATTGTTCTGGAAAATGGATACAAGCCAGAGCAGGTATTCAACTTTTTTTTATTAGGAACTATATTCAACTTTAAAATGCAGCCATGAGGCGGGGGGGGGGCACTAACCAGTGTCTCTCCCCCTCATGCCGGTCCCAAGCCCGGAGAAATGCAGAGGGTTGTGTCAGGAAGGGCATCTGACGTAAAACCAATGCCAAACTTTTATGATGCAAATGAGAAGTATTACCCCCATACCGGATCAGTCGAGGCCCGGGTTAACAATGACCGCATCAGTGCTGTCAATCAACAGGGTACTGATGGAAATTGGACTACTGTTGGTCGAAGACGTCGAAGAAGGGAGAGGTGGGAGGCGTGGCGTGTCCGTAGGCAGAGAGAGAGAAGAGGAAAGGAATGAGTCTAGGACTGAGAGTGGGGACTTTGAATGTTGGAACTATGCAAAGAAAAGGTAGAGAGCTGGCTGACATGATGCAGAGGCGGAAGGTGGACATACTGTGTGTTCAGGAGACCAGGTGGAAAGGTAGCAAAGCTAAAAGCTTAGGAGCAGGGTTACAGCTATTTTATCATGGCGTGGATGGGAAGAGAAATGGAGTAGGAGTCATCTAGAACATTCCTGACAAACCCCTCCTTCAAGAAGTGAAAAGTGTCAGACAGAGTGATAAGTCTCAAGTTAGAAATTGAAGGCATGATGGTCAAAGTTGTTAGTGTTTATGCCCCACAGGCACGATGTGAGGTAGAAGAGAAGGAGAGATTCTGGAGTGAGTTAGATGAAGTGATGCAGCGTACCCCCAGAGGTGAAAGAGCGGTCATTGGTGCAGACTTCAATGGACATGTTGGTGCAGGCAACAGAGGGGACGAGGAAGTGATGGGCAGGTTTGGTATCCAGGACAGGAACACAGAAGGACAGATGTTGATAGATTTTGCAAAAAGGATGGAAATGGCTGTGGTGAATACTTTCTTCCAGAAGAAACAGGAGCATAGGGTGACTTATAAAAGTGGAGGTAGGAGCACACAGGTAGACTACATCTTGTGTAGGCGATGTAATTTGAAGGAAGTCAGTGACTGCAAAGTAGTAGTGGGTGAGAGTGTTGCCAAACGGCATAGGATGGTGGTATGCAGGATGACACTGATGGTGAGAAAGGTGAAAAAGGCAAAGGCAGAGCAGAAGACAAAGTGGTGGAAGTTGAAAAAGGAAGAGTGTCATGTTGTCTTCAAGGAGGAGTTGAAACAGGCCAGGAAGTGCTTCCAAATGACTGGACAACCACAGCAAATGTGATCAGGGACACAGGTAGGAGAGTACTTGGTGTGTCCTCTGGAAGGAAAGTAGATAATGAGACTTGGTGATGGAATGAGGAAGTGCAGGAGTTTGTACAAAGGAAGAGGATAGCTAAGAAGAAGTGGGACATTGAGAGGACCGAAGAGAGTAAACAGGAGTACAGGGAGACAGAGCGTAAGGCGAAAGTAGCAGTGGCTAAGGCCAAACAGAGGGCGTATGATGACTTGTATGATAGGTTGGACAGTAAAGAGGGAGAAAATGATCTATACAGGTTGGCACAGCAGAGAAATAGAGATGGGAAGGACGTGCAGAAAGTTAGATTGATAAAGGACAGGGAGGGAAATGTATTGACTGATGACAGAAGTGTGCTGGGAAGATGGAAAGAGTAATTTGAAGAGCTGATGAATGAGGAAAATGAGAGAGAAAAAAGAGTAGATGAGGTGACCATTGAGGAGCAGGATGTAGCAAGGATCAGTAAGGGTGAAGTGAGAAGGGCATTGAAGAGGATGAAGAATGGAAAGGCAGTTGGTCCTGATGATATACCTGTGGAGGTATGGAAGTGTCTAGGAGAGGTAGCAGTAGAATTTCTGACAAGAACATTCAACAAGGTCCTAGAGAGTGAGCAGATGCCGGAGGAGTGGAGAAGTGTGCTGGCGCCCATTTTTAAGAACAAGGGAGACGTGCAGAGTTGCGGCAACTACAGAGGGATAAAGTTGATGAGCCATACGATGAAGTTATGGGAAAGAATAGTGGAAGCTAGACTAAGGGCAGAGGTCAGCATTTGTGAACAACAGTTTGGTTTCATGCCAAGAAAGAGCACCACAGATGCAATGTTTGCTTTGAGGATGTTAATAGAGAAGTACAGAGAAGGTCTGAAGGAGCTGCATTGTGCCTTTGTGGATCTGGAGAAAGCATATCACAGGGTGCCGAGAGAAGAACTGTGGTATTGCATGAGGAAGTCTGGAGTGGCAGAGAAGTATGTTAGAGTGGTGCAGGACATGTATGAGAGATGTAAGACAGTGGTGAGGTGTGCTGTCGGTGTGACCGACGAATTCAAGGTGGAGATGGGACTGCATCAAGGGTCAGCTCTGAGCCCCTTCTTGTTTGCTATGGTGATGGACAGGCTGACAGACGAGGTGAGACAAGAATCTCCATGGACTATGATGTTTGCAGATGACATTGTGGTCTGTAGTGAGAGCAGAGAACAAGTGCAGGAAAATCTAGAGAGGTGGAGGTATGCCCTGGAAAGGAGAGGAATGACGGTTAGCCTCAGAAAATCAGAATACATGTGTGTGAATGAGAAGGACCTAGGAGGAATGGTGATGTTACAGGGAGCAGAGATAACCAAGGTGGAGGATTTTAAGTACTTTGGCTCAACAATCCAGAGCAATGGAGAGTGTGGAAAAAATGTTAAGAAGCGTATGCAGGCAGGCTGGAATGGTTGGAGAAAAGTGTCCGGTGTGATGTGCGATAGGAGAGTGTCAGCAAGAATGAAGGGAAAAGTGTACAAGACGGTGTTGAGGCCAGCGATGTTGTATGGCTTAGAAACAGTGGCACTGAGGAAAAGGCAGGAGGCAGAGCTGGCGGTAGCGGAGATGAAAATGTTGAGGTTCTCTCTGGGAGTAACGAGGATGGATAGGATCAGAAATGAGTATGTCAGAGGGACAGCCCATGTTAGATGTTTTGGAGACAAAGTCAGAGAGGCTCGATTGAGATGGTTTGGACATGTACAGAGGAGGGATAGTGAGTATATTGGCAGTAGGATGCTGAGGTTGGAACTACCAGGCAGAAGGTCTCGAGGAAGACCAAAGAAGATATTTATGGATGTGGTGAAGGACATGAAGGTCGTTGGAGTCAGAAAAGAAGATGCAGAGGATAGGGTGAGATGGAGGCGGGTGATTTGCTGTGGCGACCCCTGAAAGGAGCAGCCGAAAGTAGAAGACGACTATGTTTAACTTTAACTTAAGTTGGATAACTTGTGCCTAATCCTTTTCTTGAATGAATAAAATACTGTATGTTTCAATCCATCAGGTATTTTACATGGATGAGACAGGGTTGTTTTGGAAAAATATGCCTTCCAGAACATTCCTCATGAAGGGTGAAATTAGAGCCCCTGGTTTCAAAGTGCAAAAGGACAGAGTAATACTTGTGTGGTAATGCTGCTAGCTGGATGACGAAACCTGGACTTATTCATGTCTGCAAACCCTTTTCATCACTATGAAAAAATAACAAGGCCAGCTGCCAATAACCATGTTCCTAACAAAGGCCAAGACAACTTCTACACAACCCACACTCGAAGGAAATACACCACCTCCTCTCTTCTGAAGTAATAATACTTCCTCCTGAAGAAACAACAGTTTCTTTTAAAGTGCTTGAAGATAATTAATCTGAACTGTTGTAAAGTTCTATAGTACTGTACAGTATTAAAATGTTTTAAGTTATTACAGTACTCTACCTAATTTAATATTTAGGATGTTTGTGTGAGATTTTGTTCTGTAGTACAGTACTAGGCCTTCTCAAAAAATTAGAATATTGTGATGAAGTTCATTATTTTCTGTAATGTAGTGATAAGAATTAAACTTTCATCTATTTTAGATTCATTGCACACCAACTGAAATATTTCAGGTCTTTTATTGTTTTAATACTGATGATTTTGGCATACAGCTCATGAAAACCCAAAATTCCTATCTCAAAAAATTAGCATATTTCATCCGACCAACAAAAAAAAAAAAAAGTTTTTAATCCAAAAAAGTCAACCTTCAAATAATTATGCTCAGTTATGCACTTAGTACTTGGTCAGGAATCCTTTTGCAGAAATGACTGCTTCAATGTGGCGTGGCATGGAAGCAATCAGCCTGTGGCACTGCTAACGTGTTACGGAGGCCCAGGATGCTTCGATAGCGGCCTTAAGCTCATCCACAGTGTTGGGTCTGGTGTCTCTCAACTTTCTCTTCACAATATACCACAGATTCTCTATGGGGTTCAGGTCAGGAGAGTTGGCAGGCCAATTGATCAAAGTAATACCATGGTCAGTAAACCATTTACCAGTGGGTTTGGCACTGTGAGCAGGTGCCAGGTCGTGCTGAAAAATGAAAATCTTCATCTCCATAAAGCTTTTCAGCAGATGGAAGCATGAAGTGCTCCAAAATTTCCTGATAGCAAGCTGCATTGACCCTGCCCTTGATAAAACACAGTGGACCAACACCAGCAGCTGACATGGCACCCCAGACCATCGCTGACTGTGGGTACCTGACACCGGACTTCAGGCATTTTTGCATTTCCTTCGCCCCAGTCTTCCTCCAGACTCTGGCAACTTGATTTCTGAACGACATGCAAAATTTGCTTTCATCTGAAAAAAGTACTTTGGACCGTTGAGCAACAGTCCAGTGCTTCTTCTCTGTAGCCCAGGTCAGGCGCTTCTGCCGCTGTTTCTGGTTCAAAAGTGGCTTGACCTGGGGAACGCGACACCTGTAGCCCAGTCCACTGCTTCCACGGGTCCCCCAAGGTCTGGAATCAGCCCTTTTCCACAATCTTCCTCAGGGTTCGGTCACCTCTTCTGGTTGTGCAGCGTTTTCTGCCACACTTTTTCCTTCCCACAGACGTCCCACTGAGGTGCCTTGATACAGCACTCTGGGAACAGCCTATTTGCTCAGAGATTTCTTTCTGTGTCTTACCCTCTTGCTTGAGGGTGTCAATGATGGCCTTCTGGACAGCAGTCAGGTCGGCAGTCTTACTCATGATTGTGGTTTTGAGTAATGAACCAGGCTGGGAGTTTTTAAAAGCCCCAGGAATCTTTTGCAGGTGTTTAGAGTTAATTGGTTGATTCAGATGATTAGGTTAATAGCTGTTCCCTATTGAAGTACCTTTTCATGATATGCTCATTTTTTGAGATAGGAATTTTGGGTTTTCATGAGCTGTATGCCAAAATCATCAGTATTAAAACAATAAAAGACCTGAAATATTTCAGTTGGTGTGCAATGAATCAAAAATATATGAAAGTTTAATTTTTATCAGTACATTACAGAAAATAATTAACTTTATCACAATATGCTAATTTTTTGAGATGGACGTGTGTGTGTGTGTGTGTGTGTGTGTGTGTGTGTGTGTGTGTGTGTGTGTATATATATATATATATATATATATATATATATATATATATATATATATATATATACATACACACACACACACACATATAGACGCTCCCTGACTTGCGTTTTTAATTGCTTCCGGACAGCCGAACATAAGTTGAAAGTGAACGTAGGTTGTTACAGTAATGTATGACGCTCATACTGTACTATACACCCATTACCGTATCTCATAAAACACCCTTAAATCAATTATTCTAAACATAACATTGGAAAATAATGTCGACATTCATTTCAAATAAGTCACATATTTATACCGATTTACTTTACATCAGTGCTTCTCAATTATTTTCTGCACACACACACACACACACACACCCTCCGGAAGGGGAAAATATTTTGTGCCCCCCAGTATAAATAGTGTTATTTGTCTAAAAATTGTTATAAATAATCCTCTGCATAACAATGTATCCTTATTAGCATATTAAATCCTTATCATTATGGAATACAAATAAAATGAAATATAGATCAACTTCCAACAAAGAATAACTTTATTGACAAATTTTTAGTCTTTAAACAAAAAGATTCAAAGTGCATCAATTTGCCTGAAATAAAAAGTATCCTTATGTAAATTGTCAACATTTTCTGACCAACAATTTGAACCATTTGCTAATGAAAAATAAAATCACTCAGTAATAATAAATTCAAATTGATCGGCAATATTAACTCAGGAGCACAATAAATGAAACACTTTAACCTACAAAACAAAATGAATAAAATTATCATCAAATGATTAAGTCCAGATTAATCGCTATAATGAGCACATTTCTCAGTACACAGCTTTTCGAGGCCGGGTTTAAAGCACGATACTGAACCCTCAGCTCTTGCTCAATGCTGAAATAGGACCTGGACTTATTTTTGCAGCAGTGATGTCATCTAGTATGACAGAGACTGTGTGTGCTGCAGGTCGGATCAGTTCCTCTGCTCTGTGGCGGGGAGTTTCTTCACTGAGCAGTTTGGTACTCCATCTTATCTGATGCTAACAGAGCTTGGTTTGCTGGAATAGCATTCACAAAGCGGGATGGTTGTTGGAAATACTCAGCACATTTTCGTTGAAAAAAGTCACGTGGCTCATCATGTGATCAGGGTGTGACGTCTTTAAGAGACGCCTGAATTTATTTGGGTTCATGCTGTCCGCTGCCAATGTTTTCGGACAAAGTAAACACTGCGGTCTTTCCTTGTTTCTCACTGCAGCACAGTGAAGCAGAGTACTACATCCGCTTCATCATACCTCCTCCACTTAACTTCCAGGAGACTTTCGTTTGTCTCAGTCTCGCTCTCTGCCTCTCTTTCCATCCCTGTTAAAAATTTCCATGGTGGGTTTATTAACTTCACTTCTTATTTTACCTCTGGGCACACTCTGACCGTGAGGAAGTCACTGCCACCTGCTGTAGTGGATGTAGAATTACACTTTATCCTAATACGGCAAAAAAAAACAAGCATGTTCCCAGCCCCCCCCCCCCGCCCCTCCAGGGGGGTGTGCCCCACTATTTCAGAACCACTGCTTTACATGAAGCTTAAAACAGCCAATTAACGCTTACAATATGTGAAGCGCTCAGTACCGAAAGTAGTGTACTTGTTGTGGGTTATACAGACTTCTGGTCTTTCAAGTGCACAAGGGTGCTGTTGAACTCGTTTAGAACACAGCTTGCACTGATGTAAATCCAAGCAAAGTGGAGAGTTCTTTCTTTTGTGTAAGTAAGTTGTGAACTTTATTCAAGAGATGCATACAAAGAACAAGTACAAATCCTAATGAATATTAAAATAAAAATCAGTATACACTCTTAGGATTCTGCTAAAAGATAATAAATATCTGTAATTGTTCTGTTGGTGTATTTGTGGATTTCATTTATATTACAACTCTTTGCTTAACTGAGTATGCATGGTAGATTGTGCCGAACTTGTGATGAACTAAGACATTATCCATCATGGTGTCAAAGCTTTGAACATTTTTCACAGGATTAATATTTACCTTTTGGAGCGATTGTGTTGGGTCCAGTGTTCCCTACACTCTCTTATTCATGGCGCATGTTTTGGAAATACTGCTACTGCCATCAAGTGGTTTTAGAGTGAAAATTTTCCCTGCAGAATTACAGTCCGTTCTATTCCCTTCTTTTCATTGGGATATGATGTTGGGTAAGTCACATAACTGATTATGACAGGAGGTACTTTGGTAGATTAATGCACCCATCTTGGCAACAGTTAATCAAGCAATAGTAGAAAGCAATGTTGCCACTTCATTCTCTACCTCGCAGTACAATTGCCACCAGGTATCACTATCAAAATGTAAGGCTGTGGACCTTGAAAGTCTATAATTAATGGAGCGCAATGTACAGTGTTGCTGTGTGTACTACACAAGGTGGTATTAGGGTTAAATAATAAAAACAAAGTAAAATATTTTATTTGTTCCTGATGTCATATTGTGACCGTTTTATTTTATTGGTCATTTTTGTTTTACAGGAGCGTTATTTAGGTGGAATGAAGAAACGGCGTCGCACAAGACATCTTAATGATAGGAAGTTTGTGTTTGAGTGGGATGCTTCTGAGGACACATCAATTGATTATAACCCATTGTAAGTATCTAACAATTTAAAAATTAGCATACTGAGATTTCCAACTGCAATCACGGACACTCCTTGGAAAGATGTTCTTCCATTTTTGTTACTCCCAGTTCTTGCTTAAACACCCCCCCCCCCAATTAAATAAATAAATTGGCCCATGAAGTGAGCACTGCCCCTTCGCCCATGTACCATGTTATAAAAGGTATGTGAAGTCCCAAAATGAACTCTAAAATGATTAGTGATTTGCGTTTGACTTGATGTGTAAAATGCAAATTGAAGACTGTTGCTGTGTTGGTCATATTGAATATTGCACCAAGATGCCAGGTGCCTTTCTTTTTCATTCTGACATGTGAGGTCTCTTCTGTACTTAATCGTCAGTGGATGGCAGGAAAAATATCAGTGACTCCACTGCATCCAAAGTCTTCCAGAATTTTAGCAGTGGATTGGAACCAACTGACTGACACTGGTACAGTAGGCCCTTGACATTCACAGGGGTTCGGTTCCGTGCCCTCCAGCAAATCGAGATAATCCATGAGCTCTGTACCCGCAAGTAAAACTCCATGTATCACATCACATGCGCGAATGAGCAGCTAGAAGTAAAATACTATGTATCTATTTCATGCACTAATATATGCTTCTTAAACATATTCTATAGACAGTCTTACTCATTAATTTAGTATTAATGTAGTAAAATGTATTAATGATTTAAGAAAAACTTTTCAATTTTTACTGTTATGTTTATTGATGATAAAATATAAACGTTATACAGCATATGTATAAAAACACCTTTCAAAGCATCCTCTGAAAAACAAACAGCACTGTAGTTTTCAAAAATGCCCATGAGAGGAACGTGTTGCATTAGGCATGAGATGACTGAATTCAGGTATTGACTGAACTCAGCCGGGGTGAGTACAAAACAGAATTTTAGAGTTAGCGAGCGTTACAAACCAAAGAAGCGGCGATGTGATGTGAGTTAATCCTCTGGCGCAGAGGTGAGCGTGCTTTTGTTTACTGAGAGTAAATGAGAATAGTGAATTCAGGTGTGTGCTACCTAGCAACTCAGCCAAGCCCCTCAGCCGAAGAAAAGTAAACAGTTTGTTAGAGGCACAGCGCCAAAATCAAAGTCCCCCAAAACACAGACCATAACAAAAAGGACGTTAAAGAACAAGAAATGTAATAATTTGGATAAACAAAACAAAATGAGAAACATGCTACACCACAGTAAATAAAATATAACACACAAACATTTTAAACATTAGGTCATGTACTGGAATAATAATTGAAAAAGACTTTAATAGTGGAGTGTTTTACAACAGTTCAGACGACTACTCCTCTTCAGCAATGACGTGACTTCAGACGAAACTGTTGTTTCTTCCGGAGAAAGTCTGATTTCTTCAGAAGAGACATCCAGCGTCATTACCTTTTTCTGGTGCTTAACAGGCGTTTGAGTGACATCAGAGAACTTAACTGGTAATTAAAACACACTAAAAAAGGGCTCATTGCCAACTTGTGTGTGAATGAGGAAAAAGGGTCGTTACATCATCTCAACCAAATCAGCAGGAAGGAGGACAGCCATTGGCTGAATTTGAATCACGTGCGAATTGCTCGGCAGTCCGTGAATACTCAAACCGTGAGTGCAAAACCACGAATAGTCAAGGGTCTACTGTATACAGATTTTTGTGAAAAATGTGATTTATGATGGACTTTGGCATGCTGAAATAATCTTATTAATCATAATTATAAAAATAATCATAATTTGCGGTCCGGGAGCAGCAGTCTAAGCCATGAGGTCCATACGTTCCTCTCTCCAGCCACTTCCTCCAGCTCTTCTGGGTGACACATATACATATATACATACGTGTGTGTGTGGATATATATATATATATATATATATATATATATATATATATATATATATATATATATATGTTCTGGACTATACGTTGCTCCAGAGTGCAAGTCGCATTGGCCAAAAAATGCATAATAAAGAAGAATAAACGCACCAATCGCAAACTCATGGAAACTGTCTACCTTGGCTTTGCAAATCTGCTGGCAGTTTTTGTGATGACGTGTTCCTCGCTCTGATAGAGAGGCGGTTCCGTTGCATGAAACGGTATCACTAAGAAAGTCCTCCTGTAAAGTAATTTCTATTAATCTCCTCGCCAACTGCCTGGATGTGGAGACACAACTGCACTGTTGACAAGGCTCTCCCTGATGCACGTTGCTCAAACTCCCATGTGTGAACTTGTTTCTCTAGCTGTGACCATCTAGCTTTTAGCCAGCGATTTAGCTTTTTTAAAAAAATTTTCATTGCAGTAATAATGTTGTTCAGAAATCCGTCATGGCCGACGATGACGTGGAAGGGATTGTCTGATGCCGGTGACATTGGTGTGAGAACAGCTCTGAATTGGAGATGAAGCTTCTGTCACAGGCGTCACACACAACGGCTGCCTCATTAGTCATTGTTGGCTGGCTGATTCGTTTACATTTCTTTCTCTGATTGCATCTGCAGCACCGCCCACACCTGTTCTCCACACTTTCCTGTCTCCACACTTTCCTGTCTTCAACAGCTTGTTTCCAGTTGGTGAATTCATCAGTGTTCTTGAGGCACTTCTTGAATGTTTCTTTGTACCTCAACCTCGGAGATCCAGTCTTTCTGGTGCCTTATCGCAGTTCACCATACGGAACAGCCTTCGGAAGCCTGTTTTCTGACACGTGCCAGTTCCGACGTACCCAGTCCACCTTAGCTGGGAGGTGATGATCAGCTCCTCTATGCTAGGAATGTCAACTTTTCAGGATTCAGGATTTTTAATAGCCATTTGTGATTTTACACACAGGAATTCTTGTGCAGTTGTTCAGAGTCAAGTTACAAACAAAAGAAGGCTCAAATCAACAACACACAAACTGCTATAAAATAAATACATAATTCTATATTTAAAGGTCCTTACACAGACCTAGTAAACAACAACAATAATAATAATAATAATAACAGTAATAAAAATAAAATGATGATGATGATAATAATAATAATGATAATAATACAATAAATAAATCGGTAGATGATGCCAATAAATGAAATTGCACTAAATTATATTAAATTATATTTGTATTTATATTACATTTCTTGCATTGTTTTGTTTGGGAGAAAAAATGAACAGTTCTCTGGGTAAACAAAATGGCCGCAAGTTCAAAGTTAGATATTCCACATTCTCAGAGCAAGGTTTAGAGATAATCTATAGTCAGTACACCAGGTTTATTTAACAAGAATCCACCGTTCTTTCACCGCGGTTCTTGTTCTAGCTCCTGCACTGCGGTCCTTTCTGAAGGCCGTGTAGCCAGCTGGTGTAGTCGCCTCGTCGGGGGTACTCTCCTCGAGCCATGCTTCACAGAAACACAGCATGGGACAGTTCTGTAGATCCCTCTGCGCTGCAATCCGAGCATGAAGCTGGTCCATCTTTCACAGAGACTGAACATTTTCAAGCAGCATGACCGGGAGTGCTAACCTTCCACTTCTAACCAAGTTGTCGTTCGGCCCCCTCCCTGCCTGCCGCGTCTCCGCCTGGGCTTATTGTTATCCGATGTGTGGCTAGCATTGAGCTGCGGTATCATATTAGCTCAGGAATTGAGTGTGCTCAGTTCTAAATGTCCAAAAGGACTGCGCTCTCAAAACTGTAGTAGGGTCGCCCGGTCATAGACGAGCAGAGTGCAAAAAACAACATACAAAACAAATTTAACCAAACAAAGACACAATTTGACTCTTCTCTGGACCTCGAAGTTCGATATGTGATCTTGAAGTTCCTGAGCTGATGGAGCTGTTTTTGCTGGAAGGTGTCCAATCCCTTCAAATGATGTCTATAGAGAGTCCAGGTCTCACATTCGTACAGGAGTGTTGGAAGCACAACTGCTCTGTAGGCCTTAATCTTGGTCTTCAGGCAAATGTCCTTCTAGTCCCAAAGTCGGTTTCTAAGTTTTCCGAAAGCCGTTCTGGTAGCTCGAGTTCTTCTTGCAATCGCAGGGTCGACAGTTCTGTTGTTAGATATGGCCTTGCCCAGGCACGTAAACTTTTCAACTTCCGCAAGCGGTGCGCCGTCAAGTAGCACATCCCTGGGGGTTACTGCATTGATGTGAGTGTCCTGAATCAGCACTTCGGTCTTCTTGCAGATGATAGTTAGTCTGAACCTCTTGGAGGCATCAGCGAATGCAGTCACCAGGATTTGCATTGCTTGCAGACTGTGCGTCACGAGCGCTGAGTCGTCTGCAAGGAGGAGCTTTCGGATAAGTACATCACGAGTCTTGCTTTTTGCTTGTAGACGTCCGAGGTTGAATAGATCGCCATCACTTCTTGTTCGTACGTATAAATCTCCGAGTTCTTCTGGCATGCTTTTGTAGAACTGCAGCTAGGAAGATCATTTGGTAAGAACACAGCCCTGCTTTACACCATGCCCAACACAGTGAGCATTCATTGCAACACAGAATGCGGGCAATCATACCACTGTGAAACCTGCACACAACGTTGACAAATTTCTATGGACACCCAGAACAAGCAAGACGTTTCCATTGAATCTCTCTGTCCACTTTGTCAGATGCCTTGCTGAAATCCAAAAAAGTGACAATTGGAGGCTGCCGCTGTTCTCGTGACTTTTCCTGTAGCTGTCTTTGAGTGGCTATCATGTCTTGTGTGGATCGGTTGACTCGGAATCCGCACTGACTCTCAGGAAGGACGGCTTCTGTAAGAGACTGGAGTCGGTTCAGCAGAATTTTGGCCAGAATCTTTTCCGCTGTGGACAGCAATGAGATTTCTCTGTAATTTCCACAGTCTGTATGCGCGCCCTTTTGTAGATCGTGACAATGATGGCGTCCTTGAAGTCTTGGGGTACTCCTTCGCTTGACGACCAGATGTTGCGGATAGTTGAAGCAGCTGGTGTCTTAGAGCTGTTCCTCCATACTTCCACAATTCAGCTGGTATGCCATCCGGACCTGCAGTTTTTCCATTTCTCATCTTGATGGCTAATTTCAGCTCTTCTGCACTTGATGGTCCACCCATGCCTTGCCTAATAGGCAGCTTCGGTATTTCACCAGCACTGTCATCGGCACTGGCCTCTGGATTCAGCAGACGCTCAAAGTGTTCCTTCCATCCCGCCATTATGTTGCTCTTCTGAGTATAAAGCACCGCACCGTCCATGCTTTTCACAGGTCCATTGTGGCCTGTAGACTACTTTCAGAGATGGGAAGAACGCTTTGGAATTGTTTTTGTTTGCTAGTCGCTGGATTTTGCTTGCTTTTATCAGCAACTAGTTCTTCATCGCTCGCAGTTTCCTTTGAAGTTCTGCTTGTGCCACCTTGTATTGGTTTTTCCAAAGCTTTTGTGCAATGGCTGCCCAGAGTCCGCTGGAAGAGAGCGGTTTTTCCTGGCGATGAGAGCTGTGATCTCTTCATCAGATGCATCGGACCAGTCTGCATGTGTCTTGCTGGGTTTGCCAAGGACCTCTGCGGCAGTGCTGTAGACTGCGTCTTTCAAGGCCTCTACAGTACCAATTGCCATGGGCGGAAGATTACCAGTGATCTTGGAGTTCAGCTTGTCTCTTTCAGCATCGCTTGTCAGCTTAGCGATATTCAACTTTCTTGGAGGTTTTGACCCTCGCTTTTTGTGTTTTGGCTTCAGCTTGACATTGCACTTCACGCAGATCAGAGCGTGATCAGTGTTGCACTCACCTCCACGCATCACTCTGGTGCTGCGGAAGACTTTCAGGTCAGCTCTTTGTGATAATGTAGTCCAGCAGAGCCAGATGTTTTAATCGCAGGTGCTTCCATGTGTAGTACTATTTGTCTAGAATATTGAAGGTGTTAGTGATTGCCAGTTGATGCTCTGAACACTTCAGTGGGAGTATTTCACCGTTGGAGTGCATTCGACCCCTTCCAAACTTGCTGAGACATTGCGTCCAAGTGTTGTGGTCACTTCAGACTTGCATTAAAGTCAACGAGAATGATGACTTTGTCAGCTAGATGGATTTCCGCACGTACTCTACGTAGTAAAAGATAGAACAGTTCTTTGGTCTCGTCGTCGTTGGTCTTGGTTGGCGTGTAGGCTGAGATCATCGTCCGATACCTCTGTTTACATATATGAATGCGCAGAGATATTAACCGATCCGATATTCCAGTTGGTAGAGACTCCAACTGCCTAACCAAGATATTTGAAATTGCTAAAGCAACTCCAGCTTCTCTCCGTTCGCCCTTCAGCTTCCCAGACCAGAAGAATGTGTGTGACTATTCTTGAGTTGTCCGACATCATAAAGTCTGGTTTCCTGCAGCGCGGCAATGTTGACCTTGTAGCGAGCTAATTCTTTAAAGATGAGCACAGTTTTTCTTTCTGGTCGCATATTATCAATGTCAAGTTCTGACGTTCCATGAAGCCAGTATCAGTACCTTTTTTTACTTGGTTTACGCACCGCTGTAGTGGATTCCCGCTGACAGCGGTTTGCCAGCCAGGAAATGTGAACGAGCAATTTTTAGTCCACCTTTTCTAGGACCATCACTGGATTGGGACAGGCAGTGCATCCCTAAAAAAGGCTGCCTGGTCGTCAAGGCAGCTGCCTTGCAATGCTGTTGTTGGTCAGTAAAAGCACGACCATCACATCTCGACCGCCTATATGCAGGGATCACGCTTCAAGTTCATCAAACCGGCCAGTTCGCCTTCACTCTGTCACCATAGAACTTCGCCTAAATACCCTCCAGAGCTTGAGCAAATGGAAGGAACTAACAGCTTGTCCAGTACTGATAGCACCCTCTCCTTTGGTAGTGGAAGCTCAGAGGCAAGGTAAGACCAAGACAGTCTGCACAGAGCAGCCAATGGCGTCCGATGACCGGTGCCGGAACATAGTCATGTCCAGTATCGCCTTTGTTCACTGCGTCGGCACTACGGTGTTGGTTTCTGAACCGCACTTTGTCTAGACATTCACCCTGGACCTGTTTGCCTTGGGTGACCCTACCAAGGGCATTATGCCCCCGACAACATAGCCCCTAGGATCAGTAGTTCACGGAAACCCCTCCATCACGATAAGGTGGCGATTCAAGGAGTGGGCAGTAATAACCTCCTCTTTTCAGCCCTCTTGTTGCCTTCTTTCGGTTGCGAGTGTAAAAATAAACATGTGAAATTATGTTCGTTATTATTATGACGAACAGAATTCTACAATAAAAATTTCACTACCTTGTCGTGGAGACACAACTGCACTGTTGACAAGCTTCTCCCTGCAGCATGTTGCTCAAGCACCCATGTGTGAGCTCGTTCCTCTAGCTGTGGCCATCTAGGTTTTAGACTGCAATGAGCTTTTTTTTTGGGGGGGGGGGGGTTTGTTGGTTTTCTTCACTGTAGTAATAGTAATCACTGCTTTTCTCCAGTCCCTCACAAGTTTCTGGTTCACTCCAAAGTTTCTTTCTGCTGCACAATTACCATTTTCTACTGTATATTTCACTACTTGCACCTTGTAATCCACTGAATAGTGATTTCTTTTTGGGGACATTTCTTCAGTGGTGGATGAGCAGATACTAGTACCCAAGCCCTCATGTGGTTGCGAGTGTAAAAATAACAAACTTGTAAAATTATACTTATGACGAACAGAATTATATATAGTAATTTCACATATAAGTGGCTCTGGAGTATTAGTCACACCTTCAGCCAAAGTACGAAAAAAGTTTGACTTATAGTCCGGAAAATCTTCTTCTTTTACTTTCGGCTGCTCCCTTCAGGGGTCGCCACAGCAAATCATCCGCCTCCACCTCACCCTGTCCTCCGCATTTTCTTTTCTGACTCCAACGACCTTCATGTCTTCCTTCATCACATCCATAAATCTCTTCTTCGGTCTTCCTCGAGACCTTCTGCCTGGTAGTTCCAACCTCAGCATCCTACTGCCAATATACTCACTATCCCTCCTCTGTACATGTCCAAACCATCTCAATCGAGCCTCTCTGACTTTGTCTCCAAAACATCTTACGTGGGCTGTCCCTCTGATATACTCATTTCTGATCCTATCCATCCTCGTTACTCCCAGGGAGAACCTCAACATTTTCATCTCCGCTACCTCCAGCTCTGCCTCCTGCCTTTTCCTCAGCGCCACTGTTTCTAAGCCATACAACATCGCTGGCCTCACCACCATCTTGTACACTTTTCCCTTCATTCTTGCTGACACTCTCCTATCGCACATCACACCGGATACTTTTCTCCAACCATTCCAGCCTGCCTGCACACGCTTCTTCACCTCTTTTCCACACTCTCCATTGCTCTGGATTGTTGAGCCGAAGTACTTAAAATCCTCCACCTTTGTTATCTCTGCTCCCTGTAACATCACCGTTCCTCCTGGGTCCTTCTCATTCACACACATGTATTCTGATTTTCTGAGGCTAACCTTCATTCCTCTCTTTTCCAGGGCATACCTCCACCTCTCTAGATTTTCCTGCACTTGTTCTCTGCTCTCACTACAGATCACGATGTCATCTGCAAACATCATAGTCCATGGAGATTCTTGTCTCACCTCGTCTGTCAGCCTGTCCATCACCATAGCAAACAAGAAGGGGCTCAGGGCTGACCCTTGATGCAGTCCCACCTCCACCTTGAATTCGTCGGTCAGACCGACAGCACACCTCACCACTGTCTTACATCTCTCATACATGTCCTGCACCACTCTAACATACTTCTCTGCCACTCCAGACTTCCTCATGCAATTCCACAGTTCTTCTCTTGGCACCCTGTCATATGCTTTTTCCAGATCCACAAAGGCACAATGTAGCTCCCTCTGACCTTCTCTGTACTTCTCTATTAACATCCTCAAGGCAAACATTGCATCTGTGGTGCTCTTTCTTGGCATGAAACCAAACTGTTGTTCACAAATGCTGACCTCTGCCCTTAGTCTAGCTTCCACTATTCTTTCCCATAACTTCATCGTATGGCTCATCAACTTTATAGACCGGAAAATACAGTATTAATTTTTTTTTCATAAGCTCTTCCAGGAGAAATATGACTTTGAGGACCATTCAGCCTTTTGGATTGAGGATTAAGGATTCCCTTTATTCCATCTGCCCATGTTTAAATGGCATTGAACAGTATGGCGTGTCAAAGATTTCTCCCTGGAAACTAAGTGAACTGTTTATAAACTGTTTTCTGAACTTTGGGATGTATACCACAACCTTATTTTTATCTATACAGATGGATCCAAAGACAACAACAGAGTAGCAGCTCCCACAATGACACTCAATATTCCTTAATCATAAAAGCATTCACGCTTGCAGTTTCTTTAACGAAACAAACTAGTGGGCAGTGGTGACCTAGTGGTATAGGGCATAGGGATTTGAGTCAGTATTTATTAAACCATTTAAACATTTTAACATATTAAACTATTTTATTAACATATTTATTAATTAAACCATTATTAAACCATTTTTATTAACACACACACACACACCTCTCTCTCGCTCTCTCTCTCTCTCTCTCTCTCTCTCTTTCACACACACAGATTTATGACAAAGTATGCAATACACATGTTTATTCTCAGTTGCGGGCCACGCCCACAAGACTTTGAATTCAAAGTGCATTCCCTGCTTGACAAAGGAGGTCAACAACTCAACTTGAAGTTGATTCCTTGAGGGATTGGAATTCCAGATGAGCTCAAATGCGCCCACATTTATTAAACATTTACTGAATTAAACAACTTAAAAAACTAAACTAAAGAGTTAAGCTTCTCTCTCTCTCGCTCTCACACGCGTGTGCACGCGCACACACACACACACACACACACACACACGGATGGGATGTTTTATTTAAAGCAGAATTACAGTACCTTTTGAAAGATCAGAGGTTACTGTATTTCCGCATTAAGGTCTCCTTCTGGTTCTGCGTCATCCCTCCTAGCCAAAGGGAGGCCAGCGGGGCGGGATGTTGAGAGACAGCCAATGAGAGAGCAACTCGTGTGAAATTTTGATTGGCGCGTTTGAATTTTGAATTTCTTTTCGTAAGAGGGGGTTGTTTTCGTTTCCCGGGGACGTAAACTTAGGAAAATGTTCTACGTAACCCGGGGATTTTGTACACAGGAGTCTTCGTAAGTAGGGGGCCGACTGTGTATATATTTTTTATATATATATATATATATATATATATATATATAGGATTTTCTGAGTAGATCCTTCTGTAGGAGAGTGCTCAATACTTTTTGGTAGAGCAAATAACAAAAGGACAGGACAAAGACTTTCTGTTGAAACTCCATTTATCACTACAGATCTGTTTCGAGGGGTGGTGAAAACCATCCTCTCTCTTCAGGTGATTATAGAATTCTGCTATAATCACCTGAAGAGAGAGGATGGTTTCACCACCCCTCGAAACAGATCTGTAGTGATAAATGGAGTTTCAATAGAAAGTCTTTGTCCTGTCCTTTTATATATATATATATATATATATATATATATATATATATATATATGTGTGTGTGTGTGTGTGTGTGTGTGTGTGTGTATATAATATATATATAAAGGCAGGCTGCGGCCATTGTTTCCAAATGACAGACTGAAGTGCCCCTCCTCCCCAGTTCAGGCAGGGACTGCCCACTCAACTCAATCTCGCAAGTTGATTGGCTTAGACGCGAGACGCTGTTGCCTCGCACATTCCCGCAGGATTTTTTGTGATCTTAGTGTTTGTGAACGTCCTGCACCGCGGAGAAAAGCTATTGTCAGAGATGAGTACAGTACTTAAAGTATTTATATATAAATTCTATTTAAATATTAATACATTCCAGTATTTACATATGCATATAACTGTAACGTTTAATCTACACTTCTTGTATTGTATAGACCCGAAAACGGATAGAAATGAGAGAGCCGTTCCTACTTCGCGGTTTTTCGAATATCGTGGCCAGGTCTGGTCTACATTTTCCGCGATATTCAAGGGATGATTTTATATATATATATATATATATCTTTTCCTTTCGGCTTTTCCCTTCAGGGGTTGCCACAGCGAATCATCTGCCTCCATCTCACCCTATCCTTTGCATCTTCTTCTCTTACACCAATGACCTTCATGTCCTCCTTCACCACATCCATGAATCATCTCTTTGGTCTTCCTCTAGGCCTTCTGCCAGGTAGTTCCAGCCTCAGCATCCTATTACCAATATACTCACTATCCCTCCTCTGTACATGTCCAAAATATCTTACATGTGCTGTCCCTCTGATGTGCTCATTCCTAATCCTATCCATCTTCGTAACTCCCAAAGAGAACCTCAACATTTTCATCTCTGCTACCTCCAGCTCTGCCTCCTGTCTTTTCCCCAGGGCCACTGTTTCTAAACCATACAACATCGTTGGCCTCAACACCGTCTTGTACACTTTTCCTTTCATTCTTGCCGATACCTTCTTATCACACATCACACCGGACACTTTTCTCCAACCGTTCCAACCTGCCTGCACACGCTTCTTCACCTCTTTTCCACACTCTCCATTGCTCTGGACTGTTGAGCCTAAGTACTTAAAATCCTCCGCCTTTCTTATCTCTGCCCCATGTAACCTCACCGTTCCTCTTGGGTCCTTGTCATTCATACACATGTATTCTGTCTTACTGAGGCTAATCTTCATTCCCCTCCTTTCCAGGGCATACCTCCACCTCTCTATATTTTCCTGCACTTGTTCTCTGCTCTCACGACAGATCACAATGTCATCTGTAGACATCATAGTCCATGGGGAATCTTGTCTAACCTCGTCTGTCAGCCTGTCCATCACCATAGCAAACAAGGGGCTGAGAGCTGACCCTTGATGCAGTCCCACCTCCACCTTCTACTCTTCTGTCACACCGACAGCACACCTCACCACTGTCTTACATCTCTCATACATGTCCTGCACCACTCTAACATACTTCTCTGCCACTCCAGACTTCCTCATGCAATACCACAGTTCTTCTCTCGGCACCCTGTCATATGCTTTCTCCAGATCCACACGGGCACAATGCACCTCCTTCTGACCTTCTCTGTACTTCTCCATTAACATCCTCGAGGCAAATGCTGCATCTGTGGTGCTCTTTCTTGGCATGAAACCAAACTGTTGTTCACAAATGCTGACCTCTGTCCTTAGTCGAGCTTCCAGTATTTCTTAATCTTTCCCATAACTTCATCGTATGGCTCATCAACTTTATCCCTCTGTAGTTGCCACAACTCTGCACGTCTCCCTTGTTCTTAAAAATGGGCACCAGCACACTTTTCCTCCATTCCAATGGCATCCTCTCACTCTCTGAGACCTTGTTGAATGTTCTTGTCAGAAAATCTTCTGCTACCTCTCTTAGACACTTCCATACCTCCACCGGTATGTCATCAGGACCAACTGCCTTTCCATTCTTCATCCTCTTCAATGCCCTCGTCACTTCACCCTTACTAATCTTTGCTACTTCCTGGTCCTCAACAGTTACCTCTTCTGCTCTTTTTTCTCATATTTTCCTCATTCATCAGTTCTTCAAAGTACTCTTTCCATCTTCCCAGCACACTTCTGTCATCAGTCAATACATTTCCCTCTCTGTCCTTTATCAATCTAACTTGCTGCACGTCCTTCCCATCTCTATTTCTCTGCTGTGCCAACCTGTATAAATCCTTTTCTCCCTCAATGTTTTATGAGATACGGTAATGGTATTTATGGATGTATAGTACAGTATGCGCGTCATACGTCACTGTAACAACTTGCGTTTACTTTCAACTTGCGTTCGGCCCTCCGGAACCAATTAAAAACATAAGTCAGGGAGCGTCTTTATATCATATTCTTTGACTGGTGCCATTGTAGCGGTCACTAGCTTTACTCTTTTGGCCAACACTGCATGTCTTTTTTGGGTCATAATATGTGAAGCGACTCAAGGAGCAGTGGTGGCCTGGTGGTAAAAGGTGCTGGATCGCTGATTGTAAGGTTTGGGGTTCGAGTCTCACTCTCCACAAGGTTGTCATTGTCCCCCTAGTGCAGCTAACTGGGTTATCAAAGGCCGGCCATCTCTCTTACTGCCTAAGGTGAGAGGTATGTAAAAGAACCATTGCTGACTTTCGACAAGAGTAGGCTGTCGGCGTGTTTCTGCTCCTTGCTAAGTGTTGTGTTAGGAATGTCATCCGATGTAAAAAACCTTTGCCAAATCAAACATGCGAACCACAGATTCGCGGTTGTGACCCCTGAGAAAAAGGGAACAGCCGAAAGGAAAAAGAATGTGAAGTGAATCAAAATAAATTCAATATATTTCATTTTTCATTTCATTTTCCAAAGGCAGGCAAACGGACGTATCTATCCAGGTCAAAACATAACCTTCCTTATGAAGACCAGTCGGTTGTCTCTATACACAAACCTTTCAAAAAATTGTCCTGTGGGCAAGTTTGTAGGTAGTTTATAAATAAAGGCTTAAGTATAAGCTGTGATACCACTAAAGTCTTTTCTGAAATAGTTAAAGAGAGTACAGTCGGCCCCAACTTACGAAGACCCCTGTGTACGAAATCCCTGGGTTACGAAAAACGTCTCCGTCCCCGAGATACGAAACAACCCCCTCTTATGGAAAAAAAATTCAAATGTGCCAATCAAAATTTTAAACGACGCGCGAGTTGCTCTCTCACTGGCTGTCTCTCAACATCCCGCCCCGCTGGCCTCCCAGATAGAGACAGAAGGAAGCTTCATTCTTTCGTTTTTAGTTTAGTTTTTTAAGTTGTTTTAATTCAGTAAATGTTTAATAAATGTTGGTGCATTTTAGCTCATATGGAATTCCGATCCCTCAAGGAATCAAATTAAAGTTGAGTTTGTCAAGCAGGGAATGCGCTTTGAATTCCACGTCATGTGGGCGTGGCCCGCGGCGCGTGCATTAGAGAGAGAAATGGAGAGAGAGAGAGACAGAAAGAGTGTGAGAGAGAGGGAGGTGTGCGTGTTAATAAAAAATGTTTAATAATGGTTTAATTAATAAATATGTTAATAAAATGGTTTAATAAATCATTTTCTTTTACTTTTAACACACATTTCATACAAAATTTGTGTACTTTTATCATTTTTAAAGGGTTTATCCAGTCCAAAGACTGGAGCCTTGGAACGAATTAGGCGCTTAACATGTAAGGTGCTACCCCTACTTACGAAATTCCCACTATACGAAAAGGGCTCTGGAATGGATTAATTTCATAAGTTGGGGGCCGACTGTATAATATAATTACCACTGTGACGTTTGAATGTTAGAATCATTTTGAGAAGAAATACACATTTCTTTATTTTGTGGTCACAGCACACTGTCGTTTCAGGTATAAAGAAAAACATCAGGTACAGTTATATGGCCGAGGATTTATTGCAGGCATTGACCTCAAACAGCAGAAAAGAGATCAATCACGTTTCTATGGGGATCTAATGGAAAAGAGACGCACCATGGAAGAAAAAGAACAAGAAGAGTGAGTCATTCTCAATTCAGTCCTAAAATGCAAACAAAACTTCAGGACGTTACTTGTTAATTGTATATTTCATCAACTGCAATCTTTTCCAACATTGCGTTTGCCTGCTTTGTGTCAATTTAGACAGCGTCTGAAGAAAATGCGGAAGAAAGAGGCCAAGCAGCGATGGGATGACAGGCACTGGTCTCAAAAGAAGTTGGATGAGATGACAGACAGGGACTGGAGAATCTTTCGAGAAGACTACAGTATCACCACTAAAGGAGGCAAAATCCCTAACCCTATCCGTAACTGGAAAGAGTATGAGCTTCCTCCCCACATTCTGGAGGTCATAGACAAGTGCGGTTACAAGGTGGCTTCTTTTGTCTTAATTAACATACAAAACTTGCATACAGATGATATAAAAGATGGGGCAGAAAAGTAAAACCATGTACACACATTGACATAAGGGAATAAATTTAATTCCAGGCTTCATTCCTTGCACATAAAATACATATTTTCTTTTGCTGCCAGAGAAGCATTGCGAATGATTCAGTATTAGACTTAATTCTCCTATAACATGGTCCAGCTAAACCATCAAGAGGTACAATTGTAACATTGCATGCGTTAACTGTAATAGCACTTGAAAACTACACTCTAGACTAGGATTCGTTGGACTTAATGGTAAAGGGTGACAGTGGCTGCAGGTTTTTATTCTAACCAAGCAGGAATCACATTTAATAACTGACTAAAGAGGAGCTGAATGCATGAGGAGAATTGGGTGTGACTTTTGTTTAAATATAATGGAAGCCAATAATGTTGAGACAAGCACAAGCAGACTCATTTAAACTTTTTAATTGATTGACATTGCAGAGCTCATATACCATTTTTGACACAAATTGTGAAAATTTAATAATTTTTGTATCCTCTGCATTGATTAAATTCACAGTGGTTCTGTTTTTCACGACTTTCAGCAGTTTGAGGTGCTGCTGAAGACCGATTCTATATGATTGAGTTATAGTTAACCCTAGCAGTGCCAAAGCCGGAAAAAAAAATCGGCTTTGACACAAACTAATTCATTGCATTCACCATTTGTGAATCCTGCACTCACACACAAAAGTGACTGTGAAGCCTTTTTTGATTGGTAATTATCTTATTATAATGGTATTTGGTCTAAAAATGAACAAATAATAGCTGTCCTTGTAAAAAGAAATCTCTCGTAAATTAGCATTCAGAAAGCACGTGAGACTGTCATATCATGACGGCGCAAAATCACTTTCAGATAGCTCGGATTCCGAAGATATCACACTCAATATTGTGTGAAACGGCCTAAGATAACTTGATACAGCTGTGTGTGTGTGAGATATATATATATATATATATATATACATATACACATACACACACACACGTGTGTGTACGTATGTGTATATGTATATATATATATAAAAATAAAAGGACAGGACAAAGAATTTCTATTGAAACTTCATTTATCACTACAGATCTGTTTCGAGGGGTGGCGAAACCATCCTCTCTCTTCAGATCATTACAGAAGAATCTGTAATCACCTGAAGAGAGAGGATGGTTTCGCCACCCCTCGAAACAGATCTGTAGTGATAAACGAAGTTTCAATAGAAAGTCTTTGTCCTGTCCTTTTATTTTTATTTGCTCTACGAAAAAGTATTGAGCACGCGCTTCCGGAAGGATCTACCCAGGAAATTATAGACACACACACACACACACACACACACACACACAGGGATCCCTCGTTACATCGTGCTTCAATTCATGCGGTTTCAGTGCATCTAGGTTTTTTTTAAAAATACTCATCGAATTAAAAAATAAGGCAATTGAAGAATAGGGGGAAAAGTGAAGGAAAATGCCACAAAAACAAGGGCAATTATGCAAAAAACAAAACCCCTAAACCAACACAAAACAAAAAACAACCCAATATCTTCCATCAAAACTAGTTACATTGTGAGGTGCGCGTCTGAATGTGGGCATGCGCATCTGTGCACGCGTGCGTCTGTATGTGTGTGTATTTATATTTTATTACATC
The DNA here is from genome assembly GCA_024760905.1 of Plotosus lineatus. Taxonomy (NCBI): domain Eukaryota; kingdom Metazoa; phylum Chordata; class Actinopteri; order Siluriformes; family Plotosidae; genus Plotosus; species Plotosus lineatus. The sequence goes on from CM045731.1 coordinate 43,364,686, forward strand.
TTATGCATTTATTTTTTAATGTTTAATTGTTATTGTAAGCATTTATAGCATTGAATATGTATTGATATTACATACAGATATACATGTACGTATACGTCAGTAGGGGGAGTGGTGGTTTTTTTTTTCCTCTCTCATTTTCCTCATTCATCAGCTCTTCAAATTACTCTTTCCATCTTCCCAGCACACTTCTGTCATCAGTCAATACATTTCCCTCTCTGTCCTTTATCAATCTAACTTGCTGCACGTCCTTCCCATGTCTATTTTTCTGCTGTGCCAACCTCTATAGATCATTTTCTCCCTCTTTACTATCCAACCTATCATACAAGTCATCATACGCCCTCTGTTTGGCCTTAGCCACTGCTACTTTCGCCTTACGCTGTGTCTCCCTGTACTCCTGTTTACTCTCTTCGGTCCTCTCAATGTCCCACTTCTTCTTAGCTATCCTCTTCCTTTGTACACACTCCTGCACTTCCTCATTCCACCACCAAGTCTCCTTATCTACTTTCCTTCAAGAGGACACACCACGAACTCTCCTACCTGTCTCCCTGATCACATTAGCTGTAGTTGTCCAGTCATCTGGAAGCACTTCCTGACCACCCGAAACCATTTTCAACTCCTCCTTGAAGATGACCCTACACTTTTCCTTTTTCAGCTTCCACCACTTTGTCCTCTGCTCTGCCTTTGCCTTCTTCACCTTCCTTACCACCAGCGTCATCCTGCACGCCACCATCCTATGCCGTTTGACAACACTCTCACCCATTATTACTTTGCAGTCACTGACCTCCTTCAAATTACATCGTCAACACAAGATGTAGTCTACCTGTGTGCTCCTGTCTCTTCTGGAAGAAAGTATTCACCACAGCCATTTCCATCCCTTTTGTAAAATCTATCAACATCTGGTCTTTGTGTTCCTGTCATGGATACCAAACCTGCCCATCACTTCCTCGTCCCCTCTGTTGTCTGCACCAACATGTCCATTGCAGTCTGCCCCAATAACCACTCTTTCACCTCTGGGGGTATTCTGCATCACTTTATCTAACTCACTCCAGAATCGCTCTTTCTCTTCTAGCTCACATCCTGCCTGTGGGGCATAAGCACTAACAACATTGAACATCACACCTTCAATTTCTAACTTGAGACTCATCACTCTGTCTGACACTCTTTTCACTTCTAGAACATTCCTGACCAACTCCTCCTTCAAGATGACTCCTACTCCATTTCTCTTTCTATCCACACCATGATAAAACAGCTTAAACCCTGCTCCTAAGCTTCTATCCTTGCTACCTTTCCACCCGATCTCCTGGACACACAGTATGTCCACCTTCCTCTTCTGCATCATGTCAGCCAGCTCTCTAGCTTTTCCTGTCATAGTTCCAACATTCAAAGTCCCTACTTTCAGTCCTAGCCTCATGCCTTTCCTCTTCTCTCTCTGTCTACGGACACGCCTCCCGCCTCTCCTTCTTCGACCAACAGTAGTCCAATTTCTACCAGCAACCTGTTGGTTAATAGCACTGATGGCGGCCGTGGTTAACCTGGGCCTCAACCGATCCGGTATGACATTTGTTTTGCCGATTCGCATTCTGTATTTTGGCAAAAGTTTTACACTGGTTGCCCCTCCTGTCGCAACCCTCTGCATTTATCCGGGCTTGGGACCGGCGTGAGGACGGACACTGGTTTTTGCCCCAAATCTTCATGGGCATATTGCAAATGTTTTGATTATATTCATGTCTCTCGGGATCCAAAACATCCCAAGTATTTATATTTATCGCATCATTTTCCATATCAATGTGTGTATGTTTACCATGCTTTTTTCCCTAACCGGAAGTCAGAGCCTATTGACCCTGGCAGCATGCGTAATGTATGCAGGAGTGCGCGGTCTATTTTTTTTTTTTTTTTTCTCTCTACGTCATTGGAAAGGCCTCTATATAGTCTTCATATAACATATAAGGTTATATAATGCTATTTATTTGGTAGTTTCTGCATTCAATATGAAATAGGGAGGTAATTTCACTAAAAATGCATGGCATTTTGAGCTTTAACATTGGGCATTTCTAGGGGTAATGTTACAATTGAACTTCTGGTCATAGCCTTGATTTCTTATAGTCTATGTAGAACCAACAGTCACAACTCTTAAAGCTATGTTAACAGCATTAAGTTAGCACAGATATCAGTTTTCAGACATGAATATGGGAATTACATAAATTAAATGCAGTAAAAAAAAATAAAAAAATTAGGAACAACTCTTGCATGAAATGACTAATTCTACTGATTTTATTCCCACCAAATGGATAAGTGACATATTTGCTTATGTACTTATAACAGATGTCCGAGTTAATTTTAAATGTGTTACATACTTGCTAGTTGTTTCTGTGTTTATGTTGCACTGGGAACATTGTTTTGAAAATGATAACATTTCAAACGACAACCTTGTGTTTGTCTGTTCATTAGGACCCAACACCTATCCAGAGACAAGCCATTCCAATTGGCTTGCAGAACCGTGACATCATTGGTGTGGCTGAGACTGGTAGTGGTAAAACTGCAGCTTTCCTTATTCCCCTGTTGGTGTGGATCACCACACTCCCCAAGATTGACAGGTAAAATTAGGCTGGAAAATTCTGTATCCTTATACAATAGAGATTTGTCTAGTTTTTGTGATTTAAAAAAGCCCATCATACAGACGTTTTCCACCTATATGATCTGGAGCTGTTACAATTTCACTGACAAAAATAGCTTAAATTCATTCGAGAAAAAATAATTACCTCAAAAGTAAGCATGTATGTCAAAACCATCTTAAAAGAAAAGGCACCTTATAGAGCTCATTTGCGATGAAGTGGACAGAAGGTTGAAGCAAGGCAACTTCATTTGTGAAACAGTTTTGAAAAGAACTTCCAGAACAATATTTAATTTCCTTCATCAAAAGAATTCCACAGGGTGTTCAGCTGTAATATCTGCGAAAGGTGCTAAACGTGGCAACTCCATGACTCTCTTTTTTTTTTTATGCAGCCACCTCTGTTTGAATGGTACAGTGGTGTTTAAGTTTCTGCACCTTTTATTTTCTAGATTTCTTTGTAACTATGATATAAAACATTAGCTGGTTAAAGACAACACAAATATGCAAATAATATGAAAAATATTATACTTGGTCATTTGTTTATTGAGGGAAATGATAAAATGATTTTGATAAAAGTATATGACGCTTTCCTTTCAGACCCTTTGTGTTATCAATAATTAATGTGTGGTAACTGTTAAGTTCCGTTCATCGACTGGGAGGGATTTTAGTTCATTCCTCTACACAAAACCAATTCCAGTCTGGGTGAATGGTGTAATTCGGTACGTTAAATTTTTATGCAATATTTTTATTGCATTAAAGGGAAATTAAACCCAAACTTGATAAAAGCTTGTACATCAAATATGTGTTTGCACATTAAAACATACATAAAAATACATTTACCGTATTTTCTGGGCCATAATGCACACCGGATTATAAGACGCAATATTAATGAATGATGCTTGAACGGTCTCTGTCCATACACGAAGTGCACCGGATTATAAGGTACATTAAACGAAACAAAAGTCAAATCAGTCAAACATTGTTCAGTGAGATACCTGCTGAAGATGCAGATGGGAAGAAGACCTACATTACAGAGAAGCTCATCAAGCTCTTAGTAGCAGCATCAACGATGTTTACAGAATTTACATACAGAAGACCATGGGGAAAGTCCCACTGACTCCCGAGAAAGTTCGGATGACAGCTCGGAAAGACGGCAAGCGATAGTGTTGGGGCCAGCAACCCGAAGCACTGCACCACATTTGCTACAAGTTCACAAAGCAGAGAATACCCCCCTGCAGGCCATGAGGTGGGGGAGGATGAACTGCAACACCAGGAGGACTTAACGGATTCAAGACCCGGCAATGTACTTGGGACTAGGGGTTTGACGCAAGCTCTAACGGAAGGTGCAAAGAAGACAAGACACAGATGTGGCAGTTGCAGAGGTCTCTTCAAAAATGAGAAAGGAATGACGATTCACCAAGGCAAGAGAAGTGTAAAGAGAAGTTACAATCACGCAAAGTTGTGAGAAAACAACTAATGTCACAGGAGGTATGAGTCACAAGAGGATCAGAGCCAGGACTCCAACCACAGTGCTCACAAACTCCAAGTTGAAACGGATCCATACATAGAGATGCCTGTAATAAGAACAGCGGACAGAGAAACGATTTAGGAGAAGAAAGCGAAATGTCAGCTACCCCCAGCGACTGACAAGAGATGGGAACTTCTGGACAGCAACCTGGATGGCATTCTTGAAAACTGTTTGAAGGGAGAAGCACACATGAAAGTAGAATCGTCTATGAAGAATGCAAATTTGCTTGGCATCAAGACCACTGGAGAAAGACCAGGGAGGACCAAGTAGAAGACAGAGAGAGATATCCAAAGTCGGACAAGAACTTCATAGTCTCAAGAACGTATGTTAGAACGCTCCAGAGTCTCAGAAGGAAGGTCTTCAACAACTGCACGACACACGGCACAAGAAGTTGCTAAATCTCAGGAAGGCTGAAAGGCTTTAGAAAAATCAGAATGAGAAAGAGAAAAAAACACAGGAAGGCATGCTCCAGTAAGCCGTACAAGTTTATATCAGATCTGCTGGGAAAACCTAAGAGTGGCAAACTGGAGTGCACACAAGCAGAAGTGGAAGAAAGTATAAAGCAGGCTCACAGTGACCCAAGCCGTAATACACTACTTGGAGAACCTCCATACAAAGCAGTTAGCATCTTTGTGGATATTGGCAGAAGGTTGTTTTGTACCAAAGGAACTAAACTCCAGAGGCCCAGACCAGTTCCGCGAGATCTCACTGCTGGACATTGAGGGAAAGATTTTTTTGGTCAGTTGTCGCAAGGAGACTCACTACCTTTCTTTTACTCAACAACTATGTGAACACACGTGTACAGAAAGGAAGTGTTTCAGGGCATTCAGGATGTCTGGAACACACTGCCGCAATAAGCCAACTGATCAAGGAAGCCAGAAAGACAAGAACCTATCAGTTGTTTGGCTAGATATTGCAAAGACTTACCACAGTGTTCCTCATCGACTGATTCAAGGAGCACTGCAGCAATACCACGTTCCACCAGCAGTCACAAAGTTAGTGATGGACTACCTCTGCAATATCAAGATGAGATTCACAGTGAATAGCTTCACCACAAGATGGCAGCGACTGGAGAAAGGCATCATGGCAATGTGTATTGTGACAGTACTGCTGTTTTGTCACTGCCATGAACATGATACTTAAAGTAGGGGAAATCCAGTGCAAGGGTCCTACCACAGCGGACAGTACACAGCATCCTTTCTGTAGGGCCTTCGTGGATGACGTAACAGTAATGACGCACTCAGTACCAGGAACTAGATGGACTCTCACTACTCTGGAGAGGATGGCAAATTGTGCCCGGATGCAGATCAAACCAACCAAGTCGAGAAGCCTCACCATTTTGAAAGGGAAGCTCTTCAAGTACACCTTCGTTCTTCAGGGGGAGAAGATCCCCACCATCCAAGATGAAAGGATAAAGTGCTTGGGGAAATGGTTCAACCAGTCTCAGGGAGACATCAATAACAGCAGAGCTGTAACTACGGCACTGAAAAGATGGCTCCAGACAGTCAACACTAGCCACCTCCAGGGCCGATTCAAAGTTTGGTGTTTCCGGTACGGCATCATACCCAGATTGCAGTGGCTTTTCCTCATATGCGACATTGTGTTTAACACAATTGAAGCCATGGAGAAGCAATGCAGCAGATTCATTCCCAAGTGGCTGGGCGTGCCTCCACGCTTCAACACAGTGAACCTCTTCAGCAAATCGTATAAACTCAGCCTGCCACTGTCGTCTATAGAAGAGGAGTTCCAGGTTGCAAAAGTAACAGCCATTTCCACCTTACTCCTGTCTAAGGACAAACTCGTGCAGAAAGCAGGTGAAATAGTCAAGGCAGGAAGAAAATGGATCCCTCACTCAGCAATAGAAGACACAGATGCAGTTTGGAGAGGTAGACTGGGCCAAGGCAATTATGGAGAGACCAGGTGGAGTAAGGCAAGACAGCAAGATCAAGCGGGACATGATCGTCCAGCAAGTCAAACAGGAGGCAGAACATACCAGATTTGTCAGGACAGTAGGACTGGGAATGCAAGGTAGCTGGATATGATGGGAGACTGCTCTACAACGTCCTCTCACTTGGAGAGCTGTATGGTTCATTAACCAGGGAAAACTCAGTTTCCTGCTCTGACAGATCTCCTATCGACACCCTACAACTTAAGAATCTGGTGTAAAGAAGACCCATTATGCTCCTTTTGCAAATCAACATACTGTGCACTCAACCTTATTCTCTCAGCATGCCCAAAAGCACTTGGAGAAGGAAGATACCGTTGGCAGCATGACAATGTACTGAAGTAGATCGCGATATGGGTAGACCAGCATAGGATGGGTGTCAATCGCCAGTGAACACAGAGGTCCAAAACAAGTACAGTTCTGCGAGGAAGGCAACAAATCGAAGGTTGCCAAGTTTACTCAGACCAGCTCACTACTCTCGCAAGCATCTGACTGGGAGTTACATGTCGATGTACAGAAGAAACTTAGGTTTTCGGAAGAAGTAGCCAGCACTTCCCTGTGTTGTTACTTCTCTATGTTACTGCTGTCAAGAAACGCTCACACTATTCTTATCATAAAGCTCACAGTTCCCTGAAGGACAGACTTGAAGTAGCACACAAGCTCAAGGCTACCAACCACCAAGACCTAGTAAATGAAGCTAATACAAGAGGCTGGAAAGCAATCCTGATACCTGTAGAAGTTGGTTGTAGAGGCTTTGTCGTATTAACAACAACAGCAAGTTTCCTTCATCGAATAGGACTGCCACACTCCATGTCAAAGAAAGCAATCAAAGCAATAGGATCGTCGACAGAGTCAATCTCTTATTGGCTTTGGATATAAAAAGAAACGGAGGTTGGATCCTAGCAGTCAATTAAGTCATCACCAGAGGTCAAGGCTATCACTGCACAGTCTTTGCTGCCCCACTCAGGCGAGGCGTACAAGTTAATGCGCAAAACGCCAAAGACCCTGAGATATCTGCTGAAGATGCAAACGGGAAGAAGACCTACATTACAGAGAAGCTTGTCAAGCTCTTTGTAGCAGCATCAGCGATGTTTACAGAATTTAGTTGTAACACATATAAAATAATACACTTCACAATAACTCCCAACACTGTTCAGTTGTAGCAATATAAAACAAACTGTTTTTAGTTCATTCCTCTTCCACAAATCTATCAAATTCTTCATCTTTAGTGTCCTAGTTTACAATTGCATGAGGTGGACATAAAGCCTGGATCCCTCTGTTGTTTTTTATTATTATATTACAATGTTTTATCTATTATTCCCTCATGCATGGAGACAGATCAACAGAGACAGAGATTAGAACTCTTCCTGGGTCGTGATCTAAACTTTTCTCAGCCACACCCCCTTAAAGAGACAGCGCATTAGTATTGTGTTCATTACAGAACGGAGGTCATTACTCTTAAGGAGCTGTATCAGTGTAACTTTAAATTCAAGAAGGTTAATCGCAGGTCACGGGGGAACACCTGTAGCAGTGCTTTATCCCGGTGATGAACGTGAGACTGATTAAGCCAGCTGAACATCCTGAGCATCGAGATGGAGATTAGGCGGAAAACCCACTCATGTATCACTCGGCGAGTCAACTGACCATGATAGCAGTAATGCCTGTATTTGGAAATAAAGCCCGGATCCCTATAACTTGTGACCTGTTGACACCAATATCTAGCGTTTGGAGTTCTTTGGTTAACCCACCGGAATGATGGTAAGCTCCGAATTAGTTTTCTTCATTGGGTTTTGACGGTGTCAGTGAGATGGAGTGCTGAGCTTCATCCGATTTTATTTCAAAATGATCATTTATGTGAATCGTCTAAATCCGTTGCGAAAATTTTAGGGGTGGGGGTTAGGTGGCTATTTTTCATTGGCGTCAAAGAAAATTGTTTCAAATTAACTTGTAAACGTATTTTCCACGGACAAAGACCTGACAGGAAGTAACGTTTAGCTTTTGTAATAGGATCACCGATTGGCTGAGCTGGATTAGACTGACCAATGAGAACTCGTACCATTCACCTTACAATTTCATGGTGGCATGTTTGAGTATGCTTTCACTATCGTTTTTGATGGAATTATGAAGTTTTTAACAAAGGATCAGCCTTCAGTGCTTGAAATCGACAAGAATTTTAAAAACAAATTCAGATGGGATTGGCTTGAGCGGAAAGTTACTGTTAAAGTAAAAATCGGGACAAAATAACGACGAGGTAACCGAATCACTCGGACAATTTCTGAAGAAAGCTTATTGTGTTTATTGCAAGGACTTGATTAACTATGGTTCTCGTGGATGTGTTTCGTTGGTTGATCACGCAACTAAGGTGGAAAAGCATGCAGAAAGACTTGCGATTCGCTGTAGCAATTATTCATTGGGATCCGCTTTTTCTAAGCATTCATCTACCGAAGTCAAAGATGCTAACCACTGGAGTACATTGGTTTAAGCAACGGTTTCAAACGACAGGAACTCGGTGCCCATAACTCCTCTTGCTGATAGACAGGTACATTCGGAGGTATGTAATTTTTATTTATTTTTTTTTTAAATATTCTTTTTTTAATAATAATCATTTATTATCCAATGATAATAAAATGTATTCACATCTGTAATATATCAACTTATGGTGTATTTGTTTTTGGATAAAATAGTATAAATTATTATTTTTTCATTATCTTATTATCAATATCTTTTTTTTTAAGGCACTCGTCCTTGGAGTTCTTGCTGAACACAGCCATCCCTTGACCTTAGCCCAACTCATCAACACTGCTAAGGAACTGGCAAAGGATCTGAAAGCTTTGAACCATGTCAAGCTGGAAAGAAGGTCCGCGTCATACAAGATGACACATGGCTTAGGCAAGACCTTTACAGATGAAACAATAGAACACATGCTTCATGGACCATTTTCCTTCAACTTGGACGAGAGTACCAGTAATGCTGATAATGGGATAGTACCATTTTGGTTAGTTATCTTTTTATAAGACAAGAGCAGATAATAGTTGGAACACCTCCAGTCTGTTGAGCTCTATAAGGTTGACATGGCCAGTGTCTTTACAGCTCTTGAGAAAATAATCGCTGACAACAACATTCCTCAGAGAAATCTCTAGTGTCTATGAAATGTGAAGAAATATGTGAGATGATGTCCACCCCCTACGCAACTCCTGAGGTTCCTCACTCACCGCTGGTTTTCCTGTTATGATGTCACTGCTGCCAACATTGTCATGATGGATGCATACAGGATTATGTACTATGGTTTTATGAGCTCACAGGATAAAGGTTTGTACAATCCTGAAACAGCGTGGAATCTCTCTTGAGGGAAAAGAAAGACTGAAATAAATTTGGCAGTCCTTGTGGACCCAGAACATGGCAGGAACAGGAAGAACAAGATTGTTCAGAAAGTCTTCATCATGTCCAAGAAGACTGATCTCATGAGTTCTTTCTACAAGGCTGTCTTCAAAATGTTGAAGGATTATGTTCTGCTGTTTCAGAACAGATCAACATTCATCCACCTTCTCCATGATAAGCAAGAGGAACTGATGAGGAATTTCCTGTCCTGTTTCATGAAGCCTGAATGCTTAGTAGGACTCTCATCTCTTCAAATGAAGATTTCAGGAGATGAAGGGAAGTTTCTACAGCAGGACATGTTTCTCGGACTTGCCTCTGAGGAGATGATAGAGAAGGAAGGAAACTCTCCTGTCACGAAAACTTTCCTGGAAAAGGAATCTCAAATCTCTGTTGTACCCAACACCTTCAGAAAAGACTGTCACTGGACAATGATTTGCTGAGGTCACGATCAGCCATTGATCCCAGTGTAAGAGGCCATCATGCCACTGCTAGGCACCTAAAAAATCGGAGGAAATCATCCGAGGGGTTTCTTTCGAATAATGAAGACTCGAATCTCTTGAAGTGCACAGCTTTCAAGCTGACGGCAACATGCCAGACCACAGGGTGATGTCCATTGACAAGTGGTGGTGTGCAGTCAAGAATACAAGCAAGTATCCTGCCTTGTCCAAGATGGTTCTGACTGTGCTCACCTGCTTTCATGGACCTATGGTGGAGGGGTCCTTCAAACTCATGGAGGACATTATTGAAGTCAAGAGCACAAGGATGGACACACAAATCTTCAGTGCAATCCAGTCAGTGAAGCATGGCTTGATGGCAAGGAAGACCACTGTCCTACAGCACTTCAGAAAAAGAGATGTCCTACACACACCAGTGGACAATAACTTGTGTCTCAACATGAGAGGTGCTGCTAAGATACAGAATGAAGACTGGACAAGATCTGCAGCTGTCAAACAAAAGAAATGTTAGGGTTCAAATCGAGCCAAATGAAGTTCCCTCCAGTGCCAAAGCTAGAGACATCATTAAGGAGAAAGAGCTGGTTGCAAGGAAAGCCTACCAGAAAGAATTGAAGAGGAAGGCAGTGGAGAAGTTGACACAACTTGCTGCTAAAAGGAAGTTGTTTCAGTGAAAGGGGATTGATATGTGACCTGTCAGTGTTCCAGCTAGGCCTTTTCAGCATAGCGCCACGCCATGCCTAATGTTTACAGCGCCATGCCCCTTTACACAACACCATGGCCAAAATATACAGTGCCATGCTTAATTTTTTATATGCAACTGCCGCATGCAGCACTTTTTTGAGCCTCCCCTGTTGGAAACTTTCCTGCTGCTCCACGCATTAGTTATTTGTGCGCGTGCGCAATATACACGTATTAGTAATGTAATGTGCGCGCATACCCCATTTTATTTATACTTCAAAGCAGAGCAGCAGTTTATGCAGCAGTCTGGAATGTTCCATAAGGGAACCTAGTTGCGCATGCGCCCTGGTGGCGGGTCAGGTGATGTGGAATTTTCCAGCCTCTTCCCCTCTCGTGCAGCCTCTTCCAGTCTCTTCTAATGTTAGTTTTGTTTGATATTTCAGCAATTTACCATAGAGTAACACCACAGAAGGTCCAACTCTGACTCAGGATAGCATTGTGCCAAATGTAGCCCCAGAAAGTTCTGATCAAAATGCAGTCCAGGCTCACACTGAGGAAGAAACCTTAAGCAGTGATTCAGATGCCGACAATGTAATACCTGCCAAGCAGTCCCATGTTAATAGTGGTCAAAAAGATTGGTTTTGACGAAGAGTGGAAGGTTGGACGTCCATGGTTGTATACAGAATGGCAATAAGATGAGGATGGTAAAATGAAACAGGTCCATGATGTGCAGACTATGTGTAAAAAAATAAAGTGTCATCTACTCGAAAGAAAGTATGGTCTGACATTGGATGCACAACTCTACAAAAACATATTGTTGGTACCCATAAAAAGTCAGAACATCATTTAGAATCAATAAAAAGACAAGCTATGCGTGAAAGTATGACAAGTGTGATAAAGAAATAGTCTTCTGATGCGCATGAAAAGATTGAAGATGCTCTTAAAATATTATTTTTTATTATCGAGCACAACCTTCATTTGCACCCCTTTGCCTCACTTGTTGACCTCATTGCCTCACTTGGGGCTCCAAATATACAGAAACTGAAAGTTGGCAATAATGCTAAATACACCACCTGGGACACAGTGCAAGAACTTTTAAATGCCATCTCAGATGAAGTAGAGGATCATGTTTGCTCTGAAGTTCAGGCTTCTCCTACCTTTTCTCTTATGGTTGATGAAGTGTCAGCTGTAGCATCAAAAAAGCATTTGGCAATACTGTGCAAGTACATTGCTCCTGACTCTGGTGTGAAAACTGTACTTTTAAATGACATTGAGATTGCTGATGGGGCAGCTAAAACCATCACTGATAAGATGCTAAAACAGATTACTGATTGTGGTTTGGAAGTATGAAACATATCATTTGGGGCAGATAGTACAGCAACATTTGCAGGGAAAAAAGCAGGAGTTTGCAAGCAGCTCGACGAGATAAATCCATCAATTATTTACTACCATTGTAAGGATCACAGGTTGGCATTAGCTTGTAAAGAAAGTTTCAAACATATTAAACTACTCCAGAAGACAGATGACATGTTAAACAACTTGCACAAATACTACATGTACAGTACAGTTCACAATGCTTCCTTGATCACAATACAGAATGGTTTCTCAGAGCCTCAGCTAAGATCAAAGAGGCAAAGCACCATCGATGGCTGTCTCATGACAAAGCAGTTGTGTCTCTGGTGAAGACATACCACTGTATAGTTGCTGACTTAGAGCAGAACAGTATTTCCAGTGACTGTTGGCAATGGTCTTCTCAAACTACTGAAGGACCCACAGATGCTTAGATGTGTGTTACTTCTTGCTGATGTTCTTCCTCACATAGCAGCTTTGTCACCTCATTTTCAAAAGGACACTGTTTATGTAGGAAGTGTTAATGTAATGCTTAAAATGGCCGTAAGTGCTTTGGAGAGGCTGAAAACTGAAGCTGGCCCTTATCTCAGACAATATCCCACCAAAGCATCTGAGCTGGGCAATACTCAAATCTTACTGTTACTTGATGTTATTTACAAGCTTCTCAATAAATGGAATACTCACATTATTGTCAAAACTTGAAACAACCTCTGAAATGACTGCTGAAGAATTGCATATGGCTGCACTGGATACAACACCATATGAGTCTATTCCACCTCTGTATAGCTTGTGTGAAAGAGGAAATTGGCAAATATTTTCACATGGATATTGATGATCTCCAGGTTGAGTGGGAAAGACTAATCAATTTCATTGGAGAGCTGGATCCTTCTGAAAGATCTCTACAAAAGGGATACCTGCTATTGCATGGCCAGGGTAGTGAACACCTTGGCCTTGGTTGCCAGTTTCCCTTGCTTACTAAACTGCTGGCAACAACACTAGTGCTACCTTTGAGCACAGCAGCTGTTGAGCGGGCATTTTCACACCTGAAATTAATTAAAACGGACCACAAAAACAGAATCACTGACAAAACTCTGCAAAAGTTGTTAAAAATTAAACTTAATTGCAACAAAGAGCTGTTTCTGAAGTTGATTTCTTCAATAGCCCAGAACTGGTGAAGTTTAAAAAAAAAAAAAACAGAAGACTTGTAAATGAAGATGAAATACAACTTTAGTAGATTTATTGCAAAAGTCAACAATGTTACATTCAACAGTTTAACACTTGCCAAATATTAGTGGCTTGTTTTTTAATAAAATTTTTGTGAGAAAATTTATTAAGCTTGTTGTGTCATTGTTACAAAAACTGTGCAGTCAATACTGTAATTCCATGCGTATTTTGCCCTCCTTTTGAAATATTTACCATGCCCATGTGAAATCCCAACTGGAACATAACCTGTAAATAGTGTACATATGGAACTTGAAATGTGAACTGTAAATAGGGTACATATGAAACTTGAAGCTACAATTTGTTTAACTGCAGAGCGAAGCAATTTACTGAGAATAAGTCATTTTCAAAATAGTAAGCTGATTTTTCATTAAATCTGGTATCTCCATTTTGTGCAAGAATTTGTTTTTGATATCATGTATGTCACTCTAAAATCATCCTGAATTGCTCATTGCTGTTGCCATGTATGCACACACAAGATGCACTGTCAATTTTTTTGTCGATTAAAGGCTTTCAAGTGTGCCATATGGTCCAAAAAATACGTTGCTTTATATTGACAGTCCCGTCTTATTCAAGATTTCCATCTCTTGTAAAAGTGAAAAGGTAGTCATTATTTACCAGTAGCGTTCAGAATTCATACACAAACTGGAAGAGGTCCCGAGTGTGAAAGATACGACCTTGTCTTCTGTTGTTCGATGTTACCACTAAAGTTGTTGTGAAGGTGTCCCCCCCCCTTCATTCATTCATCTTTCTCAACCGCTTAATCCTAATTAGGGTGGTGGGAAGGCTGGCACCCTTCTTGGCTGACTCTGGGTAAGGGCAGAGTTCACCCTGGCCTGGTCACCAGGCTACTGCAGGGCAGAAACAAGCTGACTACAATGCAGTCTAAAATGACCCTATTATCAGATTAGCAGTTTTTGAGAAGCATAGTAATGTCTCAACCAATCACATCATTCAAAAGAGACATGGAATTTAACAAAAAATCTCCACCTGCTTACTCTGCAATGTTTTGATATTACCTCCACTCCAAAGTTTCATTTGTTCACTTGTCTATTCATTCACTCTAATTTTATAGAAAATATGTGTCGGGATGTGCATCATTTTCAGAATATGAAATTACTTGTGAATTTTTGGTCATATTGCTCCAGCCCTAACTTTATAAATCTCTGGTCAACAGTTTGTAGTATTAACATTTATTTTTGATTTTACAGACCTACGCATACAGTGAATACAATATGAATAATAATTAAACTGCAGACAAATTATTTATACAAAGTTTCTGGTGCAAAACCAGCTTTTCTGTTTTTAACCTTACTGGGGGTTTTAGTCATCAATTTACTGCTAATTACCTACAGTGCTCAGGAATAAGCCAAACAAGATTATATTGGATGGGGGCAGATTACTTCTGCTCAGGTACTTTTTTCCAAGTGTGTAAACCTACTTTGCAACAATGTCAACTTTTAAAGTGTGATATCGTCAGGTTCTAAATCAACACAGACATCATAATACACGCAAGAGGAAAAACACTGAGGGTTAATTATTTACTCATGAGGAGAGCAGCCGGGCCAGCTCAGTTACAACTGGCCTAGGTGCTCTGAGCTACGTCTGGCTGAGAGCCTCTTTTATTTCAAAAGGGGGTGGTCCCTAGTTACATACATCCTAAACAGCAGTAATTCTATGTTAATCTTTCACATAGTAAATGGAATATTGCTATTCTATGTCACGTCTTCCAGCAGTCGGAGAGACATCGGTTGTCCGGTCGTTTATGCATCGCTCAGCTGCGGTTAGGCAATTTCCTAAGAAAAACAACTTAAGCAAACAGTTCCAACACTCCCACACAGTTAGAAATGAGTAAGTGAGCAGTTTAAACATTACACACATAGGAGACAAAGAGAGAAGCTGTGATCAATTATATATGCAATTATTCTAACAGATATATATATATAAAAAAAAATTTCAACTGAATTTGTGAAATGCCAGATTAAAATGTTATAGGCACATATTACCATGTCATTTGGTACTTGTTTGCAACCCTATACTAATTTAAATAGTGCTCTTAGTAGACTGTCCAGATTAAGATCACATTATTACATTGGACTGAATGTTTTGCAACGCCCTTTTCAAGGGAAGATTTCCACCTCGCCATTTGTGAGCAATCCTTCTCATTGTAAAATAGCAAATTCCAAGTTGTTTTGAGAAATCTTTGTAAAACTTATCAGATTATGAGCAGTAATGCTTGGTTATGGTTAATATCCTTTAATTTTGCCATGTTCACACATCTCTATGGTACTAGATAAGGTAAAGAGTTAGTTGCACTTCTTTATAATTGATTAATTGTTTTAGGCATTTGTTGTTTCTTTTTGTACTGCCCAGATAAATGAGGCATGTCTTCTTTTTGTCATGGCATATGCAAATATTATAAATTGGTCAGATATTTGATATATATTCATATCCATAAAGACAAACATAAAAAAAATTAGCTAGCATGTGAAGTGAAATCCACTTTTTTTTTTTTTTTTTTTTTTTTTTTTTTTTTTAAAAAAACAGTGTTTCTCAATATTGGTGCTGTATGTTCATGAATGTAAATGTTTTTGTTTAGGCTTGAGGATTCTGATCAGGGACCATACGCAGTGATTCTAGCACCCACACGTGAGTTGGCCCAGCAGATCGAAGAAGAGACCATCAAGTTTGGCAAACCACTGGGCATACGCACAGTAGCTGTCATTGGTGGAATCTCCAGAGAGGACCAAGGTTTTAGACTCAGGATGGGATGTGAGGTCAGCAACTTTTACTTAAGTTTTACTTGCCAAAATTTCTACATCTCTGGCAATTTGAAGCATTCTATATAGTATAACAAAGATATAGATGAAAGATTCTTGCTCCGAACAACCGCATAGTAATGTTAGATTAAAGTGCAGTTACAATGTATATTTAATATTCTTCTTTATGAACGAATCATATTTTGAAATATGAAACATTGGCACTAAAAGGCAAGTGTAATCTAAAAAATTGAAATAAATATTCGACGTAGTAAAATACAGTTAAATCATCTGGCGCATATCTGACAATCCACCAGAATAAAGCCACGAAAACATGAGAGAATCTTCGAGGGATCCTCGAGCCAAAATTTTGCTATCAGTACAGTTCTTGGGAATCTACTTATTCTGTGTGATTTGAATCACTAATTAATTGTGTGTGTGTGTGTGTGTGTGTGTGTTTTGGTTTGGTTTTTTTAAAATTCATCAAATTAAAAATTAAGGAAGAATAGGGGGAAAAGTTGACATGCAGCCGTAAGGGAGGGGCACAAGCCAGTGTCTCTCCCTCACGCCGGTCCCAATCCCGGATAAATGCAGAGGGTTGCATCAGGAAGGGCATCCAGCATAAAACAAATGCCAAATCAAATATGCGAGTCACAACAAAAAAATTCATACCGGATTGGTCGCGGCCCGGGTTAACAACGACTGCCATCAGTGCTGTTAACCAACAGGGTGCTGGTGGAAATTGGACTACTGTTGTTCGAAGAAGGAGAGGCGGGAGGCGTGTCCGTAGGCAGAGAGAGAAGAGGAAAGGCATGAGTCTAGGACTGAAAGTAGGGACTTTGAATGTTGGAACTATGGCAGGAAAAGGTAGAGAGCTGGCTGACATGATGCAGAGGAGGAAGGTGGACATACTGTGTGTTCAGGAGACCAAGTGGAAAGGGAGCAAAGCTAGAAGCTTAGGAGCAAGGTTTAAGCTGTTTTTTCATGGTGTGGATGGGTAGAGAAATGGAGTAGGAGTCATCTTGAAGGAGGAGTTTGTCAGGAATGTTCCAGAAGTGAAGAGAGTGTCAGACAGATTGATGAGTCTCAAGTTAGAAATTGAAGGTGTGATGTTCAATGTTGTTAGTGCTTATGCCCCACAGGCAGGATGTGAGCTAGAAGAGAAGGAGAGCTTCTGGAGTGAGTTAGATGAAGTGATGCAGAATACTCCCTGAGGTGAAAGTGGTCATTGGTGCAGACTTCAATGGACATGTTGGTGCAGACAACAGAGGGGACGAGGAAGTGATGGGCAGGTTTGGTATCCATGACAGGAACACAAAGACCAGATGTTGATAGATTTTGCAAAAAGGATAGAAATGGCTGTGGTGAATACTTTCTTCCAGAAGAGAGGAGCATAGGGTGACTTATAAAAGCGAAGGTAGGAGCACACCAGTAGACTACATTTTGTGCAGGCGATGTAATTTCAAGGAAGTCAGTGACTGCAAAGTAGTAGTGGGTGAGAGTGTTGTCAAACAGCATAGGATGGTGGTGTGCAGGATGACGCTGATGGTGATGAAGGTGAAGAAGGCAAAGGCAGAGCAGAAGACAAAGTGGTGGAAGCTGAAAAAGGAAAAGTGTCGTATTGTCTTCAAAGAGAAGTTGAAACAGGATTTGGGTGATCAGGAAGTGTATCCAGATGACTGGACAACTACAGCTAATGTGATCAGGGAGACAGGTAGGAGAATACTTGGTGTGTCATCTGGAAGGAGAGGAGAAAAGGAGACTTGGTGGTGGAATGAGGAAGAGGTTAGATAAGAAGTGGGACATAGAGAGGACTGAAGAGAGTAAACAGGAGTACAGGGAGACACAGCATAAGGCAAGGTAGCGGTGTCAAAAGCCAAACAGAGGGCGTATGATGACTTGTATGCTCGGTTGGAAAGTAAGGAGGGAGAAAATGATTTATACAGGTTGGCACAGCAGAGAAATAGAGATGGGAAGGACGTGCAGCAAGTTAGATTGATAAAGGACAGAGAGGGAAATGTATTGACTGATGACAGAAGTGTGCTGGGAAGATGGAAAGAGTACTTTGAAGAACTGATGAATGAGGAAAATGAGAGAGAAAAAAAAAAAAGAGTAGAAGAGGTGACTGTTGAGGACCAGCAAGTAGCAATGATTAGTAAGGGTGAAGTGAGGAGGGCATTGAAGAGGATGAAGAGTGGAAAGGCAGTTGGTCCTGATTACATACCAGTGGAGGTATGGAAGTGTCTAGGAGAGGTAGCAGTAGATTTTCTGACAAGAACATTCAACAAGGTCTTAGAGGGTGAGAGGATGCCGGAGGAGAAGTGTGATGGTGCTCATTTTTAAGAACAAGGGAGACGTGCAGAGTTGCGGCAACTACAGAGGGATAAAGTTGGTGAGCCATACGATGAAGTGATGGGAAAGAATAGTGGAAGCTAGACTAAGGGCAGAGGTCAGCATTTGAGAACAACAGTTTGGTTTCATGCCAAGAAAGAGCACCACAGCTGCAGTGTTCGCTTTGAGGATGTTAATAGAGAAGTACAGATAAGGTCAGAAGGAGCTGCATTGTGCCTGCCTCCTGTCTTTTCCCCAGGGCCACTGTTTCTAACCCATACAACATCGTTGGCCTCAACACCATCTTGTACACTTTTCCTTTCATTCTTGCCGATACCCTCCTATCACACATCACACCGGACACTTTTCTCCAACCATTCCAACCTGCCTGCACAGGCTTCTTGACCTCTTTTCCACACTCTCCATTGCTCTGGATTGTTGAGCCTAAGTACTTAAAATCCTCCACCTTCCTTATCTCTGCTCCCTGTAATCTCACCGTTCCTCTTGGGTCCTTGTCATTCATGCACATGTATTCTGTCTTACTGAGGCTAACCTTCATTCCCCTCCTTTCCAGGGCATACCTCCACCTCTCTAAATTTTCCTGCACTTATTCTCTGCTCTCACTGCAGATCACAAGGTCATCTGCAAACATCATAGTCCATGGAGATTCTTGTCTAACCTCATCTGTCAGCCTGTCCATCACCATAGAAAACAAGAAGGGGATCAGAGCTGACCCTTGATGCAGTCCCACCTCCACCTTGAACTCTCTGTCACACCGACAGCACACCTCACCACTGTCTTACATCTCTCATACATGTCCTACACCACTCTAATATACTTCTCTGCCACTCCAGACTTCCTCATGCAATACCACAGTTCTTCTCTCGGCACCCTGTCATATGCTTTCTCCAGATCCACAAAGGCACAATGCAGCTCCCTCTGACCTTCTCTGTACTTCTCCATTAACATCCTCAAGGCAAACACTGCATCTGTGGTGCTCTTTCTTGGCATGAAACCAAACTGTTGTTCACAAATGCTGACCTCTGCCCTTAGTCTAGCTTTCACAATTCTTTCCCATAACTTCATCGTATGGCTCATCAACTTTATCCCTCTGTAGTTGCTGCAACTCTGCATGTCTCCCTTGTTCTTAATGTTGAGGCCAGTGATGTATGGTTTAGAAACAGTGGCCCCGGGGAAAAGACAGGAGGCAGAGCTGGAGGTAGCAGAGATGAAAATGTTGAGGTTCTCGTTGGGAGTAACGAGGATGGATAGGATCTGGAATGAGCACATCAGAGGGACAGCACACGTAAGACGTTTTGGAGACAAAGTCAGTGAGACTTCATGGAGATGGTTTGGACATGTACAGAGAAGGGATAGTGAGTATTTTGGTAGTAGGATGCTGAGGTTGGAACTACCAGGCAGAAGGCCTAGAGGAAGATCAAAGAGACGGTTCATTGACGTGGTGAAGGAGGACATGAAGGCAGTTGGTGTAAGAGAAAAAGATGCAGAGGATCGGGTGAGATGGAGGCAGATGATTCGCTTTTCCTGAAGGGAAAAGCCGAAAGATAAAGAATAAGGGGGGACAAGTTAAGGAAAAAGCTGAAAAACAAGGCTAATTATACAAAAAAAAAAAACCCTAAACCAACAAAAAACAACCTAAAATCTCCCATTAAAACTAATTACATTGTTTTGAGATGCGCATCTGTATGTGCACGCGCATCTGCGTGCGCTTAAGTATGTGTGTCGTCTTCTCATGCAATACCATCTTTGTGTGTGTATTTCTATTTTATTTACATTGTTTTTTTAATTGTTGTTATTTGAAACATTTATAGCATTAAATGTGTATTTATTGATATTATATACACCTATACATGTACGTATACATCAGTCAGGGGTGGGGGGATGGGGGGAGATCCTACTTCGCACATTTCAATGGTCGCTCAGGGATCCTGGTCTCAATTAACGTGAGGAAAGTGAGGGATCCCTGTATGTGTGTGTCAGGCATGTGATTTTCATATATATATATATATATATATATATATATATGTATATGTACATCTGTTGTGTAGCATGTTGCCCTCGCCGTCTCTGTGGTCTGTGTTTACACTGTTTTGTGGACTTTTGTAACCCTAAGCAAATATGGTTGGTCAGAAGTGTAAGCCTACTAGCATGGGTGCAAGTCTCATACACAGAGATGAATTAACTATCTTCTCAGATTCGCACAATCTTTATCTTTTCACAAGAATCCTAAGAGTGTATACTTATTTTTATATTAATATTCATTAGGATTTTTACTTGTTCTATGTATGTATCTCTTGAATAGAGTTTACTTACTTGCACAAAAGAAAGAGCTCTCCGCTTTGCTGGGAGACCGCAACAGTGCAGGCTGTGTTGTAAAGTAGTTCAACGGCACCCTTGTGCATTTGAAAGACGGGAAGTCTGTATAACACACAGCAAGTACACTACTTTCGCAAGTACAGTACTTTCAGTATTGAGCGCTTCACATATAAGCGTTGATTGACTGTTTTAAGCTTCTTGTAAAGTGACTTGGTATAAATAAGTGACTTATTTGAAATTGATATTATTTGATATATTTGACATTATTTTACAATGTTATGTTCATAATAATTGATTTGGGGGTGTTTTATGAGATACGGTAATGGTATTTATGGATGTATAGTACAGTATGAGCGTGATACGTCACTGTAACAACTTGCGTTCACTTTCAACTTACGATAGGCCATCCAAAACCAATTTAAAAACGTAAGTCGGGGGAGTGTGTGTGTGTGTGTGTGTGTATATATATTTGATGATTTTGGCATGCAGCTCAGGAAAACCCAAAATTCCTCTCTCAAAATATGAGCATATCATGAAAAGGTACCCTAAACGAGCTATTAACCTAATCATCTGAATCAACCAATTAACTCTCAACACCTGCAAAAGATTCCTGAGGCTTTTAAAAACTCCCAGCCTGGTTCATTACTCAAAACCACAATCATGGGTAAGACTGCCGACCTGACTGCTGTCCATGAGGCCATCATTGACACCCTCAAGCAAGAGGGTAAGACACAGAAAGAAATCTCTGAGCGAATAGGCTGTTCCTAGAGTGCTGTATCAAGGTACCTCCGTGGGACGTCTGTGGGAAGGAAAAAGTTAAAGAAGGGCCGATTGTAGACCTTGGGGGACCTGTGGAAGCACTGGACTGAGTCTGGAGTAGAAAAATCCAGAGCCACCATGCACAGGCGTGTGCAGGAAATGGGCTACAGGTGCCGCATTCCCCAGGTCAAGCCGGTTTTGAACCAGAAACAGTGGCAGAAGCGTCTGACCTGGGCTACAGAGAAGCAGCACTGGACTGTTGCTCAGTGGTCCAAAGTACTTTTTTCGGATGAAAGAAAATTTTGCATGTCATTTGGAAATCAAGGAGTAAGAGTCTGGAGGAAGACTGGGGAGAAGGAAATGCCAAAATGCCTGAAGTCCAGTGTCAAGTACCCACAGTCAGTGATGGTCTGGGGTGCCGTGTCAGCTGCTGGTGTTGGTCCACTGTGTTTTATCAAGGGCAGGGTCAGTGCAGCTAGCTATCAGGAGATTTTGGAGCACTTCATGCTTCCATCTGCTAAAAAGCTTTATGGAGATGAAGACTTTCATTTTTCAACACGACTTGGCGCCTGCTCACAGTGCCAAACCCACTGGTAAATGGTTTACTGACCATGGTATTACTGTGCTCAATTGGCCTGCCAACTCTCCTGACCTGAACCCCATAGAGAATCTGTGGGATATTGTGAAGAGAAAGTTGAGAGACACCAGACCCAACACTGTGGATGAGCTTAAGGCAGCTATTGAAGCATCCTGGGCCTCCATAACACCTCAGAAGTGCCACAGGCTGATTGCCTCCATGCCATGCCGCATTGAAGCAGTCATTTCTGCAAAAGGATTCCCGACCAAGTATTGAGTGCATATCGGAGCATAATTATTTGAAGGTTGACTTTTTTTTATTTTTTTTAATTGGCCCTATGAAATATGGTAATTTTTTGAGATGGGGATTTTGGGTTTTCACCATGAGCTGTATGCCAAAATCATCAGTATTCAAACAATAAAAGACCTGAAATATTTCGGTTGGGGTGCAATAAATCTAAAATATATGAAAGTTTAATTTTTATCAGTACATTATACAAAATAATTAACTTTATCACAATATGATAATTTTTTGAGAAGGACTAGTGTGTGTGTGTGTGTGTGTGTGTGTGTATGTATGTATGTATATATATATATATATATATATATATATATATATATATATATAAAACACACACACATACAGACATTCCAATACTTTAGAGGTCAAATAAATCGGAATTCGACCAAAAAAATCCAGGATTTTTTTTTGTCCTGGAAGTCGACCAACATCCAGAAGTTGAACGCTTAAAAAGCGCGAGAAAAACCAAGAGCGAGGGGAAATGCATGTTTTCTGGAAGTCCAGAAGTTGTTGATACTATGCATCTGTGAACACCTTTAACGATGAGGTTATGAGCCCCTTCCGTAAGGGCTTTTTTTCTGCCTTCTTTTCAAAACAAGTTAGAAATATTCTTCAAGAAAAGAGAACAGTCATCCATCCCAAAGCGAGTAGCAAGAGAAACAAACACCTTTTGGCTGATTCACCTGAAGCTGTTATGGAAGGGGATCCGCCTCCTCTCTCCTTCGCCACCATTTACGTATGCCAACTCCTCACCACCACAAAAGTTAAAATTCTTCATTGTTCTTGCGGTTTAGCTGCACTGTGGTTTTTATTTTAGTGTGTTATGGTCTGAGTTGAGAGGCTCTGGTTTTGTACGCTCTCTCTCGTTATCTTTCTCTCTGTGCGTTGAAGAGGGGTGTGGCTGTCACACGCGGGTGCGCTAAACACGCACCTGATTTTTCTCTCTCTCTCTCTGTACATTGAACAGGGGTGTGGCTTTCACATGCGGGTGGCGCGCTAAACACACACACACACCTGATTCCACTTAATCACAGGCTATATAGACGAGCAAAGCGCTCCTCCCAGTGCTAGAAGATTGTACCTCTTCCTTGTGATCTCTCTGGCTCTCAGCTCTGTGCTCCATCAGTTCCCGTTTTAGTTTGATTTCCGTTTTTTTCTGCAGTTCTAACAGTAACTACAATTTACCCGTGCTCTAGTGCCTTCCTTGTGAACAATATAGCACACCTGTTTTCATCACGCTCCGTGTCCTGCATTTTTGGGTTCGGCTAAATGTTCCTGGCGTCATCGAAGGGCTTGATGGTTCTGTCATGCCAGAAAAATTCAGCCGGACCCAAAAATGCAGGACACAGGGTGTGATGAAAACGGATGCACTTTGTTCATAGGGAAGGCAGTAGAGCACATTGATGAGAGCCAGAGTGATCACAGGGAAGAGGGACCATCTTCTAGCACTGGGAGAAGCGCTGGACCAGCCGTCTAGAACGAATTATGGTCGAGTTCTGAGGCTCCACTGTGTGTGTATACAGATGCTTCCCCAATTACGAACATTCATTTTACGAACATCTGGAGATACGAACATCTGGTCCGAGGTCGAAAGTGAAATGAAATTGAATAACAAGTAGAAAAAAGAATGGAATGAAATCTATAGAAAGATATATCGTAAATATAAGTATGAAATATGATTAAACATTTTCCTGAGGTACACTTAATACAAGGCTCCGGCAGAGGGGCGTGGCTGATGTGCTTTACCCTGGCGGTCCAGGAAGAGAAGCAGAACAGACACATTTCTGAACTTCTGCCAAAAATTTCAAAGAAGAAACAAATTGACTCCAGTGTTATAATGGACTGGATAAGAGTGAAACTCACTGTAAATCTGATCAGATCCGCTGTGCTGTGCTTGAGAGGAACCAGGAGTTTAAACACGGGACATAATGATATTGAAAATGTGATTATGGAGCGAGAGAGAGATGTTAAAGGTTTTCTAAGTGTTTCATTTCATGTCCACCACTAGTATGAACTTTCCACCTGTGAGCCGGTAATGTGCGTGCACTGATCTCAGAGGTCAGAGCGTCTTGCACCGTTCCAGCGACGCGCAGCCTGAAGCGCACACGCGCGGCCGCTGCGCACCTCCAGATCCTACACAGATAACTTCATTACTGGGGACCTGGACCGGTGGGTTAAATGTGCTTTGGCAATGCTGAGTGGTTCTGATGTGCAGGATGATGTTTACTGCGATGTCATGGGAGGAATGGTGTCATTTAACAATGATTTGTGATGGTCATGATTTAACACCATATAGATTTTCAAGCTTCAGGCGCGCGGGAAGCAGGTTAAGTCGAGTCGAATCGGGTCAATGTGGGGCTGAGTGAGACACAAACCATGAATCATATTGGGAAATGATTCACAAATAATCCACCAATCAAACAGAATTATCTAGGAAACATTACACACACCTCGGATAAATAAATGAATAATTTAGGTTATCTTCATGTCGAAGTTCGATTATAGTTTTCCGGTGCTCCTTCCAAGGGCAATCGGAAGCTGATCAGTTCAATTGTCCAGTTTGTAGTGTTGCCTGTGTGTGAGAGAGAGAGAGGATATTCTTTCAATTAGACTGAGCTCAAGAGCATCATTACACCGCGCTGTCAGTTATCTAACAACTCTGAGAGAGAGAGATTGTATCCAATACAAACTTGTATAGGTTACTTGTACAAGGTTTAAACATGCGTTCCCCTCTAAAGTCGCCCTGTAACAACTTACGAACAAATTCATCTAACGAACCGCCGTCTGGAACCTAACTTGTTTGTAAGCTGGGGAGCGTCTGGATATATTGGTTCGACAATTTCAAGAGCAGAAGTGGGATTCACATTGTGGTTCGTCACAGGGAAGTAGCACATTCAAAACCCCCCATTTCACTGGAGCACGGCAGATTTGCGGAAGGAAAAATGTCATCCGCAAACGTTCCGCAATTATTCCTTCATCTTTCATGTTATTCCGTATGATCTTGTATGTTCTCCTTAAGTCTTTCTCCACTTCAGGCAGAACAAAATCTTCCATGAACGTCATTTTGAACATGCTCAAAAGCACGT
>CM045731.1:43395000-43400000 GCA_024760905.1 Plotosus lineatus
CAGACCCCACCTTCCTTTGCGAGCAGTTCAAGTGCCATACGATTCTGGGTGGCCATAAGCCTCAGGGCCGTCAGTTCCTGTTTGATTCCGTCGACGGCTAGGATGGTGTTGTTTACAAATACAGCGAGCCTATAGTGAACCTTATTCAGTTGTCGGCGAATATTACCCACGCCGAAGTTTGGGAACAGGATTTCCGCAAATCTCGTGCCCTCACTTACCAATTGGTGCTCTTCAGGCACCTCAAGATCATTAAGGGCTGACGTGGAGCGTTTCCAACGAGCTAAGGAAGGAAACTGTTTGGAGAAAAGGGTGAGGGATGTTTCAATCCGGAGGAGCGCACACCTACCTCGCTGTAGTTTCGGAAGATAGAACCACAGTTGACCATTGCCACAATCCCAATACCAATCAGGAATCCATAAAGGTCGTTCCTGATTGAACGTTATCCTCCCTGCGCTGTCAATTGCTAAATTAATGGTGTGATTACATCTAACCGGATCTAATCCTTGTTCCCAGTGAGGTGTTTGATTGCCTTGTAATTCAACGCATTGTTCTGCACCATCTGTGTCCGTTGTACAGTCATTCTGTGCCTCCCGATCAGGTTCTGTGCCATTACCGGAGTATCGCCAAAAACATATGGGATACTGCATCCTTAGGTCCCAATGCACGGAAAAGCCTGAATTTGGGTCGAGGTGGCGCCTCAGAAATACTTTCTTTACCCCGTACCCATGTCATGTTTATAGTGGTGTAATTGTCCCGTGCTGGGGTATATGCATACGGGGTTCCTCCATCATGGGGAAAGAGAGAGCAAACAAAACATTCTTCCTGGGTCACATCTCGTTTTACCGTGAAATTTAAATACTGCCAGAACATGTTATTTTCTGGATGACGGTAATGTGTGCACCAACCCGGGACCACGCGTAGTAGCCCGATTAAGAGCAGGGCATAAGAGGTATACATAAGTTGGATTTTAAATGGGTGTTATCCGACCCGTGTGCGAGAGGATGTGGTGGTGATACTTGGGTATCTGGATCAGGTCAAGACGAGTAAGTCATTCACCCCAGAAGGGCTGGTATCTCGAGACCTGAAAGAGAGGTAAATGAGGACAAAAATTTCACAAATACAAAGTGCATTTAATACATCATTGCGGACTTTTCTTCAGTCTGGTAGCATGGATCCACTGTGGAAAGAGGTCGGTTAGTACGGCGGTATGAGTAACAGCGAGTATCTCCGTGGGCTCACTGTAAGCGGTGTCTCTCAAAGGGGAATTTAGTTTCGCAAATTTTTTGACCAGCACCTTGTCTCCTACCTTGAAGGCGTGAGTGCTTGTGTCTGCCGGGACCGAAGTATTCTGATTAGTGCGTTTCCAATAGTCATTTAGGACCTTAACAAGGCCCACGGCATACTCGCTCATGTGTATATCTAAGTCTTCCGTCCCCAAAGCCTGCTTTCCCTTCCTCCAAGGAGCGGGAAAGGGTCTCCCCATTACCACTTCGTAAGGAGATAGATTCCCTAAGGCCACCTGCGGGGTCATTCGCAGATCCGCCAAAACCACGGGTAGTACTGAAACCCAATTCCTTGATCCAGTGGCGTGCATTGCCTTCCGTAATTTCCCTTTAATTGTTCTGTTTGTTCGTTCTACGATTCCGGAGGACTGAGGGTGATATGGGACATGGAAACGGCAATTGATCTTTAGCTCTTGGGCCAACAGTTGAGTGACTTTTGTGGTGAATGGTGTGCCTTTGTCTGAATCAATTCCCAACGGGAGGCCGTATCTGGGAATAATTTCCTGTGATAACTTTTGAACCACTACTCGGGCGTTTTCATTCCCACATGGGAAAGCTTCGACCCACCGGGAAAATTTATCCACGATAACCAATAGATATTTAAAGGGGCCCTGCCGGGGCATGTGAGTAAAATCTATCTGCCACTCCTGGAACGGAGTATCTGGTTTCGGCAGATGCTGATGTGATGCGTGTGGTTTGGACACATTGTTCTGTGCACAAATCAGGCATTTGTCCAGAATGCTGTGTACCGTAGAGGCTAGTTGTCGTATACAAAAATCTTTTTCCATATCTGTCACCACCCCTCTTCGACCGCGATGTGTAGGCCCGTGAAACTCGCGGACGAGGAAAGGAAGACCGTGCGTGGGCAGACATAAGCGACCGGTCGAATCGAGTAGAATGCCGTCCCCCGAGGGCTGAGAGCCATGCGAAGACCAAAAATCAGTGTCTTCTGTGGATGCCGAGGACTGAAAGGATTTCAGATCCAAGTCAAGGAGGAGGGCGCTAAGCATGTGTGAGGTTGACACCAGCGCGGGCTGCAGGAACGGCGGCATGGAGCCGAGCAAGGCAGCGTGTTTAGCTGCGCGGTCAGCCAAAGAGTTACCTCGTGCCTCATCAGTGTGGTCAGAGGAATGATCGCGGGTCTTCACGATCGCTAAACGGAGCGGGAGATTGCAGGACACAATAAGGTCCTGGACCAAGGTGGAATGTGAAATGGGCTTACCGTCAGCAGCAGTGAAACCACGAGATTGCCAGATACGGCCGAAATCGTGCGCCACCCCGAAAACGTAACGAGAGTCAGTGTATATAGTAATGTCCTGGTCGGAGGCGAGAGTGCATGCCCGAGTGAGCGCGTATAACTCCACTGCTTGAGCGGAATTAAAGGGGAGCGAGTACGCTTCCAAAACTTGGTCTGGTAAGGGACATACCGTGTACCTACAGAGGAACACTCCATCGGAGGGTTTCGAGCATGACCCATCTACAAACAGGGAGAGACCTGTGGAGAGAGGCGTGGATAGTAAGTCGGACCTAATACTGGTGTCATGGAGAATGGTGTCCATGCAGTCATGTTCGCAGTCATCTTGAGCATTAAGCAGGCGCTGTAGGGCCTGGGCCACGTTATCTAGGGAAGAGGAACAAGAGATGGTTAGATTATCAGTAGCACAAAGGATGGCCTCATAACCTTAGTGACGTTGAGAAGACATGTGTTGTGTGGACAGAGTATTAAGGATATGCCTAACCTGATGGCTGGTGTGTAAAACGAGCGGATGGGAGAGCACTATTTTTTCTGCTTCGAGAACTAACACCACACTGGCAGCGACAGCGCGAAGGCAAGCAGGTAAACCCTGAGCTACAGTATCTAAAGTTTTGGAGAGGAAAGCACAGGGTCTCAGTGTCGTCGCCCTCCCCACCCCCCACCCCCACCCCCCGTGGTCCGGAGCCAAAGCCCCTGAAGCCGTGCCGGCCTGGTGCGGCGTGACATAGAGGTGAAAGGGTGTGGTGTAGTCCGGGAGCCCGAGAGCCGGCGTGGAGCATAGGGCCGACTTCAGGGCTTTGAACGCGTCCAGCATGTCCTCAGTCCAGACCAAGTGTTGGTGGAGAGGGTCAGTGTCAGCCATAGCAGAGCGTAAACGTTTGTCATAAAAGGAATAGTCCGGGATCCATTGGCGGCAGTAGTTAATGAGGCCCAGGAAAGCAAGGAGCGCCTGTTTCGTGGCAGGCTTCTGAGTGTCCACTATGATCTTGACGCGATCCTGAGTAAGGCGTTTTGTCCCGTGAGAGAGTTCGTAGCCCAGGTATATGACAGTCAGTAGGCAAAACTGTAGCTTGGGCTTTGAATCTTTGAAACCCTTCTTTTCCAGTAAGAGGAGCAGTTGAACGGTTGCATCAAGACAAAGTTCATAAGCTAGGCCGGACACCAGGAGGTCGTCGGCGTAGGAGTGGACACAGGAACCCACGGGAAAGTCGAGAGACCCCAGTGCATCCCTAACCACAGCCGAGAAAACAGCAGGAGTCTATGAACCCTTGAGGTAATCTAGTCCACGTGTACTGTCGCTGCCGGTGTGTGAAAGCAAAGAGGGGCTGTGTGTTGGGCTCAACAGGGATACTAAAAAACGCCGAGCACAGGTCAATCACGGAGAAATGGGTATGGTCGCAAGGAATGGAAGCCATAATAGAGGGCACGTCCGGGACGACCGACGAGACTGGGATGACGAGCTCATTAATTTTTCTGAGATCCTGGGTTAGGCGCCAAGAACCGTCCGGCTTGGGAACCGGATTCACAGGAGTGTTATAAGGGCTTGTGCACGGCACGATGATACCCTGTTCCAGAAGAGAGGCCAATATGGTGTCGATACCCAGCATTTTTTGAGGCGATAAGGGGTATTGTCGGATGTACACGGGCAAAATGTGCTTAACGGTAGCTTCATACGGAACGCAGTCCACACAACCCACGTCATTCTTATGTTCTGCCCAAAGATTGGTGGGCAACGTGTCGAGTACAGGGGGCGAGGTGGAACTCGCCACACACGCTGAATTAATGTTAAAGGGCAGGGGCTGTGCTTGCAATGACAACAGAGAAACGGAGGCGGTGTCGCACGTTTGAATGGTCATGCTCGAACCTTGGAAAGAGATTTGGAACCCCAGAACACTCATGAGGTCCCGGCCCAACAAATTAAAAGGGCATTCGGACATATGTACAAAGGAGTAGGATATTTGCAATGTATCAAGCGTAGGGTCATCAGGAAAACATAAAAGAAGGGGCGGCGTATATGGGGAGAAGGGGACCCCATCTATTCCCACAGAGCTGGTGAACCTGGAGGATACAGCACCCTGATAGTCCCTGCCTAAAGAAGATAGGGTTGCGCCACGATTGATAACAAAAAGATATTCTACCCCTTCTAGAACAATAGGAAGGAGTGGCAGATTCTCATTGCAGGGCGAGTTAAACACTAGGTGCATTAGGCTACAGGTCACGGGGTCCCTACTCCGTGGGCATCCCTATTCGTGCTCCCTGAGGTATGGCCGTGTTGGCAATGCGCCTGCGGAATCTGAGTGGGGGCGAGACGGGTTGTCTCCCTGGTGGGTCCGAGAGGCAGAATTACATTCGTCTCTGTCTCTTTCTACACTCTTTTTTCCAATGCCCTTCCTTCCCGCAGTAATGACATTTTCCTGTCTTCCGATTCGGCCCCCTTCCCCGATTTTTATCGTGAGAGCCCC